>CM062816.1:836370532-836526688 GCA_031772625.1 Pinus tabuliformis
TATAAGGGTTTTTTTTTTTTTTTTTTTTTTTTAAACTTGACATAAAACTATGTTATTTAATATGAACTTTAAAATATTTATGGTTAACAATAAAATAATTTTTTATTATTAGTATATTTTCGTATTAAATATGATAGGTTAACTAAACATAGAATGAATTACATAATATTTATATCAATTATATTATTTTTACATGGCATCCATCCACTCCATATTAAGTAATAAGGGAATTACATACCTTTTTAATATTAATTTTTTTCTTTCTTTACTTTTCAATTAATTTATCTCTATATAAAGTGAATGTAAAATTAAGGTGGAAATTAAATTATTTTATTTATGGCTGAGATTGTTTATTTGTTTTCTTTTTCTTTTTAATTTTAAATTTGTTATTGTAAGTATTATTTTATTATTTTTAAATGTACAACATATCTCCCATACTAAATTGCAAAGAGACTCTCTGTACAATTACAAAATATTAAATATTAAAAAAATAATTTTTAAATATTAAAATCAATATATACATTCTAGTAACGTATATTTACTTAATTGAGATTCTTTGCTTTTAAGAGCTTAATGCATGAACGTGATAAGGTGAGGTGATAAAAATTGGGTGTTTATGATTTGTGGGTATGTCATTTCACTTACGATGGATTATAGTCGTGAGTATGACATTTCATTAATGATGATAAACTAGCAATTGCACCACATGTTACAAAGGAAACATCGTAAGGTGGTAGCATAGGAAACAATAACATAGAAGAAAGAAGTAAAATTTTTATGCAATTTTGTTTCTTTACCAACACTTATTTTTTATCCTATGTTATGTTTAAGGAAGACTCCAACGAGGCCAATATTCTAGAATATGTTAAAAATGAAGGTAATGCACAACACCTTAACTCCAAAGGATTTATGAAAATGTTCTTCATTAAGATTCAAGAACTATTATAAGAAAATGATTTAAATCAAACATTTCATAGCACAAGTAAAGACATATCACCTTTAATTCATAATGCAATGGGTGTTGGACTTATTTTCCACTTACGAAATTTTGTAAAAATAGAGATAAATAACATCTTTGGGGCATTTGTAAGTAAACACATGATATGGATAATTCACCATTGGACATCAAAAATAATTATTTGTGGTTAAGTTTTGGTCAAAATAGGAAAAGGATGTTATTTTATCTTCTCTGATCCAAAATTCACTGATATTCCATTTGTACCTTTCAACGTACAAGGAGTATCGAATTTAGGAAGAAGCAAATGCATATTAAGTTATCAAGTGCAAGTGGACAATCGTTTTGGAGACATGGAAATTCCCATTTTGGATTCCTTAAAGGTATTCCCATCCTTTCAATCTCATGATTTTCTTGACAAGCCCAGTTATGTATGGAAAATAATTCCGGAGTTGAAGGAGAAAATGAATGCTCACCAAAAACAAGGATTTAAATCACTGTGGAGAAACATTGTCAGTTCATTAATCCCAGATGAAATGGAGGCATCATCACGTAGAGATTGTGTTGGAGGTTGCACTATTGCTCATGCTCCTGGGACAAGAAAGTCACTCGTGATTATAATTTCCCACAAAACTATTTGAGTTTTTTTCCAACATGAAAACCATTAATCATTGGCCCCAAAAGCATGCTCCATACATGGAAAAGGGGGTTTAAAAAGTGGAATTTTAACATTCCCATTTATATTCTTAGCCAATTAAGAGACTTCACAATAATGGAGTCCCATTTAGAGGAACTTTAAATGTTTATGTCATGTAAGGCACCCATCAAACAGGTCTATAATATTGACAACATAAAAACGCTACATGAGTGGCATAAGAAAGAAAGTGTGTTGGTACTAAGCTACACTTTGATTTACACTTTCACTAATGAAGAAAATGCCAAAATGTCTAAAGAGACAAAACATATAGGAAGGTACCTTACAAGGAGTCCAACTCTTTTAAGTCTTGATGAAGGCCACATTCCTCAAAGTCACAAGTCAAAGATTTGGAATTTATTAATGAAAGTGAATACAAGGCTTCAAATTCTATTATCTGAAAATTTGTTTCAGAATTGATCTATGGAGCCTGAAAAAGAGAACTACAAATCAGTAAGGGCACCAAAAAGTTTGGTGTGAGTGCCCTTCCATATGATCCCTGAAGACCATATTTTGTTTTGGTAGTAGTGATGTGAAAATTCGATGTAACAATGGTTGTTAGATCAAATTTAGAGATTATATATAGTTTCAGTTTTGAGATTCCATTGAAAGACAATATTTGAATGGTCAACAAGAATGACTTCCTTAATTCAAGCTTAATTAGAATAATTTGATTTTGATTATTTCTTCAAATTTTGATGTTAGATTTTTCTTTATTTGAGTTGGTGAAATGTAACTCCATATTTATTGAACACCCTTGTTCTCACCATGGCTGGTAATCTCCATGCATTGATATTGATGTACTGACTCTCATCCACATGCTCCTATCACGTTCTTCCAAAAAATATAGCTCATGTATAATTGTACAATACATATTTACTATTTGTTATGTGTGGGTTTTTTTCTTGCATTGCTATTATGATGTTCATATCACACCTTGTTTTCAAGTAATGGTTGTTATATTTGGTAAATGTGCTTATACGAACTTGGCAGTTTCAGATCCATTAAATTATATACATAGAAACCAAGAGTGGAAGCGATAGTGTTAATTCTCTGAGGGTATTGCCTTGTGTTTATGTAGATCTAAATATTAATCTATTTTCATAGTCAAATTAGTGATTCTTCTCAACAAGGAAATATATTACAAAAGATACATTAGAGAAGTACTTGATTGATCTGGGATAAATTTTCATATATGTCAGCAACATCACATTGTGTCTACGTAGTTTTGACAAGTCCGAGAACGGAGAGAGCCAAGCTAATATCTCCTTGGGAGAAGGGTTGCCACCAATCAAATCTCTTGAGAGGGAAAGGAAAGATGGGAAACTTTGGAGAGAGATTTGGAATAACAAGGTTTAATTGGATCCTTGTTAACAGAAGGGAAAAAGAAACACTAAACCTTTCAGATTGGAGTCTTTTAGGAGGACAAAAACATTGGCCTACTCACAATGATTTCCTTTTGTTATTCGGTTCCATACTTCCTGCTCATAAAATTATGCCATTTGGGTTTGTTCAAGGTACTCTTGTGATGAAGTGTAAAATTTCATATGATGGTGTTGGAGATGGTTCTCATGCAACTCTAAAGTTAACGAAGCTTGGCATACAGTTGGAAGACGTGCGAGGTGCACATAACGATGAATTACAACAACATTTTGGCATATTATCATCAAGTTTTGAAAGGAAAAAATTAGTTGAAGGTCGAGAAGATGAATAATGAAACATTGATTATTACAGTTTGTGTTCTAGGTGAAATTACTGCATTTGCCATTAGTTGTTTCACTATTCTTTAAGAAATAAATGGTTGATGCTAGTGTTCTATGAATTGTTTCAAATACAGCGAGAACTGCAAATTCTCTGTGCCCTAACAATTCATTAATATTATGCAACATCTCAGTCAAAGTTACTGAATTTGAAAGATCTTGGTATAATAGGGTAAATGGCTTACGTTCATTCGAATATTTTTTTCTCTATTTTTCATGTATCTTGTGGGTTCAACTTTCAACTTGTGCTCTTTTGTATTAGGCTAGTTGCCTCACTGAGGTTTTTGAACCAACATTGACCTTGCTTTTATTGATGTCATATATGATATTTGTGTTAGAATTTCTACTTCTATGCCTCATAACATATTCACTTCTTCCATGTTAACATCATCAAATTGTTGGTGACAAGTATCCCTTCTTACAAGCTTGGTTTATGAATGAAACTAAATTGAAATGGAAAATTGTCATATATGGTAACCAAATCACATTGTGTCTATGTAGTCATCCTACACAAAAGTACATAGGATGTTAAGAAGCATGTGCACACTGCTAACTAGGATTTTTGAATATGAGCCAAGGATTGGTAGTGAAATTAGATGTTTTGAAGACAAATCAAATTTGGAGAAGTAAAGGACCCTTCACTATGAAAAACTTTGAAATGTACTGTAAGGGGTTACTTGCAACTTGTATATCCTATGAGAAGAAGAAGCACTGCTTGGTGACTAAAAACTGCATGTCATCATTCTCAAAGAGTCTTGACGACTCCCATTCTGATGCAAACTTATGGGTTCCTAATATGAAAACATCCACGTTAAAGTTAAGCTATAATGACCAGTGGGTTCTAAAGTGGACTGAACATGCGTGGTTGTTGGGGAACTACCTCCAGGACATGGTGATCTGAATTTGGAATATTATATTTTTGTGCTAAGATCCTCATCAGAATATAAAAAATTCTTGAGGTTTGTACTCCAAAACAGCAAGTAAAAAAATATGAATTTTATGTGTTTTTACTTAAGTTAGTTTCATGAAGAAAAATTAAAACATGAAACCAAAACATTGTTTGGAAGCATGCATAAATCAATAATACACCATCCATTATTAAAGGATTTCACCCCTCCTGGGCTACATCTCCTTGGATCAGCTCTAAATGCATGACCCCTTCTCATTATGCTCAATATCTAGAAAACAAGAATACATAAACTGTTGAAATGGAATGGTTAGTTTCTCCTTCAAAGAAACAACTTCTGCAAAAGTTCTCACTCCATACACATGTTAACCTACATTCAAACATGTAAACCTTCAATAAACATAGGCATCTTACACCAAGACCCCATACTCCAACTTCAAAGAGCATAAACAATACCATAATCCACTTGAAGTACATAAACAAGTCTCTTCTCCAAAATACCTATAGAGAAAACAAGAAATAAAGCTACAACACTGATGTAATGGCTGCTGTAGAAAACACATGGAGGTTGGGAGACCCCTGTAAGGTCATATCCATCTTCAAACTCCATAAACTGAATCAACGCTCTGGTTGACCATGACACCCATAGGCTCTACTTTTTAAAAATCCTATCCATAAGTTCTCCTTTGATTCTGAAAACTGTTCCAATGAGTTCAGAATGTCCAAAAATGACTATCTAGCCTCTTTTTTCATCCCACTTGGTCGAAAATTTCCTTAGTTATGACTTCTGTCAATCTTTCCACAATTTTCTCCTCCACACTGCGAGTTAAATTCATTATCTGGAGTTAATTATGGCAGTTTTGCTGAAATCAGTGGTCCCACCATCTTCTTTCCTATCTCGCAGTTAAGGTTGAGTGGTCACATACAAAGTGGTTGGTCCTATGGAAAAGCCAACGGTTCCGCAGCTTTATTGCAAATTGAAATCGACAGAAAACTCGTGCTCTTAAGGTCTATGAACAAAGCGAGCAATTTTTGTGATTGTGATATCGGTGGACCCGATGGAGGATTAAACAGAACCTAAAGTCATATTGCATCCGAACTTATCACTCATCGTAATCGGTGGAGAACCAATGGTAATATAAAGTGATTTGCAATTGTGATATCGCATCACAACCTTGAACCTGTCAAGGTCAATTCTATAATGCTGTGCGATATGTGATCACATCGCATCCTTGATCCCGCCGGGGGCTGATTTCCTTAACTCCTCTGATATGTGATATGCAATATCGCAAATTGCAAATTGACACTGCTGGGGCCCAATTCTTAAGCCGTGATCACTGTTTTTTCCCTGATATGTGATATGCGGGACCCAATGGAAATCTGCCACTTGGCACTTCCCCATTCACTAGGATTTTTTCCATGTCATCCAATCTTGCCACGTGTCCAAGTTAAACCTGAAATTTGACTTGCTCTAACTTCTGCATACGAGATCAGATTTGATTTTTGTTCGCACCATTGGAATTAGAATGGCGAGCTCATCGATCTGAATATGAGTTTAAAAAAATTCTGACACTTTGATTTTTAAGCATAATTTTGAGCACTTGATCACTCCTCCCCACTGAAAAACTTTTGGTGTCCAAAAGTTTCAAATCATCAATCAACTATATCCAATTTATTTGAAACATCTTCTTTGTCTCCTTCACCTCTGTTCTTCAAAGTTTGAACGATGAATCCATTACTTGCATCTGTAGCTGACATTATCAAGTTTACAATGAAGCAATTTACTTGCCAAGAGTTTATAAAATACTCTTTGGACAAGTTTACATGGAATTGCCAAGATGGTTTAGGAAAATTGCTTCTTTCAAATCAATTACATAATGATGATTACAAAACCCATTACAAAAACTTAGGCATAATGCCTCTCACTCTCTCATCACCTCAGAGTGGCTACAAATCCCCTTGATGGCCATTTAAAACACTTTATGTTTTATTGTTTCTTGCCATCATATTATCATGTACAAATAATGGGGTTAGTGCTCTAAGTACCATAAAGCACTAAAAACTTTAATTAAGGTTCTTATTGCAGACTCTCATAATTCAACAAATCTACTTGACTTGGGTTTGGAATGATGTTACCACTACGCATTTCACCTTTGTTGCAATTGATGCCTTCAACACGTTTAAAGTGCTTTCAACTACTGGATCAATGAGTGCTACCTTCGGATCATCGACTTTATCGATGAAATCTGGACATGCCAAGTGAAACACTCCCCTACAACCATTAATGGCTGCTGCCAAACTCTCATGATATCTTTTGAAAATATGACACTCATGTCTTTTAAGGTCTACGTAAGAGCTGTTCATCGTAATGTGACTCTCGTTGCAACAAGAGAAATAGTTTCTCAATTCTTTCAACATTTCCGACATGATGGCCAAATTACTGTGCTTATAGTTCATCCACATATTCTTGCTATACAAGATGGAGACGAATTGTAAGATGCATTGGCCTCTGCCCATTGTTTGTCTACTTTGAAGAGCGTGCTCTTTGTAGACTGCCAGATTCCATTCTTTCAACATTGGATAACCCTTGGACACTTCACCCATGCTTGTGGTAAGTTTACCCACGCATTCAACATTTTGTTTGTCAAAATCATGTTGGGCTTCCGGTCAAAAGGATGTTCTTCTCAGCTTGTCCATGTCACTATGGCCATCCACAACAACATCCTTTCCAAGAAGAATTCCAAGGTGCTCATCTACAAAATCCTTATCGAGGATCAAATCCTAAAAGACTATCAAATGAACCAAAACAAGCCTTAGATAGTGAATACTTGTATAACTTGAGTGCTAAACACATTTGGAACATACTAAATGCGCTGCAACTACTCATACAACAACTTTAAAATGCTTTCTCAAACTACAAATAGAAATGCATTTTACAAAATGGAATAAACTTGACTCCAAAATTTTCCATTCAAATTAACTATCAACAAGCCAAACTAGCATTGTAATGCTTAAAGAAAACACTATTGCATATAAGTGATTTATTTATGAACATAACTTTTAAAAATTACCTAACTATGGGGATATGCAACTAGTGCAAAACAAAAATTTACGAACCTCAGCTGGACAAATAGTCCGCCCATTTTTTACCCAACCAAGTAAATGAACCCTCTATTTGAACTTTCTCTTCTTCTAAAGTTGCTTCAGGGATGGTTGCATCTTGTGCCACTTTTTATTTTGTCACTTCCTCTTTTGGTGCTTACATGATTTACTTGCCATTACCAGGAGGAAGTTGTGGAAACAATTTCCAACACTTCTCGACCTAATGTCCACTGATATTGCAGTGAGTACAAAAGTTATTTTGAGCTCCTTTTGGTTTACTTGCCTTTAACCTTGGATGAGATTTTCTCTTTTTAGTCTCAATTCCATTAGACATAAACATCTTCTTGATGATTGCTTTTCTTTTATCACACTTATCTTCACAATGGTTAGATGAAAGGCAAAAGGTGCATGGAAACATATTTCTCAACATTTTATTCAAATCAGCATGTTGTTTTCCATTATGAAAAGCGTTTGCATTAATAGGACGATTATACCTCTTTTTGTTGTCCTTTGGCTTACGCTTCTTGCATGAGGAACTTGCATGGAAAGAAGAACTTAGCTTCCCTTCTTCTTCAACTTTTTCATCTCTCTTTGGAGATGTTTTGCACTTCAAGTCCTCCTTATGCTTGAGGAACCAAGCGGGAACCAATTCTGGATGCAAATCCTAACATCTTGCCTCCTCATGTCCTCTCTTACGGCAAAAGGAATATGATACCCATGAGCTATCTCTAGAAGACCATTATTCATTTGCAACATAGCCTAAGCCTTCATATTTAGGCCTCTCCTTGGCCTCAATTGGATTTTTGATGCCTTGCTAGTTTGATTCAAGGCCTCCTCCCTTGTAACCCATCTTGGTCAAGAGCTTGGATACAATGCCTTTACTATGTTTTTCAAAGGCTACAAATGAATTTACGTCAACACTTTTGCATAAGGAAGAAGCATATAAATTCTTACTTTTTGCCTCATCTTTTGATTGACATACAAATATGTTTTTGAACTCCCTTTTGATTTTGGATGTGTCCTCTTGGACTCTTTGGCTCTCTTCGTTCAGCTCCTTGAATTTGGGTGCTGATAGAACCTCATCTTCCACATCATGTAGACAAAAGGTACAAAATTTTCCATTTACCTTCTCTGAGGGACTTTCTACACTAGCATCTTGCATAAGAGTTGTAGAAAAACATGAATATTGTGGAGAAGATGGTGGTTTATCACCATTCTTGTTACCTTCTTCCCTTGGAGAACATTCTCCTCTTGGAGGTCTAGAGCTTTCACCTTGCAATTTGGTATTCCTCTCTTCATAGAGGATTTTCACCATTTCTGCCATGTCTAAGAAAGCCTTTCTAAAATCCTTCACATTCTCTGGCATCCTTACAGGCTCTCCTCCTTGGTACATGTTTTGCTTGAATCTTCTACTACAATTTGAGGTAAAACTTGGTGGTAGATATTGTAACAATCTTGCTCTCCTTTCCAAAACCTTCTCCTCACTTGAGCTTCAAAACACATTCACTTGCAAACAACAGTCAATTCCTCCTTGCACAAAGCAAACCTATGCTCTGATACCAACTTGATCTGAATTTGGAATATTAGATTTTTGTGCTAAGATCCTCATCAGAATATAAAAATGTGCTTGAGGTTTGTACTCCAAAATAACAAGTAAAAAAACATGAATTTTATGTGTTTTTACTTAAGTTAGTTTCATGAAGAAAACTTAAAACATGAAACCAAAACACTGAATGGAAGCATGCATCAATCAGTAATACACCAGCCATTGTTAAAGGAGTTCACCCCTCCTGGGCTACATCTCCTTGGATCATCTCTAAAGGCATGACCCCTTCTCATTATGCTCAATATCTAGAAAAGAAGAGTACATAAACTACTGAAATGGAATGGTTAGTTTCTCCTTCAAAGAAACAACTTCTGCAAAAGTTCTCACTCCATACACATGTTAACCTACATTCAAACATGTAAACCTTCAATAAACATAGGCATCTTACACCAAGACCCCATACTCCAACTTCAAAGAGCATAAACAATACCACAATCCACTTAAAATACATAAACAAGTCTCTTCTCCAAAATACATATAGAGAAAAGAAGAAACAAAGCTACAACATTGATGTAATGGCTGTTGTAGAAAGCACATGGAGGCTGGGAGACCCCTGCAAGGTCATCTCCATCTTCAAATTCCTCCATAAAATGAATCAACACTCTCGTTGACCATGGCACCCATAGGCTATAATTTTTAAAAAGCCTATCTAGAAGTGCTCCTTTGATCTTGAAAATTGTTCCAATGAGTTCAGAATGTCCAAAAATGGCTATCTAGCCTCTTTTTTCATTCCATTTGGTCGAAAATTTCCTTAGTTATGACTTTTGTCAATCTTTCCACAATTTTCTCCTCCAAATCTGGCTCACTGCCAGTTAAATTCATTATTTGGAGTAAATTCTGGTAAGTTCGCCAAAATCGGTGGTCCCACCATCTTCTTGCTTATCTCGCAGTTAAGGTTGAGTGGTCACATACAAAGTGGTTGGTCTGATGGAAAAGGCGACAATTTTGCAGTTCTATTGCAAATCGCAATCGACAGAAAACCCATGGTCTTAAGGTTTATGAACAAAGCGGGCAATTTGTGTGATTGCGATATCGATGTACCCAACAGACGATTAAACAGAACCTAAAGTCGTATCGCATCTGGAACTTATCACTCATCATAATCGGTGGAGAACTGACTGTAATATAAAGCGATTTGTGATTGCGATATCGCATCGTAACCCTAAACTTGCCAGGGCCGATTCTATATTGCCATGCGATATACGATATGAGATTGCATCGCATCCCTGATCCTGCAGGGGCTGATTTCCTTAACTCCTCCGATACGCGATATGCGATATCAAAAATCACAAATCGGCACTGTCGGGGGCCGATTCTTAAGTCACGATCACCTTTTTTCCTTGATATGTGATATGCGGGACACAATGGAAATCTGTCACTTGGCGCTTCCCCATTCGCTAGGACCTTTGCCATGTCATCCAATCTTGCCACGTGTCTACGTCAAACTTGAAATTTGACTTGCTCTAACTTCTACATATGAGCTCTGATTTGATTGTTGTTTGCACCATTAGAATCAGAATGACGAGCTCTTCGATATGAAGTTAAGTTTAACAAAATTCCAACACTTTTATTTTTGGGCATAATTTTGAGCACCTGATCACATGGACCCACTAGTATCTCTGAAAGAAGAAGTTGAAAGAATATAAGAAAGACTTATCATTGGATGACTAAACTTGCATGTTGGTCCAAACTTACATATATCATAATGGCTGTAATAGGTGCATGTTGGTTACGTCTTAATATCATAACAAACAAAAGAACACAATATTCAACATGAATTGAAACAAAATTCTCAAGGAATTACATGACACTTGTCAAAATATTTCATCCCTTTCCAACCTTGATTTCTTTGAGATCAAATAAATGAAGAGTCTACAGATAGCCAAAAGCTTAAAAGACATTCAATATAGATACAAAATGAAAGAGTAAATAAATACTTGTCAAATTATTAAAAAAATTTAGGTCGCAAGGGAAGTCCAATTAGAATAAGCACATAGGTAGATGACTGTGAAACTCTTTCCTGATAAACACCTGAGTTTGAGTGGATGTGTGATGTGAATTATTGCCTCTATTTGGACCTTTATTAGAAGAAACATATAAATTTGAATGCTAGGCTTCGATGTGCCATTAAGTTGGGCTTTTGATTGAATTCTCAAGAATTTGAGGGATCATGGCTTTGAATGCTGACCTAATTTGTGAAATCTTAAAGTGGATGGATGGAAAAATAATTTCAAATGTAGAGTGTGCATCCTCTATTTTCCTCTCTACAACAAGAGAAGAGCATGCTTGGGAGGAACTATGCTTCTCACTATTTCCTTCCACTAGAAATGAAACCCTCTCACTGTAAACAAAACTGTTAGAAAGCATATTCGTCTATAAATCCTACTTTTTGGAGAGGGATCTGGCTGAAACCTTATCTTTTGAATTAGATCTTGAGTTGGAGTAGGGTATCCTAAACTTGATCCATGCTTAGGAACAACAACTACAAGAAGGAACCATTAGAACTCCACCAACTACACCACTGAAATTAACTAAAACCAAATTAATTGCATCCTATAAGAGAAGGCTACCTAGAAGACTCTGGTCATTTCTAGCAATTCCCCCCCGAAGTCTGGCCAAAAATCCCACCATTGGGCTATTTTTGTAGGTTGAAGGTTCTGTATATTGATAGTTGTGTCTTACATCTATGAAGTTATCATTGTTATCAGGTCCTCCAAGAATAACACCAAATAAAACATTGGGGTCATTTCACTAGCGATCAAACCATATAGATCCTCCTTTGCAACTAACAAAGGTTGAATCCTCTTTGTATGATACAATGGAGGAAGCCCTGTGGTGGACCCGATGAGGATACTTTGGTCCATATCTCACCCTGTAACTTGTGGCCCTTGGATTGTCACCCAATATGTAATCAACCTGCAAGAGAAAGGTTTTAGCCAATATAATGGAGAAAACTTCAATATTTATAGATCTTAGACTAACTAAATTATAGTGAACAATCATAACCCACCAAGAAGACATTAGTTCTCAGATAAAATTTCGGTGATCATTGGTCTATACTTATGACTTATCAAATGCCAATAGTTCCGATGGATTTACTTGTGTACCCTAAGATATTTTAGACACATATTACATTGTGGTTTCTGGTTTTTCCTCATAATTATTCTTTATATGTATATACAATCTTTCTATATTCTTGATTCTTGACTATTGCCATCTAAGACTGATAAACAAAATTCTGGCTAGTTTACCTGAAGTTGGTAGATTGTGTTGCAATATTTATATAACATTCCCATTTACATTAGAAATATAGAATGCATAAACTATTATTAGATATCATCCTATAGATCAAAATGACAAAAAAGATGATAGGTGGTGCCTTTCTAGGCAACAGGGTGTCTAAAAGGGTAGCCTGGTTCCTTATGTAGCGTCTTGCTTCACTATACTATTTCATGTCTTAACATTTTAAAAGACATATTAGAATTTCTATAAGGAGCTTCATCATTCAATAATAATGCATTGTTTTCCTCCATGCTACTCTCCTTTTGTTATCTCCAACTGCTTCTTGATCTGAGATAATTTTTTTCTTAATTATCTTAATTCTACTTCTTGTTCTATCACCCTTATCTTCAGATCATGGAATTCACTTTTCACATTCTTTGAGTCATCTTCCACACTATTCTTCCCCTTCTCAAGGTTATTCTTACCAGGACATTGCAATTGCTTGCTAGCAGAAGACAAATAATCAGATTAGACTGTGAGCAGGAAGGAGGCACTTGTCACAACATGCATATTGTTCCATTTCTACTAGTACAACAATGCACCTGTATATAGAGAAACACTCCTTTAGTCCACTTTGTGACTTGTTATCAAGATAAAGAATATATGTATAATGTATTCATGAAGACAAATTAATGTCAAGACAAACAAACCTGGTGTTCTTTATACATTGTCTCCATTATTTTGAGCACATGCACACATGTAATACCTAACTTTTTGTTGGTATTGTTGCAGAACTACTAGGTTTTTCCCACCCCTACCTTGCATGAGGAACTGATCACAAACCACATATAAATTTCAATTGTCTGCTAAATTTATCATGCAACGTAAACTGCCCATTTACCTCTGGTAAAATTTTACATCTTCTAGAGCTTTTCTAATGCACATTGAAACTCCAAGTCCATCAGAGTGTGGATCGGTCATGTGGAAAGCATCACAAGTGACAACCCCACCAAGGTACTCGACTACTATGGGAGCTCCTCACTTTATTGCATGTTCAAGACTTTCCATAACCTAGTTTTGGAGAAAATCCCATGTTCTTATAGTGTGAATTGTTCAAAGTCTGAACTGATATTTTAAATATCATTTGTATCTAAATCAAACCCAAATTTTCCATAACAAATGACATTTGAAAAAGTTATTTCATAAAATGGGTTATGCCATGTAAATAGTCCCTTGAAACTAAAATCATTGGTAACAATTTTATCCTAACATGCTAGATCATTCAGATTAGTCAGTGGGATCAATGACTAGGGTAGCAGTTCATTGTAAATATGAGGCTCCACTATGATTAGTATTGCTTATCTTATACTTTTTGCAAATAGTAACATAGAAGAAAAATACATGGCTGTTGAGTTCAACTTAAGATCACCAGCACAACAACACCTTCAACCATGACAAATCCATCACGATCTTTGTTCCACGATCATGATGCATTAGTTGTGGTAGACTGTATCAAGGGAGTTTGTGTCCAAATCAAAATTGTTCTACACCAAGCTCTCGGAGAAAGGATTAATCCCATTCTTAGTCTCACTAAGAGGGTTTCAAAATTTCTACACATATTACTTACCAAGAGTTCTATTTACAAAGAGAATCTTTGCTATTGGTTGAAATTTGGAATTCAACAAATTAAAAGAATCGCAGCCTGAGTACTGTGATAGAGAGCTCCATAATGTTTCTTCCTCAAACATTGGCCTACTGACAATGATTTCCTTTTGTTATTCGGTTCCATACTTCCTGCTCATAAAATTCTACCTTTTAGGGTTGTTCAGGGTACCCTTGTGATGAAGTGCATAATTTCAAATGATGGTATTGGAGATGGTTCTCATACAACTCTGAAGTTAACTGAGCTTGGAATACGGTAGGAAGATGTGGGAGATGCACATGTGAATGGAAGGAAAAATATATTCATCCTTACGAGAGCTCTGAGCTACCAAAAAATGATGAATTACAACAACGTTTTAGCATATTATCATCAAATTTTGAAAGCACAAAGTCAGTTGAAGGTTGAGAAGATGAATAATGAAATATTGATTAATACAGTTTGTGTTCTAGGTGGAATTACTACATTTTCCATTAGTTGTTTCATTGTTCTTTAAGAAATAAATGGTTGATGCTAGTGTTCTATGACCTGTTTCAAATCCAGAGAGAATTGTAGATTCTTTGTGCCCTAACAATTCATTGATATTATACAAAATCTCAATCAGAATTATTGAATTTGAAAGAGCTTGGTATAGCAGGGTAAATGGCTTATTTCGTTTGAATATTTTTTCTCTCTTTTTCATATGCCTTGTGGGGTCAACATTCAACTTGTGCTCTTCTGTATTAGGCTAGTTTCCTCACTAAGGTTGTTGAACCAACATTTCCCTTGCTTTTCTTGATGTCATATATGATATTTGTGTTAGAATAGTTACTTTTATGCCTTGGAATCAAAGGTGGCCACAACCCTCCAAAATGTTCTATGGAAAACCTAAAGAAAATAAGTAATGCTACTCTACAATGGATGTATAAAATACAACAAAAAATTCATAAATAAATATTTTATCTTACCTGGCTAGAGAATGCTGAATAGAGCTCCTACTCTTGTCGTGGCATGCCAACCCTTGTTGCGATGACACACCAAAGCCTGCTCTGAGAACCTTCGGTATTCATATGGTATTTGAAACCTTGAAGTAGGAAATTAGATAAATTGCAACTCTTTCAAAAAAAATTGAAAGGAATTAATCCAAATGCATGGCAGAAAGGGATTTTATTTTGACCAAAGGAAGAAAAAATCACTTATTACCTGGCCAAATGGAGTATTGAGGCCTCACATTTGCACTGTCACTAAGTGAAACCCACACTGTCATGACTGTTAGTTTGGGATTATGAGAAAACACAACAAGAAGATGAGAAAAGTAATGGTTTCGGGGTTGACTAACGCTAATAGAATCTAGTTGAAACTATATACATTCCATATCCTGAATGGTTGAAATGAAGGCTAGTAGGGTGGAGGAAATCAAATCTAATCTAGGGTTTCACTGCAGGTGGAAAATATTAGTGAGAAAACTTGGAAAGAGCAAGTGAGACCATTGACGAGGAAGAAAAAATATGGTTGTGGCAAGGGTTTACCTATTAAGGTGAGCACAAGTAACCGTAGAAGCTTTTTGCACAATCAACAACGCTACACATATGAGAGATTCCTTCAGGTTTTATTTAAGAAAACATATTAGATGATGACACTCATAGTGTATTAAACAATAAATGGAAAATATTTGATTCAGTAAAAGTAGTACTGCTTGTAGCACAAGGAACATTGAGTGAATTGACCCTAAGCACCGATGGAAAGGTCAAAAATGTCCCAGAGTTGGTCGTTAATGGAAATAAGGCAGTTGGTGCACATAGATGGAGAGAGTGATGGACTGAAAACTATTTCCCTATAGGCAATGGGAGAGCCCCCTCTACCTGCAATCGAGCACGCAAAGTTGAAACTGTTCGGGAGCTTATTTTGTTCCATAACATTGGCAGGTTAATAATAATATTGATTAAAGGACTTGGGGGATAGAATTTCTACGTGCAAGAGGATTAAGGTTTAAAACACTTCCTTCCAACTACCTTTGCCTAATTAAATGAATAAACATTCTCCAATCGTCTAACATATAATCTAACCATGCATAGTGGTGACAGGTGGCCGAGAGGGAAGTTCTTCTCAACGGGAACACCTTACAACGTAATATATATATATATATATATATATATATATATATATATATATATATATATATATATATATATATATATAGTAATGATTTAGAGGTTAATTTTTTTTTTTTCGAGCGAAAAATCGTAATTTTCATTATTGAAAATGGAAATTATATTTTGTAAGTGCACAATTGTGTATTCAAAAAACCATATAGGTCCCCCCAAGAAACACAGTATATTAGTAGTCTATCTATCCCACCTGTGCATGCATAAAATACCTTTAAGATCCCTTCATACTTTTGAAAAGAAAAAATCAGGCATGTTTTATAGGCTAGTCTAGTTTATTAAGAAGTTGTTACAGAGGCTACATAAATATGGTAATATACATAATCCATCACAATGTCTATAAATTGACAAAAAACAAAATAGATAAAAGAATAAGTTTAGTTCATGTTTGCTCTTGCTGTAGACCATCTATAAAAGGCCTATGGTAGTATTCATAAGATGTGTCCCCTATCCATTCTATGATTTTCCAAGTACCCATAGCTTGTCGAGCACATTGTTTAGAAAGGTTGTTAGTCACTGCATTTTGTTTCCTATGGATATGATGACATGAGATTATGTCAAATGCATGTTTAAGTTGAGAAGTTTCTTCTAAGATAGGATCCAATTTGTGCATGTGACATCTATGAATATTGTTGAACTAGTTAATGATAATCATAGAATCACCAAATATTTGAATATGTCAAACATTTTTCTCAATAGTAAGTAGAAGAAGGAGCTTAAGACTAATAATTTTAGCCCAATTATTTGATCCTATGCCCTATCCACTCTGTAAGTTGAAATAATGATTTTCCTAAAAATAAAGAACAACCCTCATACCCCACCACATTCACCCTCTTGTCAAGAGGCCGCATCAAAGTAGCCCTAGGGGATGGTTCAGTTAGTCTCTTTAGCGGCGATGTTATGCAGATGTTGCACTGATATTGTTTCAACGAGAAGGGACAAAATAGTTAAGACTCAGGCAACCACAATATCAGGAGCGAATGGCTTGTCTTAAAAGATCTCCTTATTCTGAGAGAGCCAAATACGCTAGCTTATGAGAGGAGGAAGCCTTCTCAATTCTTTAGGGGAAACCCCCTCCCACCAATTCTTCCATGCATCGTTCAAATATTCTCCCTTCTAGCTTAAAGTAAACCCCATATGAATTTTTATTAAATTCCATACCCTTATAGAAAAAGGGAGTAAGAGGAAGAGATGATCCACTAATTCTTCATCATTCTTGCATAACACACATCAGTTAGGACCAACCATATTCCTATTTTTTAAATTCTCCCCTATAGGGATCTTTTTATAAAAAATACACCACTGAAAATATGTGCTTTACCCAGACAATTGATCTTCCACAACGTCTTCCACCACCAATACAAAATCACAGGTTTCTGATTTTCAATGATGTACAAATACCCAACTTTGGGGATATATTCACTTGAGAATGAGTGTATCCATGTAAGAGAATCTTCCTTGTATCTGATGCATACATGAAATGTGTTTAAATTTGAAATATAATTCTGCTAGAGATTTGTAATGTTGCCATGCAAATTTAACTAATGAGCAAACATCCACCCATGAGCCCAAATAGAGGCTTGAGTGACATCAATTACCTTATTTAAAGTATTTACGCTTCTTTTATTAAGAAAAATGATCAACTTCTGGGCAACCGATAATGTTCCCCACATCCCAGCTAAGGTTCAATGCTTATCTTTACCTTTGGCCCATTACCAACCTTCCACGCCAGACCCTCCTCGATTACAAAAAAGGAAGATAGTACAACTCTCTAGACCACTGCTATTTTAGGCCTCTTCTTATCTGCTCGACGAATCCATTCTTCTAAAGAGTAGGGGAAAATATATTTCTATACACCATTTCCTTCTAGAAACTACGTGTTGAAATCAACCTCCAACCAACCTTCATTGCCAATGCCTTAGAGAAGGATGGAAGTTTTTTTATTCCCAATCCACCTATATCTTGGTAGAGAGATCTTGTCCCATTTAACCCATGAAAATATTCATCCTTATTTGGATCCAAGCCATTAAAAATGACAACATATTTTGCAAATTGAATTCGAGACTCCTTTAGTGACCCAGGATAATGACATTCAGAAAATAGGAATCACCTCAAGATTTTTTTTTATAAGAACAAATCTAACAGCTCTAGATAGTCACATGTAGCTCCAAACCTTCAATATTCTCTCAATATTTTCAATGAGTCAGCACTGATCTTCTTTTTTATAATCATTAGGTTTTAGATGGAATCCTAAGTATTTTAATCCATCATTAATGTTTTATGAGTGAAAAAGAAATAAATTCTGTACCTTGACGGATTCATCCACCGATAAGAAGAGTGGATATATAGTTGATTTATGAACGCTTATTTTCATTACTATAGCCTTCTAAAATAGCGCCAATGCATTTTTAATAGTAGAAATTCCATTTCTTAAACCATCACAAAATAATAAAATGTCATAAACAAACAATAAATGTGTAATGGTCAGATGTTCATCCACCCAAGTGCCTCTTAAGCCCCCCTTCTTTTTGCATAAGCTATAATCTTGCAAGGACCTTCCGCCACCAAAAGTGACAAGAGGGGTGATAGTGGGTATCCCTATCGTCGTCCATGTTAAGCATGAAATAAAGTTGAGGCAACTCCATTTATCAGGACAAAGAAGGACACTGCTGTGATACAACTCATCAATCAATTTATGAAAGGGACTTCAAAGCTCAGGTGAGTGAGGAGTAGATGGAGGTATAGCCATATTTCTCTATCATATTCTTTTGAGAGGTCAATTTTGAGCACCAGACCTTTAATTTTCCTTGAATTTAGGCTATGTATCCCTTCCTGCACAACCCCAACGGCTTCATGGATCTACTTTCCCTCCAAAAAAGAAAATTATTCCTTTGAGATGTTATTAGATAGAATCAACTTCAACTTATTTTCTATGATTTTTGTGATTGATTTATATATACAATTGCATAATGAAATAGGCCTAAAGTCATCAAAGGAATGAGGGGCTTCAAATTAGGGATGAGAGTGAAAAAATTCGAATTGAAAGAATCAAGCATTTGAATCAAGGAATGAGATTACTACACCACTCTTAAATGGTATACCCCTAGAAAATTATAGAACCTAATGTAGAATTACACTAACCATCCATCAAGACACAAACTATTGTCTAAAATCTATGCAAATCCTTTTGAAATTTTTCCTCAATAATAGGATTCATTAGGTTTTGATTCTCCTCGACATTAGAGAATCTGGGTAAGAATTGTGCCATTCGAATTACTTTTGCAATAGTTGCTTTAGGGGGGGCCTTAAAAATATTGCAAAAATGGTTTTCCCGAGACTGGAAATCTCATTGAAGGATGTGGTTCTACCCCCATCTGAAGTGTCTAGAGCCTAGATGGTGTTTCTAGCTTTATGTCCCTTAGAAAAGTTTTGAAAGTTTGTATTTTGTCCCACATTTTATTCAAATAGCTCTGCTTTTTTGTTTCCATTCTTCCTCTTTTTCTCCTAAAATTCTTCCTTTTGTAGCTTCCAAATAAACAATCCTTTGTTTTGAGTCCTCATTCAGATACACCCCACTTTAGGAGCTTCTAGTTTCTCTACTTTTTCCTCCATCACTTTAAGCTCCTCCTCCTCTCATTTTCTTTTTTAGGAAGACCATTTTCTCAGTAAATTGGATCACCATAGGCACCCTGTCATTCAGATTTAAGGGGACCCAAGTTTCAGATGCCAATCCAAAAGCCACACTACATTAAATTTGGAAGGATTACCAAGCTTATTTTATTTCCCCTTCAATTTTAAAAGGATAGTGCGGTGATTAGGTTCTCCCCCCACTCTAGTCCACTGACAAAACAAAGGGGCTCTTTCCATAAGAGATTCTACCATAAGAAAACTATCAATATGTCTTGCAACCATAACACCCCGTGATATTCGGTTCCTCCAAGTGGGCTTAGATTTGATCAAATCCACATCACATAATTTATCATCCATCAGAGTGGCCGAAGTATAAGATAAAGAGTCTACATGGGCACGAGGGCCCCAAATTTCTGAAATGTGAATATAAAAATTCATATCAGCTTCGAACACCAAATTATTTAATTTCATAAAGGAATGGTAGAGATTAACATGTCCTAGAAAGTATTCCTATCATGACATGTGTTATAGCATCATTCAACACTCCTGTAGACCTAATTCTCTTTTATGGCTTCGGGCAGTCCCTTTACCCATGTAGGCTTGACTTTATAATAAAAATATATATATTTCAAATTCCATACGCGACCACATAAAAATGCGTGCATATCCCAAAACACTATACCTGGGTATATATTTTTAAATATGAAAAAATAAAATAAAATGCTATTTTTCAGGCAGGGTTTACGGGTTTTACTGAGAGCCCACCTACAAGAGCCCATGGCCTAACTGAAATAACCAATTTGAGGTGGTATATATACACCCATTGGGTAGGCTTAATTCATAAGAGAAGAGATATATCGACATTATACTTGATTTCCCCTAGATCAAGTCTATTTTTCCAGTGCCTCATGTACTCCCAGTCTCTAGGAAACCATGGTTTCCTTTGTAGAGGTGCTCAACCTCCTTATCTAGAATCTTATTGCACCTATTAGAGAGTTTGTCTTCATGGCTTGTGATGGATATATTCGGAGGAAGGCTTCGGCAACACTTTTGTCCTGGATCAGGTTGTATCTATCCTGTACTTACTGCGGTTAATCAATAAAGAAGCTCATGTCTTGTTCCCGTATATGTTATCTTATGAATGATAGTCTGAATTTTTATATATGATGATATAACATACTCTTATGCATGAACATTGAATTATATATTACGTATATGGTTCTGTGATTGATTTGCAGGTCTGCACATATTGGAGGAAGTAGAGGGTTTGGACCCTACATGAACATCTTCAAATGTAGGACCCTCGAGTATGTCTCTAAGTCAAACCTTGATAATTTTAATGTTTGGAATGCTTGATTGAGTGCTCTTTGTTGATTGTTTTATCTTGCTATGTTGAGGTTTTCAACCCTTTCCTTAGGGAAATTTTCCCACCAATAGAATTGGCAACTCTGATGGGGAATACATAAAGTATTTTATAGAAGTGTTGTTTTCTTTGATCTAGGTTTAGTTTGTTGTTTCTTAGTTTTTTCCAGTATTCTTAAGTATTAAATAATTTGGTAATTTAGCTTGATCTTTAGATCTTGGCTTTCTTTTTATTTTTCCTTAGTTTTCTCTTTATATGCATTTTTTGTTATAGACAATTGCATATATACGACGTTTCTTCCAAAGAAACTTGCGTATACACATGTTGCTTCACATACAGTCATGTATATACGCTAAACTATGTTTTAATAGTCGCATATGGATATGAAAAATGAATTTTTTTCATTTCTTGGTTTTGTTGAGGCTTTGACCAAATTTGTTTATGTTTTCTTAATCTTTATGAAGTTTGGAATCACCTTGATGACTATTTCTATTGATGTCTTTCATCTTGTTGGAGAAATGCTTATGTCAACCTAGGGTTTTCAGTTTTTGAAGATTTTTGTGTTTGAAGTTGGGTTCCAGATCTTCTTTGTAAGGTATCTCGTTGTTCTGTGGCTTTGGAACAAATCTCGATTTCTCTTGAAATTGTTGATAACCCTATCTTTATTTACTTCTCTTGTGACCTAGAAGTTAGCTCTTTTTCTCTCTCTTTCGAAAGGGGTTTGTGATTCTTGGATGAGAGAGATTTCAGTTCTCTAGAGTCTTTTTGATTTTTAGAGTCTTTTATATATTTCTGGCCAAATTCTTGAAGTGTTAAGTCTCTCATTTGCACTAGTCTTTTAATCTTTGTGATCATTTGTGACTAGGTGGATTTGAGTCTTATTCATGCCTTTGGTCTTAAGATCTTTGATTTTCTTCCCTTTCTGAATTTTTAGTTTTTTAAATCTTTAAAAGAAAAAGAAAAACATTTTCTTTGTTGCTTTATTTTCTTTTGTTGCTTGGTTTTTTAGTCTTTTTGGTTTTTAGCAAATGCGTGAATTGTTGTTATAAGGTTAAAAGTCGTTTTTTCTTTGTGCTCTTTATTTTTGGATTTGCTTCTCTTCGTTGTTTGAATTGGCATTTACATTTTTTACCACATTTGTTTACCTTTAAGTCTCTCTTTGAATCTTGCATTTGCATGCTGCTGTGCATTAGGTTAGATGCATTTTTGACATCATTTGGTTATTCTTGGTAGGTTTTGAATGTGTGAGTGCTAAATTGAAAAAGAAAAAGAGTTTTTTCTTTAATAGGTTTATCGTAGAACCATTGTAGAAATCTCTTTCATTAAAGAAAAATAAGTGTTTCATTTTCATGTAGCCTGGGTTTTCTATTGATTTCTTTTGCGTCAAAACATCATCAGTTGCACTTCCGTTTCCCTTGTCTTAAAAAACAACCAACTGAAATGAGCACTTAAATTAAAATGAACTAGATTTTTTCCTTTTGTCATAGCAACATCAACTACTCTAGGAAATTTTAGGGCCTTGGAATAGGTGTGTGGAGAGTAAAATCTCCAAGACCACTTAAACTGAAAAATATAGAAGTTTATTAACGAGTGGAAATCCAATGTCGTTAAGTTGTCCGGGAAAGACCCTCTAACATAGGAGTCAAGCATGAGGACGTGTGAAGATATGGAAAGAGAGATACCCCCTCTCCTACTTATTGGATCGTGCACCCATGAATCTTTTGCCCAACTTCTAACCATGAGCTAGTGACCTTAGTTTCCTTTCCTAGGGACCACACATGTGATAGTGGGGGGGGATGCTTGTGGTACTTGAGGCAGACATTGTATCACTTTCATAGTACTTCTAGAGGGTTCCCTTGAAAAGCTTGGGTACATGCATTGATAAAGGCTATTGTCTGGAGGTCAGCGTAACTTCTTCTGATACCTTCCATGGTAGGCTTGGCACCTCATAATCCCAAACTACCTTCGGGAGGTCCTTTTCTTCACTTCCTTGTATTCCTGTGTCCAATCCTAATCACTCGGAGCGGAAATACTTGGAAGTTGTTTGCTTAGTTATATATTTAGGAATTTTTTAGAGAGTGCTCTATGCTCCTAGCTTGCCTTAGGTGATTTGAGTCTTTAATTTTTCTTTATAAATAAATGTGGCTAATCGACTAGTTTGTCAGTTTAGAAGGCTTCATGGGATTTAACATGTGAGTGTCGAGCCTTCACCAAGAAGACGTAGGAAAAATTTTGTTGGTTCTTTTGAAATAATACAAGATTATGCAACAGAGACAAATCCTTCAATGAGTGCTCTTATTTCATAGGGAGAACCTAGTTTAGTCCATAATTCAAGTGGAAATGCTCCAATTCTTGCTAGAGTACTCTTCTAATCGGAAGACAAAGTAGAAATTGAAGATGTTTTAGAGTCCCTTGTGACTCCTACAAAACCTATTCCTTCTCATCTTCCATACGTTTTATAATACGTGGGTACTCTAACTCATAGACTGACTAGACCTATTCAGTTCCTTATTTTTTCTTAGAGGCCAATGTTAGTGGCACAAGTGTGGCTACCGATATGACTAGTTTTTATACTCCTTCTTCAACTATAGGAGGAGGTACTATTTATATATCTACTATTACACCTAGCATGGTAGTTGTTGGCTCTACCTCCATCTTAAGTTTGAGTGGGGGCACCCAACCTTTTGCTCCTTTCACTGGTGCTTATCCTTTTGGAATGTCGTCTAGTGGGATTCCCTTAGTTTCATCAACTTTACCCTCTACTGCTTCTGTATCTATGACTTTAATGGCTAGTGGTTCAACATGTTTACAAGGTTTTGCATTTGGAAGTGGACATGTTCTCCCTTCCAATCCATCCTTGAATGTAGGATCAATGCGTTTCTCTGGCTATGCTCAAAATATTAATCATTTTCAAGGGAGCTAGGGCTTGGTATATCCTTCTGTTAGTGTTTTTGGGTCTAGGAATCCCTCTCATTTATTTTTTTAGCAAGGGAGTATGCCCTTCCCTACTGTTAGCACTTTGTAGGTTTTTCCTCATTTCGCTAGTGCTTGAAACCCTTACCAAGGGCTCTCCCCTTCGTATAATGTTCTTCCTGGAGGAAATTTTCCTATGACTAGTAATGATGTAGTAGGAGGTGGATACCCTCTGTATACCCTTGGACTTCAAGTTTTTCCTTATAGTTTAGTTTCTTCTACGAGTTATCCTTGGCAGTCTCATGCCTCTCAAAATCCAGGATACTATTTTTCAAATGTTGGGAATTCCACTCTCGAAGCTTGGAATTTTGTAGTCTCTCCTTGCTTACCATTCCCGATAACTCTTAGTTTGCCAGATATTTCAAAATTTACTAATGATCTGATCCGATACAATTCTGCTTGGCCCTCGGTCCCTACCAAAATTCCATTTGATATACCAAAATTTGAAGGGAACTCTAGTGAGGATCTAGCTGACCATGTAACCACTTTCCACTTATGGTGCTCACAAAACTCCTTGATTGATGATTCAATTAGGTTGAGACTATTTCAATGAACCTTAACTGGAAATGTAGAGAAATGTTATATCAAATTAAAGGGTGGGTCATTTTCTACGTTTGGTGATTTGGATACAATGTTTCTCAACCACTTTCAGTTGCCTATCCGTTATGACGACAAAACTGAACTTTTGGCCAATTTTGAGAGGGACAAGGCCACCCATGTTTCTAACCACATTCAAGAGTGGTGTAGAAAGAAGAGATTGATCAAGGATTATATACCTGATGAATTTCTTCTCGAGTGGTTTTTGAAATTATTACAACCTGAGATATATAAGGATGTGTCACTTTCAGGAGTGTTCACAGAAGAACATGCTATCTTTAGAGCCCATAAATTAGAGCTTATTTATTCCCAGTTTGGAGTCTTCTATAAGATATTTCCTGATTCTCCTAATTATAAAATTGATCTCGCCAAACCGAAACAAGGCCCCCATGCCGACAAATTTTAGGATCAATTAATACTAATATGACTAGTTTGTTAAATCAATTACAACAATTGTCATTGCAATATGCTTTTGTGATGTAGAATATGCCATCAATGTCTCCTCCTTCTCAACCTTTAGTTTTTAATCTTGTTCAATCCTCAAATCCAAAGGAAATCAACAATTCGATGGGAAGAAGAAAGGATGTTGGAAAAATAAAGATAAGGGAAGGAGAATGTGAATATACCTCGTGAAGACACCAGTAAGGGAAAGAAGGAGTCTAAAAATAATGTTAAATGCCCATGCAAGTTATGTAGTGGGGATAATATTAATCATATTTTCCCCAATATTCAAGATGATTAGCGCTTCTTAGCTCATCAATGTTCTTCTAGTTCCCATGCTATGCTTACTAACAATTTTTCCCAAGGGAAACAATTACTTGCTGGTGCAAATGCTAATACTGGAGCCCCTACGGGAGGTAACCAAAAAGGGGAATCCACATAGAATGTGTATATGGTTAAGAATCATGTTGATATTTAAATTATAACTCATGATTACGGAGAGCCAAAATCTTCTAAGGGTAAAACTGCTTTTGATACTCAAGAACCTCTTCGTATAGACATGCCCGCAGTTGAATCTATACCTCAGATGTTGAAAGGCTCCTCAAAATAATCGACATATAATCCAAACACTAGGGTTGCTCAGAACTATTCCATTGTTAAAGATTTATTAGAGCCCCTGTGTTATGTCAGTGTGAGAGGTACTCCAGTCATGTCCTACGCAAAGGAGTGCTTTTCTCACTCTGATCAGAGAAGTTGACATGAAAAAATATTTGGTGATTACATTTGATATGTCAAATGTTAAAAAGAGACTCCCTCATCATATGAATTTTCAAATTAAATCTATGTATCATAATAAGACCATATCTAAAACCATAGTTGACGAAGGGGCTTACACATGTGTTATGCCTTTGTCATGTTGGAAATCTATCAGATCCCCGGAAACTATTCCATCTCCTACTCTTTTAACCACATTTGATGGTCATTCTCATAGGCCTTATGGTTCTGTCCACCGTCCCTATTTTTGTATGGGGCATGGTTGTTAATGTGGAAGTAGAGATAGTCAATGCTAATCTTGATTATAATCTTTTTTTGGGCAGGAAATGGGTTTATGTGATAGATGCCATAGTCTCATATTTGTTTCGTATCCTATGTTTTCGTCATGAAGGGAGAATTGTTATGATAAATCAGTTAGCTTATTCTCCCAATGACCCAAACAAATCTATTGACTCCACTATCCCCTTGGTGAAGAATACCAAGCAACCTATTGAGAATTTAGGAGTTGGAATGTATTCCTCATTGGGGGTATTTTTGATCTTCCACCTCCTGTTGCTTACATCAATGCCATCTCATACTCTAGGGCGGTCCCTCGAGAGTGTTCATTTAGAACTCATTATTTTTTGGATCCTTGGACCTTGCCCCATCCTATAGGCACATTAGAATAAGGGCAAGTGGGTAGAATGGTTTATTCTATATCTGTAGTAGAAATCACATATCAATCCATTATTAATTCTATAGATTCTGATCCCATCCTTGTTTCATCAGAGAATTTGGATGATGATGTGGCACCAGTCTAGAAAATTGGTTCCACTTTGTCTATGAATTGCCTTGATACTTTTACCATCTGAGGAGGCAATTCTAGAAGCAATGAATGGTGTAGAGAGACCATGGGATGATTTTCATCATCGGTTCTATTTTATCCCTGACTTGCATAAAGTTGAATCAAGTTTGTCTAGTCCTCTTTCTCATGGAAATGTTCACAAAATTTTAAACCCTTTGGATTCAACAAATATCTTTGCCGAAGGTAATATGGCTAAAATTTCAGAAAATATTCTGGTGAACATTTCCAAGAATCCAAACATTATTGAAAATATCTTCATCAAAGTTGATTGTTCCCTTGAAGAGATTAAAATTTACACCGATCTCTTTAAATAATTTAGAGATGTATTCACTTGGTATTATGAGGAAATGCCTAGGATTGATCCTAGTATAGTTCAACATGAGTTCAAGACTTACAAAAATGCAAATCCTATGTGTTAAAAGATTTGGTTGGTCAACCCTAAGAAAGCTATGACTATCAAGGAAGAAGTAGAGAAATTTCTTAAAGCAGGTTTCATATAACTTTTTCCTCTTATTGAATGGGTTTCGAATCTAGTCCCTGTGAAAAAAACATGGAACAATCTGTGTATGCATCGATTTCATGGATTTAAATAAAGTTTGTCTAAAAGAAAATTTCCCCACTCCATTTATAGATCAGATTATTGATGAATGTGTTGGAAATGAAAATATTTCCTTCATGGGCAGATTTTATGGGTATAGTCAAATAAAAATTTGTCCTGAAGATCAACATAAGACAACATTTATTTAGCCATGGGGTACATTTTCATATAGGAAAATGCCTTTTGGCCTTAAAAATGTTGGAGCTACCTTTCAACGGGCTATGTCATATGCTTTCCATGACATTAAACACATAATCAAAGCTTATTTGGATGATTTAGCTTCTCATTCTCGTAAGAGAATGGAACATCCAAACCATCTTAGTTTAATTTTTGAAATATGTTGTTATTATAAAATCCAGTTGAACCCTAATAAGTGTGTTTTTGCTGTTACATCTGGTTGGTTATAGGGATTCATCCTTTCTAATGAATGGATTCAGGTCGATCCTTTCAAGGTTGAGGCAATAATTTAGTTTCCTCCCTCGTATAACATTCGTTAACTTCAAAGTCTCCAAGGAAACACCATTTTTTAAAGGACGTTTATCATGAACTACGTTGAGATCACAAAATATTTTATGCATTTACTTATTAAATAAGTTCCATTTGTTTAGGATGAATTTAATCAATCCTCATTCGATGATTTGAAAAATGCATTGACCTCTGCTCCCCTTTTGAGTCAACCTGATTATAGCAGATATTTCCTTTTGTACCTCGCGATGACATAATCAACCATCGGTATGGTTTTGGTTCAGGAGTATGATGCCCTTGGAGAACATGCGATTTATTATCTAAGTCATGGCTTAGCTGGTCCTAAACTATGGTATTCCCACATTGCGAAATTGGCTTTAGCAATAGTTGATGTTGTTTAGTGACTTTGTCATTACATTTTCTGAGAAAAGCCTTTGTACTAGCTGACGCCAATCCATTTCAATTTGTCCTAAGTAGGCGAGTGATTGGGGGAAAATACAACAAATGGATTGTTATTTTACAAGAGTTTGATCTAGAATTCATGTCAGCCAAATCAAAGAAGTCTTTGGTTTTCACAAAATTAATTTCAGAATTTCCTTGTGAAGGAGATGATACTTATGAAGAATCATTTCCAAATGAACATATTTTTTTGATCTCTCACAAGATCCTCAGTACAAAGACATCATTGTATATCTCTAGACTTTGAAGTTTACTTGTTCTTTTTCTAAGGACGAATGCCGAAAATTACGTCACCTTGCTAAGAGTTATATGATCATTGGTGATACTTTATATCATCGCATTGTTGATTCAATCCTTACACGTTGTTTGAAATTTGAAGAAGATGAGTGGATTTTAAATGACCACCACAGTGGAGCTTATGGAGGTCATTTGTCTGGGCTTGCAAAAACTCAGAAGATCTTGTGTGTAGGGTATTTTTGGCCTTTGATTTTCAAAAGATTGTATTGAAGTGATAAAAAATTGCCATCCTTGTGAAATCTGTACTTGAAAAATGCGCACTCATCTAGCTCCTCTTTTTCCTGTCATCACTGTCAATACATTTAATAAGTGGGGAATTGATTTTACAACTTGTCACCTGACTTTTTTTTTTTTCAATGTGGTTCACGGGCACTCAATGAGTGGCCGCTACGTCCACGTAGAGAAGCGGGGCAGTTCCACCCGAAGGGATCTGCCGGTCGGCCATATCAGGCCTAACCCCGAGGGCGTCGAGGAGATTTGACCCCGTGACCTCCCAACTAGGAAAGTGCTTAGCAACGGGAACTCGACCATTTGAGCTATGCCTTGGGGCTACTTGTCACCTGACTTTGGCTAAGGGACACAAGTACATTATCATAGGAATAGACTACTTTACAAAGTGGGTTGAAGATATGCCCACTTTTAATAACGATGGTGAGACATCAACTCTTTTCCTTTCTAATCAAGTAATCTCACATTTCAGTATCCCCAAAGAGATTGCCACTGACCATGGTAGTCACTTTAAAAACAAGATGATGTCTGAATTGGATTTGAAACTGGGATTTCAGCAGGAGCATTTGTCTCCTTATTATACTTAAGCTAATGGAAAAATTGAAGTCATTAATAAATCCCTTAAGAATATCTTGCAAAGGAAGATTAATCAAACTAAGTCCAATTGGCACACCATGCTTTATCTTGCGTTATGGGCATATCGAATATCTATTGAGAATACCATGGGTTCTCTCCTTTTTAGTTTGTTTATGGTTTGGACTCGATCTTTCTTATAGAATGTGAGATTTTGCCTGTCAAGTTGGCAGTCCAACTTCTTTGAGACACCTCAAGTCTAGAAGAGAGCATTTTTCATTTGGAACATCTTGATGAGAAACATTGGTATGCTGCCACAATGAACAAGGCAAATAAGAAAAGAGTCAAAGCTCAATATGATAAGTCCGTGTGACCTAGGGTTTTCTCTGAAGGTGACCTTGTCTTGGTTTATGACCAAGATAAAGACACCTTGGGGGCAAGAAAATTCAAACCTATGTGGTATGGTCCTTTCATTGTTAAAAGGGTATTGAAGAAGGGTGCTTATGAGTTGGTTGATTTTGAAGGGAATGTGTTGTCGGAGCCCAGAAATGGGATTTATCTCAAGAAGTATTATGCTTAGGCTCTTTCCTGAGAATTTGTTTTGTTTTGTAAATATTGTACATAGTTTTATTTTATGCCTATGAGTTTCATGGTGACGATGGTGTTTTCAATCTGCTTTGGAAGGTTTTGATGGGTGATTCAGTGTACTTAGGATTCACAGACGGTGCCAGTAGAGACACCAAGAATTTAGCTTCCATCTCTTGGGTAATAAATTATCCATCTAGTTAGTTGTTGGTTGTAAGAGGCATATGTATTGGTCTTGCTTCTAATAATATGGCTAAATACAATGCCATTATTAAATTACTTTCTAAACCAATATGTTATGGTATTGAATCATTAGTGATGCACTTTGACTCACAACTAGTTGTGTCTCAGTTAAATAATATTTATCGTGTGAGGGATCCTTCATTACATTGTTAATTTATGAGAGTGATATTATTACAAAGATCATTTAATATTATTACTTTCATTCACATTCCATGATCATATAATTCATTTGTTGATTATATATCTAACCAAGCATTGGATTGGCATATCAATCATTCATCATATTAAATAAAAAACATCAAATAATCATCTATATATATGATCAAGTCATCTTGAAATATCTGTATATATAGATAGATAAGTGTCAAAATATTACAAAATGTGGACAAATGTCCTACAAAAATTAGGGGTCAAGCTTGATCATAGGTGGGGATCCAAGTGGAATAGGTGGGTGGCCACCAATATCCACCTAGATCATTTATAATATGAAAAAGACAAAAAAATTAAATATTCCAAAAAAAGAGTGGGAACAGGACAATTTCTTCATCATTTGGTGGCAACAAGTGTCAATCATGTCGCCCTTGAACAAAGCACTAAAAATAAGTCTTTCCTCCATTGGAATGGGACTTTGTTTGACTTTAGGAAAGCCAAAGCCTTGTTCTTGAGTCATTCCTCCACCAATTGGTTAACTCTTCATATTGTATGGAGAGTTTGTTGATGCCTCCTACATCACAAACTTATACAAAGTTATTTTATACTACCATAAAGTCACATCAAGTCATGATTTTGTTCAAGGGAAGTCAACTTGTTATCGGCCATTCTATGGTGTCCCTTGAATAATTTATGTCGGCCATACCCGATTTGTCAAGTTATTCTTAGTATCACATCAATGACTTGCTCCTTTACATGTGCCAGTTAAGAAGATCCTCATTGAATTCTTGTTGGCAGGTCTACTCTTATCAACTTCGACACATTTATTTGAGAGTAGAATTAGAGTTTCACCCTGGCCCTATTTACATCATTGATAGGTGACCTTGTTCTCAACATCAAACAATATTATGGGTCTTTGACTAAGTGGTTTCCCTTGTGTTTGACGTTAGCATACATTATCAAACATTGGGATTTGTGCAGTACCTTGGTTTCCATTTGACCCTATTGATGGATTCATCGCCTCTATATCAGCTTTCATTATTGGTTGGTTCAGAGGATTTCTTTCGTGTGTTAGCCACATTTTTGCACATTGGAAATGTACTTCATAATGGTTACTTCATCTTTATTCATCCAAGTTCTTCCAAATAATAGGCCTGCAGGTTATGCTCACGCTGGTTGATGTGGGATGCCTTAATACCTTCTTTCCAGCAAATCTTTTCCCATCGAATCCAACTCATTGCTCTGGGAACAAGGTATATAGTCCTTTTTTAAGTACCTTGTAGTCATTAATGGCAGACTCCTTCACTATTAACAATTAGAATACATCAATGTTTCCTGATTGGTAGATTCTTTCAAGTGTTCAACTTCAACACATCTATTCACACTTGTTAGATTGTATTGGGGTACCTTGAAACTCATTATCATTATTGGTGAGTTGTCTCACATTTGTTAACGGTATACATCAATGACCAACAATCGAATGATTTCTCACATGGTCGATTTCAACTTATTTATTCCCATGGTGTAGAAATGTACCGTCTGCGGTAGGTGAAGATCTCGAGTTGTGTCGGCATCTTGGTTCACTTGACAACTCAAATTTTTTGCTAGTGACACCTCTCAACTCTATATGTTGCATACTTTCTCAGCAACATCTTATATGTTGGCACCCAAGTTTATGCAGTACCATTATTCCACCTATATGACTTGGTGATTTTATGAGGATCAATTATGCAACATCATTGTTCAAACATTTTTCTATGTGATATTGAGATATAGCTCCATTGTGTTCTTTCACGTCTATGATATGACAATCCACTATGTATTCTTCAGTTCATTTTGTACACTTATGTATACATTTTGGATCTGCATTATACTTTATCAACATACATGCTTTACTACTTCTGAGCATGGGTATGCCTGCGTTAGACATGATTTTTCTTTCTGACTCCTTCAACATGTATTTGATAGGGTGGAATCTAGTGACCTCCTCCCAGGTTTTCTAATGACTCCTATCTCTATACTTAATATATTTCGGCCATTTCCCTCTGACCTCATATATTAGGGGGCATTTTTTATATCATCATTCAACACTCTTGTATACCTGATGCTCTTTTATGGCCCTAGGCAGTCCCTTTACCCATGCAAACTTACTTTATACTAAAAATCTATATTTCAAATTCCATGCATGACTCAACCCACAAAAAAACACATACATACATAGGTCCTAGAACACTATACCCATGTATACATTTTTAAATATGAAAAAATAAAATAAATTGCTACTTTTCAGGCGGGGTTTATGGGTTTCACTGAGATCCCACCTATAGGACCACGTGACCTAATTGAAATAACCAATTTGAGGTGATATATATACAACCCTTGGGTAGGTCTAATTCATAATAGAAGAGAGGTCTCGACATTATACTCGATTCCCCTACATCAAGTCTTCTTTTCTCGTGCCTCTTGTACTCCCAGTCTCCAGGAAACCCTAGTTTCCTTTGTAGAGATGCTCAACCTCCTTATCTAGCATCTTCTTGCACCTATTAGAGAGGTTTTCTTCATGAATTGGGCTGGATGCGTCCAGAGGAAGGCTTCGTAAATGCCTTTGGCTTGGATCAGTTTGTATCTATCCTATACTTACTATTGCAAATCAATAAAAAATATCGTGTCTTTTTCCTGGTATATGTTTTCATCTTATGAATGATATTTTGAATTGTTATATATGATGATCTAACTTATTCTTATGCATCCATGTTGAATTACATATTAGGTATATGCTTATGTGATTGATTTGCAGGTTTTCACATCTTGGAGGAAGCAGAGGGTTTGGACCCTACAAGAACATCTTCAAACATAGGACCTCCGGTATGTCTCTAAGTCCAACTTTGATAATTTGAATGTTTGGTATGCTTGATTGAGTGCTCTTTTTTATTGTTTTATCTTGCTCTTTTGAGGTTTTCAACCCTTTCCTTAGGGAAATTTTCCTACCAACAACATGGTCAGTAAATATTGAGAACCTTAAGATCCTTCCCTAGATCCATAAAGAAAATGGCAACCCCAAAAAACATCTCACCTCACCAGGAGATGATAAGTTTAATATTTTTTTATTAAATCCAACTGTTAATCCCCAATTCTACCGTCAGTATTAGAAGCTATGGAATTACAACTAGGAAATAAAGACTCCAACATCCCAACAACCTTGTCCCCCCTCTCCCAATGTCTCTTACAGAAACATAATATCTGGATATTAGAAAAACTAGTCGTTTCAAAGCTAATTTCTTGGATGGGCTAGCTAAACCCTTATAGTCAAAGGAGAGAAAAATAATTTAGGGATTGAGACAGGGGATCATGGTGCTCTAAGAACACCATCAACAAAATTATGTCTACCTGCAACAATATCCAGACTTTCCTTGAAATTAGATTTAGAAACATGCGATTTCTTGCCCCTTTGTCGCTCACTAGGTTGAACTAGGGAAGAGGGCCCTAGACCTACCACATAGGAGATGGTATCCCATTTATGAATGGATGATCAAACACTATATCTAGGGTTGGTATTAGAGAATGAATCCATAGCGATGGAAGGAATAAACAAGGCAGAGGGTCCATCAGGGCCAAGAGGGGGGATAAGACATAAAACCAGAACCAAGGAAGGCATATCATGCGTACAAGATAATGAGGGAGACGATGAACCCATATTCATGCTAAGAGAACAAAAAAAACTAATTAAACATGACACAGGTCCAGGAGACGAAGAGTTAATACTTGATGATAAAGAACCCGATGTGGAGGGAGGATCAAATTTACATCTTGCATACCAGGTTCAAATGATTCCTTAATCACTACATCACCATCCTCATCCGTTTGCATAGGAACCAAAGAGCTACTTTCCTACACCTATGCCTTAATATCCTCATTATGAAAATAATTTACCATCATTTTAACCTTATCAGAATCTCCATAAGAGGATGACCATATCTCCTTCTTTCTCATAAAAGGAAGAGGGAAATTCTTCAAGATGCGTCCATATTTGTGACACCTATGGAATTTGAAGGGAATAGTCCACCTATTTTCTGTGCTCATAACCTTTGTAGAAAATCTTTAATTCTACAAAAACTTTATCACGAGGATCCAAATTCACCAAAACCCTTGCTATTTCCATGTTTCCATTGGTCTCAAACAACATGTTGACCTCCAGAAGGGATCCCAACTTATTCCCAATAACTTTGAAGACATCCTTAGACCATAATTGTGGTGGTAGACCTGGGTGCCTAACCCATATAGGAGCGACCTCCCATATTTCACAACAACCATCAAATAGTGGATTCCATCACTATAGCATAATTACATGGAGTCTACATGCCATGTTTTTCCTATAGCTCAATTTCCAACTAGCCACTTCTACTAAATTAAACTTATGCATGAACCAACCTTGCATAAGGGTACTGACCTTAGGGAGATCCTTTAGTGAATTCCCTATTCCTTTACAACCTAGTTACATATTAAAAGTCTCTTCCCCTTTCCTACCCTGCCAGAACTTTTCACCATTTCCATCACTTCCCGCAACCTAACACCCTCCCCCACCACTGAATTATGATCTTCGATTTTAATTCTATGGAATTTACCAATTTCCCTATTTTTACCAATTCGTTAATGCCCAACTGAGCCCTCCAAAATCCCTAGGTTTTTCAGCGACAAAGATTTACCAATTTTAATTCCCTCTAGGTTCAATCCTTTCCACAGTCAAAACTTGTTGACTATTGATAAGTCCCCTTATAAGATTCTCCCTTGACCCTTGAGATGTACTATTATGCGATACAGGGTTCAGTATGTTCACAAGTACTCATTCAAAACCTCCACTAAAATAACCCAGAGAGAAGACCTTCTGCCTCTAGAAAATTGATATCTCCCCATTTCACTTCCACCTCTGCCTGTAACAACTCACGGCTTTGTGTTGCATCAAAAGGGTTTCTATAGTTCTGTGTGTTCGAGAATTCAACATGTGACTGAACTAGGGTTTCATCCCCCAGTTTTTTTGGAGGCCCATTTACTGGGGTAAATACTAACCTTATTGAGCGAGGTTCCCTTGACAGATGTCCACATATCCTTTTGACATGACCATCTCTTGAGGCTAAATTTTAGGAATGTTTCCCCCCTCAATAGCTCTAGCTATTGCTCAATATTCCACCTCATCCCTCCAATGTGGCATATTAACCAAATAGACTGGAAATCGTTGGAGTCATATCCATATTCAACAACTTCTTCCTTCTCACCACTTCCCTCCTCCAATTTTCCAATAGTCGCTAGGGTTTTATGACCTAAAAACCACACCCCTTTCCCTACTTGTGGTCCGTCATCCGTTATTTCGAATATTTTACTCCAAAAATTAGACAGTATACCAATAACTCCTCACTGCGACCCAAAGGCTAACCTTTGTAACCACATATCCTATTTCATAGCTACAAACCCATCTCCGTAGCCATAGACCCGTCTCCGTAGCTGTAGAACCCTCCCAAAAGGCCTCATTCCTATCTCTTCACACCCACATGATTTTAATTAGAGATTACTTATTAAAAATAGAAATATTTATTGAAACAATAATTATGTTAATTTTAATGTTCATTTAGGTTGAAAAAATTAAAAGCTCGACAATCATTTCGAGATTTATTTTAGTTGTTGAAATGAGAGGGTTAAGGAGGTCATTTTAACAATTAATGGGGATATTAGTTTTGTTATAATTATTATTAATTACAAAATATATTTTAATTTTACAAAGATTATAAATTATTTTTAATTTGTTAAGAGCCCATGTTCTTTAGAAATAAGTAAATAAGTAAAATCTTTAAGAGTGAAAATCTATTTTTATAAATTACTAATAAATTTTGTTAATTTTTAAATCAATATATTTTATTTATCCATTTGACTTGGTCCTAAACACCTTCTTTGAATTTATTTTAATTTTGTAAAAAAATAAATATAATTGATATTTTTCATTATTAGTTTAAATTGTGTTTTTAATTTTTTTTTTTTGAATTATCTAAAACAAAAGTTTTATTATTATCAATATAATTTCTCTTTTCCTTTATCCTTTATTTACTTAATTATTTAAATCAAAGTATTTGATTATTTAATTAAATAAAAAATCTATTTTATCCCACCCTTAGATAAGACCCTTAACCACTCTTTTGAAAAATTTCATAACTTTCCCTAATGACTATTTAATTTCTTTTCTATTTAAGGTTAGCCAACACTCACATGTTATAATTCAAGAGTGAGGAGGTCCTTTTAATGATAAAGGGGATATTGGTTTTGTTACAATTTCTATTAATTAACACATGCAAACACATATCAAATCCTAGAGGAACTAGTAAACCTTTGGGGTTCTACAACCTATCCTCCTCTCTATAAACTAAGTCACAACTAAGGGGATTTGAACCTTGGATCTCTCAATTTTCACAAATTTCACCTTACTTCTAGCACTAATTGAGCTGTCTCCCCGAGACATAAAAAAATATATTTTAATTTTATAGAAACATTTCAAATTATTTAATTTCTTTTCTATTTAAGGTTAGCCGGCACTCACATGTTATCATTCAAGGGTGAGGAGGTCTTTTTAATGATAAAGGGGATATTGGTTTTGTTATAATTGCTATTATTTAACACACACACACACACACATATCGTATCCTAGAGGAACTAGTAAACCTTTGGGGTTCTACAACCTGACACTCACATGTTATCATTCAAGGGTGAGGAGTTTTTTTAATGATAAAGGGGATATTGGTTTTGTTATAATTGCTATTAATTAACACACACGCACACACATATTGTATCCTAGAGGAACTAGTAAACCTTTGGGGTTCTACAACCTATCCTCCTCTCTGTAAACTAAGTCACAACTAAGGGGATTTGAACCTTGGATCTCTGAATTTTCACAAATTTCACCTTACTTCTAGCACCAATTGAGTTGTCTCCCCGAAGCATTAAAAAATATATTTTAATTTTATAGAAACATTTCAAATTATTTTTAATTTGTTAACAGTCTATGTCTTTTAGAAATTAATAGATAAATTAACTCTTTAAGAGTGAAATTCTACTTTTTGTAATTATTTTAATTGATGTAATTTTCTGAATGAGTTAGTTTACATTACCAAGAAAAATAACAAATAAGTTATGATAAGTTTTGCCACCTTTAAAAAAAAAGAGAAATTAAAGTTGTAATAAATTACTTTAAAAATATAAACAAAAGTAGTTATTTGTATTTTTTAATTAAAAATTAACATTTACCGATCTATATCCATCTTAACTCTGGATCTACCAAGTGTCGAGAGGGATCAAATCCCTTGAGGTGCAAATCTCTTTTAGAGTGTAAATAAATTTGATCCACTCGAGAGTTGGTAGATACAAGTTAAACTATGGATAAACCCAAGCAATCTTTTTGTAGACATTTGAAACCAATTCGCAGACGTTTGAAACCAATTCGCAGACGTTTGAAACCAATTCGTAGATATTTGAAACCAATTCGTAGACATTTGTCACCTATTAGGTCGGGAGATCGGATCGATTATAAAAATATGAGCCTAATTAGTCGATTTATTAGTGAGCAAGGAAAAATATTATCCGGCCGAGTGAATAGATTAACTTCAAAACAATATGGATTAGGTCAATAAAATAATAATTTTTTATAATTATAAAATTTATGAAAAAATAAATTCTTAAAGATATATTATGAGATTATTAAAATAAAAATAAATGATTATGACATATAATATAAAAATTATGAATAACTTTTTAGAAAAATATATATACGTTTTAGGAAACAATTAAGGAGATAAATAAGATTTTCATAACTCATTATTGCCTTCCATTAAGTAAAGTTAAATCTAAGTTAGTTATGAATCTTAAAATTTTATATAAATCAAGGTATATGTTAACAATAAGTTATCATCATATACATAGGAAAAAAAAGAGTTTAAAAGAGAATAAATTTTTGATTTGAGGCTAACGCTATATATATATCTTGACCATCAACTTGTATAAGTGAGGATCTCCTACCATTATTAAAAAAATGTATAAATTAAAATTTTATATATTGATCAAACAAGATACAATATTATTAATATATATTAAATATGATTTTTTTTTGGGTTATTTGATCATTCTAAAAAAATGGTTAATGGAAGGAATGCATGATACATAAACATAGAGAAACAATCACGATAAAAGACTTAGGTCAACATGGATGATTATATTAAGTTTGAATGGTGTTAGGTATCTGTTAAAACTATTATAATGAAAGGATCACTCATAAAGTTGTAACATTTACCCTTGAAATTAAATGGTCCAATTAAAATTGGAATGATAATAGGGTAATAGATCAAACATATTCACACAAAGTTAACTAAGGGTAGATAGTTATTGGTTAATACATAAAGGTTTATGAGCAATTTGGAAGAAAGGAATCGAATGTTTTCACCAAAATGAAACCATGAGAAAAGAGAATTGTTAACATGACAACCAAAATGAAACCATGAGAAAAGAGAATTATTAAAATGACAACCTAGTTATAATGATATTATTGGAAATGAAAAATTAGTGTTAATATAAATAAATGGAGAAAGATAGGTGATGGGATTATGGAAATGGTAGAGTCATGAATAACTTATTCTTGAAAAGGGAAACATGGTAAGAAAGTGATTTAATTAATTGAAACTAATAAATGAATTGGTAATGATATTGCGATCCAAAATTCTTTTATGTGTTCTTAAGTTTAGTTTCTATGTTCTCTAGGATTAACTAGCATTGGAAAGTTGTGTTCTAAAGATAATTGATGCACCAAAATAATATAAATATTGTCAATCACCCAATGAAGTTTGATGATCATAATAATGCAAGACATTTTAAGGAACTATATGATGTATGATGACATTAAATTAAAGAGGTAATAAACTCATGAGAGCCTCAAACATAAATGAAGAAGATAAGTCATGAATTATGAAAATTATGAAGACAAATATTAAAGTAGTTATTCAAAGCTTAAATGATTCCCTTAAGTTATATACATAATGGATAGTATTGAAGTTCTAAGAGAACTATGAATATGTAATAAATATCATAATAAAATTTTATGATGTCAACGAAGGGATCACTTTCTCGAATGGAAATCTCTCTTGAGGATATAGATTAAGTGAATTGAACCACATGAATGATGATTAGGGATGACTAGTGAGGTTCATATTGATGACCCATATAATTCTAAGGTGTTAAGATACAAAATTATGAACTAACAACGCTCACAACTGGCTAAGGATAGACCAAGGAAAATGTTTAAATGTTTAAATTATTAAGGATATCAATGGTCTATCATTAGCAAATGAAATAGAATGTGTAAACTAATGAGAAAACACTTAGCATGAAGTGTAAGACGAAATGTTACTATGAATTTATAACAAGATCTTGATAAGGATTATTATGAATTTATAACAAGATCTTGATAAGGATTATACATAAATTGACAAAATAAGTGAGAATAAAGTAATAAAGGATGTGATTGACTAATCTACACACATTGTTTCATGAATTGATTAATGATATATTGATACTTCATATAGAGCAACTTATTAAGTTTTGCACCATTTTTATTGATAGAAGTTATTGCAAAACCACATTAAGCATGATAGAAAACTTAAACAATGATGACCTAATATTCACATGTTATTGGGTATAGTGACCATGTAAATAAAAGATATAAAGTGATTAAAAAATAATTCATTAATGATTTAAGGAATAATAGTAAGGCCAATAACAACTTAAGGATGGATTACATTGAATTTCCATGGGAAAGAAAGAATATATGACTAAAAATTAAGGCTCAAGATGATGAAGCTTACTTGAAAGTTTAATGATGTACTTAATAAGGAAAATATAAAAAAACTTGAGCATATAGATAATGCGATTATATATATCTCATGAATGATTGAAAAATGATCATCTTTATGAGATTTTGATACTTATACTATTGATGATCTAACCTAAATTTTAGATGGAGGTTAAATGATGTCATTGCATTAAATGTAAGAGTTGGTATTCATTATTTATGTAAGCTAATGATTTAATTTTATTGGTGAATCATGATAGGAACACTCATGAGGTTTTGTGGCTATTTTGGGATGATTTATCATATCCATGATGTGGTTCCATTCATTATGTCAATGTGATGTTAAATATTTTATACATATATGTTGATGTTATAATATTATGATGGTATTTCATGATGTGATGTCATGTGGTAATTTCACATAGTTATGGTGAGATGTTAATGATGCCATGCATGAGTAGGTGGTGCTTTACTATTTAATATTTTGTGATCAAATTGTTGTTATATTCTCATGATGACATGTATAAATCACAATGCCGATGTTTTATGATTATATAACTAATGCATTGTTTGCATGTTGAGAGGTAATCACTGACGTGGAATTCATTGATGGACTGAGGGCTGGTTTATTTGATGATATCATGAGAGCCCATACCTACAAGGGAGAATGTGTAACACCTTATGAGTTAGAGATAAAATTAATCAACTACTTATGCCAGTGTTTCTTTTTCCTTGTATAACTCTCGATGGGATATGGGACCATCTTGAGAAGGCTGAGTGCCTGATATTGGAGTTGTGATGTTGAACTCCAAAAGGGGGATGAAGTTATGTGTGGGACTTCGATGCTTGGGGTTGTACCTGGTAGGAGTTGTACATAAATTTTGGGTCAACCTTTAAGATTCTTGGGATATGTGTGTACCTCACTAGATGCATGCCTTAGAGCAAATGAAATTTGAGCCTTGGGGTTTTGGTAGAGACCTATGGGGCTTTAAGCATGGTTACAAAAGTTGGGAAATAAGAGATTGAGAGTACTCGCACTTTCCCTTGATGCTATTATGTAACTTTTTATGCCTGCTATGGTCACTTGGGTGGCCCTTATACTAGTTACTACAAAGGGTGTTGGATAGGAGATAAGAAATAAATAAATGATTACCTTATATGCTACATGGTTAAAATTAACTCCAGGACAAAGTTCCTTGAATAGGGGAAGTATGTAATGCCACATGTTATCAAATTAATAAACAACAACAACAAAATAATTAAAATAATAAATAATAAAAGTGAGAATAATAATTAATACATAAATAAGTTAATAAATAATAAAATGAAGTTCATAAAAATAAATAAAGGAAACTATTTTATTTAAAAACAAGATTGTAAAAATAGTAAGAATAAATTTATGGAAAAAATGTCAAATTAATAAAATGTAAAGGTTAAAATAAGTAATAGTAAATTATGGGAAAAAAAACTAAGTTAGGAAATACTTAAGACACAAAAATATAAATTGCATGATGGCACATTTATTATGTGCATGAATAATTTCCATTCATTTTTGGAACAAGTTGTTCTATTTAATGGATGAGAAGGAGGGTATGAGGCATTCCTTTCCAAGAAGTTTGGGATAAGAAGGATTCACTAGTAGAGGTAGTTGATTAAGAAATAGGGGGTGGCTACCTGTAGAAATACATAGTGCAACTAAGTCTATGGTTGAATGGTGAGTCGTCCCCATCACGTTGGTTGCAATCAACAAGACCTCACAACAACTCAATGTTCACAAGTTGTGAGTAAGTTGAGTTTATCAACTCCCAGGTATGATTCTTCTCACTCACATATCATGTGGGTTATGTAATTATTACAATTTGTTTGCATGTTATGAATTAATGGGCTTGAATTTCTGTAAGTAATTTCATATTTAATTATGTTCTAATTTCAGACTGTTACAGTCCTGTAACTAATATAAGGGCCACCCAAATGACCACAACATGCATCGAAAGTTACATCACAACATCGATAAGTAAAAAAGATATCCAAAAATCAAATGGTAATGACCACTTCAATCAAGCATGAAAACAAGAAATCTAAATCAATCTTCCTTTGATGGTGCACTCTCCCAATAACTAAAATAAATATGAAACATGCCAAAAAAATTTAAATTCCTCCCCTTCAATAGTAAATCCCCCCTTAACTAATCTATACTAAGTTTAAAGTCTAGTTCCAAAGAAGTACCCATTGCATGCTTGAATCAAAATGAGTTATTTACTAAAATGCTGCTCACTAACTTGAGCACTCTCCTTTTGAAGAGATGATAAAGATTTCTCTTTCCAAAATAATTATCACTCAAAAACTTCTTTTTGGGTGGGCCATACAAAAATATTAATGCTAATGAAGTTCCCTTTCTTTTTAACCTATGATATCTTCAATTACCCCACACATAACCATCACCTTTGGTGTGATACTCTTCTTCAAAAGATAAAGCCTTGAAATGAATTCCATCAGGATCTCCTAACATTACACCCATGTCAATTGACAAATATATGAGGAAAGTATTATTAAAAGAATATGAGAAATAATAGAGTTTTAAGTTTTCATAAAACATAAAAAAAAAGGTACTTAGGAAATTTATTTCTGTCCACCATGAGAAATAATAAAGTTTTAAGTTTTCAAAAAATATAAAAAATATGCTATAAATATGTTCCTGTCCACTCTTTTCTACCTATAATTTTGATTTAAAACTTTAAACCTCGATGTCAATAATTCATCCGTATTAACATTATCGTCTAGAGCATTATTGATAATTTTGAATTAATTGCATCATTACATGGATTTATCATTAGCGCAGTTCGAGGTAGATGTAGGCAATTGTTCTACATGCAAATTAGACAAAGACTTTCATACAACCATTCATTCATTGTTTCCCTCATGCTTGGGGTCATGCACTTTATAACACTTGCACTATTATTTTTTATATCTCTTTTAGGCATGAATATGTATAGGTGTAACTATTTTTTAGTAGGTATCACATTAGTCATATTTGGGATAATCTAAGCCTTTATTATTTTTAGACATTGTTATTTATGGTTTTCAATTTTAGAATAATCCATTTATGGTTGCCTTCATTGTTGGGAAAACTTTAGATTTTTGTTTCTCATGTTTTTTTAAGGTCTTTATTATTTTTAGTAGGTACATTTTTAGGCAATGTCCATGTATGGGAGAGTTTATGTGTGCATTAATTTCAGTGGTAAGGTTTCATTTTTATTGTTCAATATTTCCTACTTTTTAGGGATACACTACTAATTTGGGAAATGAAGTGATGTTTTCGACATCTATATTCATTATATCCTTCCTATGACATCTTCTAGATAAAATTTCTCTCAATGTAAATAATTGTGATTATTTTAATATGAGAAATGAACACAAATTCCATTGCTTGAGTAAGGAGATTGCTTGAGGGAAAGTTTATTTTAAATGACAAGCATGGGTTGGATGAAGTGGTATTAAATGGGTTGACTCTACAACAAGTTTAACCAACATGAAAAGGACATGCCCAGGTGTCTTTAACCTCGAACAACAAGAAATATAGGACAAAATTAATAGAACAAACATAGTTGCGTTGTCCAAGGAATGGGTTGCGTGGACCCTTGGGAAGAGGCAAGTGGTTGGAAATTTGAGTAGGGCTATCAAAATCTATTGGGGGAGAGCTTTCGAGGGGCTCTTGCAGAAATTATAGGGAAGATGAGTCGAGAGGAGGGGCACTCCTGTACAACTTCAAAAGGGAAGTGAGAAAGCGTAGAGCTGAAGGAACACCAAGGTTCTCTATTATTCAAACAGAATTTGGAAAAAGAGAACCGACTGAGGAATCTTCTGAGACGAGTCTCACTGGGTGAAATATTATGAAGAGCAGTGGCTTTCCTATAAGGCTCAAGAACCCGTTGGAATCTTGTGTATTTATGAACCTACAGGTTTGGGAAGAGTCACTTAGGTGCTTTTGAGGGTTGTTGAACTACTAGGAGCTACCTTGGGGCAAAATCTTTAGTGTTTGACTCATTGATGAACCACTTAGAGAAGTGATTTATTACCTGTTAGTAACTTTTCCATTGATTAACCTTCCTTGATTGTGGATTCTCTTCTCCTGAAAGTAAGTTAAGAATTATCTGTTATGTAATATCCTGGCATATATGTTAGTCCTATATGTAAAGCTTGAAAGTATGAACATGAAATTGTGTAGCTGGTGGATGAAGGCTTTGTGCCCTATGTAATCCTTTTTCAGCTGAAGGAAATATTTGGTTTCTCTTCCAAAAGAACTCCACCTCAAGCATTGGAATCTAGCTCAAGGGTGACAGTTGCAAGAAAGATTTGGTTGCAACTTGTCTCTGGTTGGGTGGAGAGTTGCAGTCCCGATCTCAGTTTCCTGAACTTTCAGATTATAAGATAAGTGTTACTCAAGCTCTTGCACTTGAATATTCAAAATGGTTTTATCATGTTGGATTAAGGCATGTATTAATATTGATTTAATGTACTAGTTTATGCTTGTGGCCTAATATGGAATCTAATTGCTTCCATAGTTAAGGAGTGCTAATTTCCTATAATAATTTTGGGTAATTGCAGGGATTCTTATATGCATTCATAAGCTCATTTTATGTTTATTATTATAACAAGAGGTCAGTAGATCTACAAACTATTTTGAACTTGTTTTATTCCTATTATAATCAGTCCAAGAGGCTTGCATACCTTTGAATCGTTACGAGCTTGAATTGTTGTCTAATGAGCCTCAATGGTTATGAATGGGAAAGTCCCTGTCCTATTTATCATATTACTTACAACATTGGATATTCAACCTTATTAAATAATTTCAATCTCAGGAAGGATATCGATTTATATGTATGTGGGATCATATACATGTGTGTATATATATATACACAAGCACTTCCTTCACCCAAATGTGGGATTTAATTCCCCTCATACGTGTGTCAATCATGACAATGGAGCGGGGAAGGTGCTCATATAAAGTTAGGGTGAAAGAATCTCTTCATACCTTTCACACAATGCACATTCCTATGCCTTATATTATCACCCTTTCCCTTAGCGAAGCCTCCTTTTGATGGAACTTGGAAACCGTGGCATATACCTGTAACCTTGGTGTTTAAATTTTTGCATCAATGCAAAATTACCATGCATCGTGATTCCCTTAACTCCTCCCGCATGCAAACAAGTCTTGTGCCCATGGTATTTTGGGGCACGTCATCCCAACCTCGCTACTCTAAGTTCATGGGACCACTCAATAGTCTAAAGGTCCACTCCTTGTGGTTTCAATTGGGTGTTTGTGCTCCACCTTCCACATGAGATCAAATCTAAGTTCCACATGAGATCAAATCTAAGTCACCTCAACGTCTCCTTTTCTGCACAAGGTTGAACCCTTTGGGAGACAGACTTTGGAGATAAGAGAGAGTTACCATTCTTGTCTTCTAACGATCTGGGACATTGTAATAAACTTGTCACCCTGACATTGGTTAATACTTGACACATCTTGTCCATGTCTGCTATCTGCCACATTTTCCCAGTCCTCGTCATCCTGATGGTTTGGGTTGAAGGTTATAAGGGAATGCCCAAGATTGAAGTCCCAGGGTGAGTTGGAAATTGTGGCCTACACTGCTCACATTGGGAAGAGTTTATATGTATGTTTATGAACATGTATTCCTCCTTTGAAGTCGTATGAGCCAATTTGTGGGCCGTGGTATGAGCGAGTTGGTAGTTGATAGGTGGCTGTGAAATGAACAGTCACAAGGGCTCTACGTTGGGCCATGAAGGTGCTACATGGTAGGCCTGATTACGTGGCATTATTTAATTGGTCATGACTTAAATTAGCCATATCTTGCGATTTCAGAACTAGATTGTAATAAATTTTATATCGTGAGAATGATCTCGATGAGATGAACGCAATGATATCTTTTGTTCTGAGTTTGAAAGGGTAAAATAAAGAAAAAAAACAAATTTCAAACCCATTTCCATAATGTGACTATGGGAGTTGGGACATCAAAGTAACGACGTCCTGATAACCTTCGTTGGGGATGAGATTAGTACAGAGTGGTATCAGAGCATCCGAGTTCAACACTTGGAATGGGTAGGCTCTATCATAGGAAAAATAATGACAAGGTTTCTTCTAAGACCTTAGGATTAATTTGGTACTATGTTATAGAGATAATAGAGCAAGGGGTTTCATATTAAATTTTAGAAAATAGATAAAAAAATGTTTAGGTGTTAAAAAGAGACCTATGATTGATTGATTACATGTATGGTTGATATGCTTACCTAGATATTTAATTATGTAGCATGATAATAATGTTTGACCTAATCTTATTGTGATATATGCGAATGATCTGCCATGTTTTTATTGATATTTATGTTCTAACCGAATATGAGTAGTTTCTATTAGCGGCCTCCTTGGAGAGGAATCAAGGTGATAATCTTCACTATGTGTATATTGAATTTTATTAAGTCTAACAGGGGTGTGTGTGCATGAAAAAACATGAATATCACCAAGAACAATAGAGGATGATACAACATAAATCCTAAAGACCAAGAAATGAATAACAAGATGGTAGAATATAGTTTCGACCACACACAACATGGGAAAGAAGAAAGATCAATTGACTATGGGGGAGGGGAATACTCTCCTAACTCAACGGATACCCTGAGTAGCATAAGGGATACAACACAAGCATGCTAGCTCGAAACTGTACAATGCACAAGAATCAAAGACTATAGGATATGTGGCATGTGGTATGCCCAATATCTACATAAGACTATACAATCAATAGGTAGACCATCAAGCTTCCATAATTGAGATGGAAGGTAAGGTTTGCAAACAAACTATATCTATTTTGATTAACAACAACCTCCTCTTTTTCACTATTTTTCTTGTTTAAAAGAAGGAAAAACAAGACCCCATCTATTTTTATCTTTTTAATAAATCCTTTCACAAAGAAACAAAACACAAAAAGTTTTAAAAATTAATAAAAAATATTGAAGAAAATTTTGGAAGCCAGGAGGTCAGAGCTTTTTTAATTCTCAAAATAATTAAGGAGGATTTGACTCCTGACCTTGCAACTGATTTCTCACTCCGACCTATCGTGGGTGGGAGTCAGACCTAAAACTATTTTATTGTAAAAAACTTTTTTTTTTCTCCCGACTCCTGGCTCCCAACCTCCTCATTTCGGCCCTGCCTCGACTTAGCCTTAAGTCAAAGTCATACTCAATAAAGCTATAAAGTATTTTTGAATACTTATTGACCTCCTAAATACTTGACTTGCAACTGTTCAAATTGTGAATAAGAGATATATATATATATATATATATAATTTTTAATTTATTATTATTTATTTATTTATTCTGATTAAAGTGCTTGCTATTATTTTTAATATTTTTTGGTAGATTAAGTTGTTAGTCGCATTTCCTTATATGTTTTGAATAAAAGTTTTCCTCGACTTTAATCTTCCCAAGCTTGCCCTGTATTTCGAAAAATGGTTTATCATCCTTTCACATTTATATGAAATTCAATGTATGTCATGTAAATTAAACATCCCTAATTTTGAGATTTAATCAAAGATTATCAAATATTTTCCCCTTTCGCGTGTTCAAAATTCGTAGTTTTTCATTAACGCCCTGTCTCAACTGTTCACTGTAACTACAATTTCGAACTATGAAATTTAACTAAAAGTGTTGGTAAAAATACTGAGGAGGGAGGGGGTGAATTAGTATTTTATCTCACTAATCGTCACTTAATCTGACATATCGCTTTCACAATTTTCTTGGACTAACTTCTTTCTTTGATTTTCCTTCTTCTTTTGCTTCTTTCCCATTGTCCTTGATCCGCTTTAAGCGGTTAAGCTTTAACTGGAGTGACCTTCTCTGATACCAATTGTTGGGAAAAAATACTTGGGGGGTGAACCAATATTTTATTTCACTTTAAACTTTTCATTTCATATTCTGATTTCCATATGCTACTGTCATTCATGCAATTAGCGTATGTACACGACCTCAGTAAAGGCAAACAACGTATATCTAGTTAACTAAATTTTTATATATTTCATCATCTGTTCATATTTAACCAGTGCATCATTACTTCATTATTAATTAAATAGTAACCATGAGCAGTAAGAGCATAATAAAACCATCACATATAAACAACACAACAACATATGAGAACACTAGGATTTTTAGGTGGAAATCCAATGTGGGATAAAACCACCACTATTGTCGTCTATGTCTTATTCTTTTATTATAAAGGAAAACATCTTACAGTCTTGTGCTGACACAAACTCTTACCATCACGCAGGCACCCACCTACAGAAGAATACAACCTTATCTCCTTCTCCAACACCCAATGGAAAGGAGCCCCAATCCCATGATCTCATTTACCTGCTCCTACTATAAGGGAGCACCTACCCCCTACACAAATTCACCAACTACCACTGGAAGGAAGCTATGAATCCCTCACTAAATGCTCCAACCCTTAACACATCTTGTGGACAACATTTCATAATATGTCGTACTGGATCCCCTGACTCAAAACATCAAAACCTGTAAGCCACCTTTCATCATATTTTCAAACCGGACCCACACCCAACATTATGCTCAATACTAAATTGAATAGTAAATCTAAAAGATAATCACTGAATTAACTGAATCACTATAATACAAACAAATCAATCACTGAATCCCAATCAACCAATGCAACTAGATCAAGCCATTCCATATCAAACATACACTGTCATAATCAGATCATACCAATGCATAACCATTCATCAATAAACTAGACCATATACTGTTAATCATCACAAAAAGATAGTGTTGTTCCTGCAAACCTTGATCAGACTTAACTTCAAATTGTATATGCTACTATTCATAATAAAACTAATGTATATACATGCTTCCTTCGAAGAAGACCTGCGTACATATCTCAAATCATTGACTACTGAATTCTCTATCAAACTTAATTATTGGGCCAGTCACTGAATACTGAATCACAATAGATACAACAATACTAACTTGTTGAAAACCCAATCATAATGAAATACCATCACTAATCAATATACCATCTTATTCAACCTAATCAACACTGTCAAACACATATTATCATGATAGATACATCATCGACATACATCAACAAACAAAACATAACTGATCAAATGTGATCATCAAGCCATACTGCAAAACCTTAGTACATACACATGACTTACATGAAGCATACCAATGTATGTATATGTTTACCATGCACAACACCTGCGTACAAATCTCAACATATAGTATAAATTCACAGAATTTATTTGCAACCTTGCAAAGATGGATCCGCGTATGTATGCGACTATTCCCAAACATACCTACATACATATCTAAAAACTTTCACTTCAAACACAATTTCATTCTCCGCGACCTTTATTGTTAGAATTATAGACTTCTGAATGCTTCATTTAGTCTATCACAACATCATTATAACCACAGATCTATTATTTTATTTTCCAACTGTGGGTCATAGTCACTAAGTGGTTGCTACATCCATGGGTAATAATACGGGTAGATCCACCTGAAGGGATCTACTCGTCGACTTATCTAGTCAGGCCTAACCCTAAGGGCGCCGAGGAGCTTTGACCTCATGACCTCCTAATTGGTAAGGTAATTAGCAACAAGAAATAGATAAATTGAACTATCCCTTGGGACTATAGATCTATCATTGTTAGTTACGTAAATGTTTTCAGTAAATAAATCAAACAAGCATATATGCCAACATACTTCAAATATTTTAGATATGAGTCTTCTCCATGCTCCCTGGTGCACACCTGTTCCAAACTAGATCACACATGTATAACCCATTACTTGCATGCATAACACCTTGATCTCCATCTCCTTATATAACCTTTGCCTTAATCAATACCTTAGGCCAATCCATTATTAATGTCGTATTTCTTGATGGGATCAAATAACTATTGTCGCTTCCATTACTATGGGTACCATGGTAAAGATCCCTAATATTCAATTACCATGGTGCAGATTCTATACATGACATTCTCTTGTAGGAGCTGCTTATGTACATGACCCTTCTTCATAGGACCCATATATACTTTCTCAAACTTTACCTTTACCATCCATCTGTCTCTGAATTGACACTCCTTTGTCCATATCACCTATAAAATTTTTATCACTCTGCATAAACATCCCGTTATCACAATTTTGACATACATATCAAGTAGGTTGCCATCAAGAACAACATATTAGCCATAATTCCAACAATACCCCCCTTTGGACTTTATGGTCACCACTTTGGTGTTTGGGCACCACATGTAAACACCTGCAAACACACCTGCAAATACCAAGAATTCTTACCAATCTTCTCTAAGCATTATTCACCAAACACCAAGCTTATCTCCCCCTTTGACATCAAGGGAAAATGGCTAACCAATTCTGAATGAAGGCTTCTCTCCCCCTTTGTAGAGAGGATTGTTGTAGTTTTGATCTGCTAAATATGAAAACTATATACTGACCATACTCCCACTGAGCACATGCTAAACCTTCTAAAGATATTCAATAACGTACAAGGCTTTATGACTCAATAAAAAGTGACCTTTCCTATCACCAATGACTCATTATTACATCAAATACCCAACATGTTCGGTTTACATTTTTGACCCAGAGTTTACATCAATGTCCCAAAACGGGATTACATACATGACATAACTTGATCCTAAGAGCCCATACATGACTAAATTTTACAATTATTTACAACATGGGTCTTTACATGACCTTTACATCAAGAGACGTATATGACATTTATAACCAAAACCAGATACCTCAATAGTGAGCTATCAAGACCATGATATTCATCAACAACTATCATTCTCCATATAGGAATATGCTACATAAACATCTGATAGCAGCAACATAGACAACATCATGAACATCTTCATCATCAAGAAGCTATGTAAGATAAGGAAATGTAGCTCCAATATCATCAACTTGTGACCAAATATGGAATGTTTTCCAAGCATCACCAAGCATTGTAGTAGCAACATATCGATAAACATCCTCTTAACTTCATGTAACATGCTTTTTCCACATATATAGAGAGCCATAATCCATAGGCAACAATATCAATCTTTTGAACCATAATGCCATCATATTATTTTCATGTATCCATCAAAAGCAAGGAGAACCTTCAACATTAATAATGACCATAGCTTATACTTCATCAAGTGTATTAAGTATAATTATCACACCATAAACAACTTCACCAAAATGCAACTCAAGAAATCATCCATAATATCACTATCTGCAATTCATCTACCCATGACATAGTGAAAACAATTTGTATATATCTTTTCATCAATGAGAGATGCCAAAAACAGTGAGTAAATCATGAACTCGTCATCACCAACCAATCTTAGTATAAGATTTTGCGATCAAGCTTTGTTAGTAACTCATCTCCTTGATCTCATATCATCAATATAAATAAGCTCTCTTCACACATAAAAATAGCCACAATTCTCAAGCAACATATACATCATCATATGTAGCATATAGGTAGCATATGCATCAACAACATGTGTGCAAACAAAGAGAACCTTCAGTCATCACAAATCTGATCAACAACATCATTAACCAATTTCACATTCATATCTTCAAGCTTTAGCAAGGGTAGGACACCATTAGTCATTTCAATGAATGTAACTCAAGCAACATATAAGCATCATCCATAACTTTATCATTGACATAATGACAACAATATATGTATCTTCAGCAGTAATAGCAAAGACAACTATACATCAACAATGACATGTACTCATCATAAACATCATCATGCAACAAGTAATTCTTAAGAAACCATAATGCCAACTATGGACCATTTAGAATCATAGAAGATGCTCCCCCCTAAACCTGTGCCAATTATTTACTGACAAATATGATCATATCCACCTCATCAATTAGAAAATCCATCAAAGAATCATATCAACGATAACATTTTGCAACAAATCATGAACCATCATGAAACAACATCATTCCTAAGCAACATACAGACATTATTAATAGTCTTTAGTAAATCAATGACAGTGCCAGAATGAAAATAACCAACTGATAAAAACATATGAGAGGCTCCCCCTAAATCTGTGCTACTGTTTATTCATCACCGATAAATATACATGACTATTTAGACCAAAAACAACGTATACACATGATTGTCCTTCATGTGATCTGCGTACAGAAAGTAAACTGTTGATTTTTCATAACTACAACTCCCCCTGAACATGACATGTTTGTTCTTGTTCACTGTAACTTCATCAAATGCAGTGTCAATAATATAATCATCACTAGATGAATATCAAAACAACATAGGGAATCATGATATGCATGCATATCTCCCCCTGAGATCATACACCAGTGATCCTGTGGACCTGATAATCATCACCTACTCTTCATGAGGTTATGTACCTCACATTACTTCTGCAGTCACTGTTAGAACAACACATTAAGAAAAATAGACTGTAGTGGGGACCATATTCTTTTACTCTGAATCTGAAGAAGGAGAGGAACTATACCTCTTATTTCTGGCTGAATTCTTTTCTGCTAGCACATATAATTTGTATGGATTTTTGTATCCTCTTGCTATAACCTTTCCAGTTTCTTTGTCTATAACTTTGCATTTAGTTGATGTAAATACAATTATACATCCTTTTTCAGCTATTTGACCTACACTTAGAATATTTTTCTTTATCCCTTGAACTAATAATGCATCAACTGCTTTTGCATGCTTCTCAAGTTTGATTATACATTTTCCCATAACTTTTGTTGGAGCACTATTTCCAAGAAACACCTTACCATCATTGTTTTTCTTGAGAGACTAAAAAATTTCCTTATCTCTAGTTATGTGACGAGAGCATCCACTATCTATGTACCATTCATCTTCATCTTCAAATGAGAAAAGAGAAAGACCACACCTTATTTGTTCTTCTTATTTTTGCTTATTTTGAGAAGTGCTGGTGGATCCATCTTTCTTAGGCTTGGTAACAAAAATATTATTTGATTGCTTGTCATGTTGTTTGTGGAGATACATTGACTTGTACTTGCATTCTTTTGCTACATGCCCAAACTTGTTACAAGTATAACATCTTATATGACCAGAAAAGGGAGCAGATGAATTATAATGTTTCTGTTTCATATTCCTCCTATTGCAATCAATAGCTTTGTGACCAAATATGTTGCAAGAAAAGAAATATCCATTAAAGAAACTTGAGTACATGGGAGATGATGATATTCCTGTAAAGTGGTTATTTGCTTGAGATTGAAATTTGCTTCTACAATTTGCTGCAACGTGTCCATAGTTATGACATGTAAAGCATTCAACATCATTGATCAGAGGAGAGAATTGATTAATATTTCTATTATTGGGCACAAACAATTTCCTTTGAAAATCCATTTTCCTTGGATGTTGATTTGGTTGACTTCTTATCTCTTTATCCTTCAAGTTCCTTGCACGAGCCTATGAGTTAGATTCTTCTTTTACAGTTTCATGAAAGCTAAGGCTAGATTTAATGGAGGGAGAAATTTGACTACTAAGAATGTTATCCAAAATATTAGTACTATCTTGAAATCTTAATTGCTTATCCTTTTCTGCTAACTTACCTTCTAGAATAGTTACTTCAACCTCTTTTCACCTCTAGTCTTTTCCAATTGAGTTCTCAACTCAATGATTTCCTTAAGCCCATTTTCTTGTTCTTCAAATACTTGAAGAATATCCTCATATAGTTTGTTTGAATTTTCAAGATCGGATTTGAGAGTGATGATTTATGCTTCAAGTCCTTCACAGTAACTTTTTCTTTCTTTAAGATCCTTGGTTGTTGTATCCTCTTCATTCACTTTATTTCTTAATGATGCTACTTCATCCTGCAGTCTTTGACATTGATCTTCATTTTCCTTATACTGCTTCCTCATTCCTTCTTCAATTTTGCTTCCTTATTCTAAATGATTCTTTAACATGATAATATATTCTTTGTAGGTATAGTCCCTTTCATCAAATAGTTGTAGTAAATTTTGATAATCTCTATTCTCATATGTGAGCCTTTAATTTGTGCTTCTAGGGCCAATATTTTTTAATATGTTTTTTTCTACATAATGACTACCTTCGCTTTTACCCAAGAAGGCAATATCAATTGATTCATTATCATCATCACTGCATAAGATGGAAAATGTGTAATTATTTGTACAATGGTTATTACGTCTACGATTAAGAAAACCATCAATACCTAGTGATTCTTCATCACTATATTCACTAGACTCTTCATTCTTGATCACTAGAAAGTGGTGTGTTCCTATAACTGAATATTTGTTGACATTAATAACCATCACTTCATCTGATGTATCACTTTCACAATTTTCTTGGACTGACATCTTCCTTTGTGTTTCCTTCTTCTTTTTCTTCTTTCCCATTGTCCCTGATCCACTTCAAGCGGTTAAGCTTTAACTGGAGTGACCTACTTTGATACCGATTGTTGGGAAAAATACTAAGAGGGGGGGAGGGGGTGAATCAATATTTTCTTTCACTTTAAACTTTTCATTTCATATTCTAATTTCCATACGCTACTATCATTCATGCAACCAAATTATGTATGCAACTTCAGTAAAGGCAAACATCGTATATCGTGCATCATCACTTCATCATTTATTAAAAAGTAACCATGAGCAATATGATCATAACAAACCATCACACATAAACCACATGAGAACACCCAAATTTTTAGGTGGAAACCCAATGTGGGAGAAAACCACCACTGTTGTTGTCTTTGTCTTCTTCTTTTATTATAAAGAAAAAACTCTTACAATATTGTGCTAGCATAAACTCTTACCAGTACGCATGCACCCACCTGTAGAAAGCTACAACCTTCTCTCATTCTTCAACACCCACTAGAAGGGAGTTCCAACCCCCTAATATCGTTTACCTTCTCCTACCGGAAGGGAGCACCTACCCCCTGCACAAATTTACTAGCTACCGCTCAAAGGAAGCTCTGAATCCCTCACTAAAGGCTCCAACCCTCAACACCTCTTGTGGACCATGTTTCATAATATTTCATATTGGATCCCTTGACTCAAAACATCAAAACCTGTAGGCCACCTTTCATCATATTTTCAAACTGGACCCACACCCAATGTTATGCTCAATACCAAATTGAATACTGAATCTAAAAGATAATCACTGAATTAACTGAATCACTGTAATACCAACAAACCAATCACTGAATATCAATTAACTAATGCAACTGGTCAAGCCATTCCACATCAGACATACACCATCGTAATTATATCATACCAATGCACAACCATTCATCAATAAACCAAACCATATATTGTTAATCATCACAAAAACATAGTGTTGTTCCTGTAAACCATGATCAAACTTAACTTCAAATTTTATACACTACTGTTCATAATAAAACCAACATATATACATGCTTCCTCCGAAGAAGAGATGCATATATATCTCAAATAACTGACTACTGAATTCTCTATCAACTGAATCACTGGGCTAGTCACTGAACAATGAATCAAAACATATGCAACAATACTAACTTACTGAAAACCTAATCATAATGCAACACCATCACTGATCAATATACCAAGTCTTATTCAAATGACTACTGAATTCTATCTCAACTGAATCAGTGGATTAGTCACTGAATATTGAATCATAGCATATGAAACAGTATTGACTTACTAAAAACCTAATCATGATGCAACACCATCATTAATCAATAAGTAAATCAAAAGGCATATATGTCAACATACTTTAGATCTTTCAAATATGAGTCTTCTCCTTGCTCCCTGGTGCACACCTATTCCAAATCAGATCACACATGTACAACGCATTACTTGTATGCATAACACCTTGATCTCCATCTCCTTATATGGCCTTTTCCTTAATCAATACCTTAAGCCAATCACTTAGTAATTCCATTGGTGTTCTTTGACATGATCAAATAACCATTGTCACTTCCATTACTATGGAGAAATACCATGGTAAAGACCTGTAGTATTCAAATTACCATGGTGCGGATTCTGTACACAACTTTCCCTTGTAGGACCTGCATATGTACATGTCCCTTCTTCATAGGACCCGCATATACTTTCTCAAACTTTACTTTACCATCCATCTGACTCTGAACTGATAGTCCTTTGTCCATATCACTTGTAGCATCTATATCACTTTGCATAAACATCCTGTTATCACAATGTTGACATATTTATCAAGTAGGTTGCCTTCAAGGACAACACATTAGCCATAATGCCAACAAGAAGTAGTGACACCTTGCTCCATAGCATGTAAATTCTGGTAATTTCTTATGTTCTAAAATTTTTTAATCATGAAATCAAAGGTTTTTACATAAAAGAATTAATTGTTCTTTTTAATTTCACATGCAGGTCATAAAATGGGAAAGAAGAGAAAATATACCGCCTTAATATAAACGGTCTAGCAAATTAAGGAAAGGCTAAAGGAAGTGGAAAATCCAGAACCTGAGGACTACAATCTCAACCTGACTCTTATCTCCCACACCACTTTCAAGATGCAAGATGCATGCACGATGAAATGGGAAGAAATTTACAATTTATTTGAACATAGAGAGTGGTTAAAGTAAAAGAGTTCAATTAAGGAGAAAAATACTCAATTTGAGAAGATTAAAAGAACAAAAATGCTCAAGATTGCTGCTAGGGATAAAATATTTCCATATTATGACATTATAGCATGGATTTTGGCACATGTACACCTTCCTACACACTCAATTCTATATTGCAATAACAATGTGATAGCATCTTGGAAGCCACAAATCCTTACATCAATTTATAAGCTTAGTTCCCCTTAGGTATTCTTTACTTCTCAATTTCTAAACAATTTAAACAATACAATTCTAAAACAAAGTGGCAAGGATTATAACAAAGTTATTGAGGATTGGTTGTGAGAAGACAAAGAGGGATACAAACTCAAATCATCTAAGGATTATCCCATTGTCATTTTTAAAATACCTTTTAGGTTTATCATAAAAATGTTGTATATACTGTATGGAGAAAAGGACCTTGAATATTGCAATGTTCAATGGATGTCTTTAATTTACAGTATTCACCATGACTCAAAATGTTTTAATTGGGCTAAAATTCTCTCTCAAAACCTGATAGATGCCCTAAAGTTATTAGTTTTATCCCCTCCAGGTTATGATCACATGTTTTGTATGTCTTCCTATCTTATGGATATTGTGATTGCATCTGTCCCTTTTCCTCTTATGAAATGAAATTATCTTGTTGACTAGCAACTATCCATTCAGAATTATGCTTCAGTTCTATGGGAAAGTAATTACAAATTTCATTTTTATGACATTTTCAATTACGTAATGATCCATTTACATGAGTTCATTTTTGGGAATGCTCCTCCAAGGATTAGCCAAGAACTTAAAGAGGCATTGGATCAAATAGAAGACTGGTTTGTTGAAGAATTATTCACCTACATCATAATATATGGAAGTGAGATAGGTCCTCATGCATTGCTGAGATATATTCCTGAGAGAATCACTCTTAGAGAGATAGAGAATCAAAATGCATTGAATGGGAAAGCAAAAAAATTGAGCAAAATTCAAAAGAAAATCTGGCCCAATTTTCCAATTAAATTTGAAAAAATGAGTTTGAAAGATAGAGGACATGCATACAAAGAAGTCGAAGAACTCCAAAATGTCTGGTTTTACTCATTACCCATTATGATTATGACCCTAGTGGAATAATAAATGATCATTAGAAGGTTGTGAGTTATATTAAAACTTTCACACATCAAAATCCTTCTTTTAATGATGTTTTTATAAGCATTGATGATTTTGATCAAGCAGTTGAAAGAGAAAAATTAATGAGTAATGAAGATAGAGAAAAACTTCAAGAGTTTAGAGAAAATACTTATGAGGATTTTCTTAAACAAAGAAGTCTTCATTATTCTATCTCTATTCAAGATTTAAAATCTCTTGAATATTTGAAACATAAATTCAATAAGCTCCTTTCAGAACCAACATCTACTTCTGAGCAATTTCAAGAGATTAAAATTGAAAGTGTGCCTAACTATTCTGTTACAACCTAGGAATCAACCAATTTAGATTCAAGAAAGGATGATAGTGCTAAAGAAAAGGAACAAGAGATTCAGATGATACAAAAGATCCTGATAGTTGCAAAGGTTAAAGACCAAAAGAAAGAAATAATAGAGCAAGTGGAACCAACAATCAAACAAGGCTTTCCTCCCAAAAATATTATTGTCATTGACTTCCCTAAAGAAACTAGTCAAATAGATTCACAGTTTAAAAAAGATCCTAAGTAGATTGAGGAAATGGAGACTGATAAAAATGAGGTTGAGAAAGAAACTTCTAGTTCTTATACAACATTGACTGACAGTTCTATGAAAGAAAAGGAGTCAATATAACAACAAAATAAAGCTACTGAGTTTTCAGTACTCGAAGTATCTCCCAAAACCTCCATGACTCCCATTTACACAAAAAAACTCCCTTTTTTTCTTTTTTTTCTTTTTAAGCATGTTACTAAAGTGGAACCAATGTCTAATAATGTCCCTTCTTTAACTGAATATTATTTTAATCCACAAAATAAAATCAGTTGTAAGAAGAACCAAGAAGAGAAAGTTTGACAGTTTTGAAACAATTTCAAAATATAGTTGGCAAGAAACATGTGACGTGAAAGGGAAAGATGAACAATCTTTAGAAGCTCTTGGAGCCTTTTTTAACTATCAATAATCTCATGTTAGTGAGTTTGCAACATTCAAAAGAAGCTTTAGATAATCAAAGAGTTGGAAATGCAAATAGAAAAGAGAAAAGCATTCAGTGAGGAAAATTGGCAAACCCATTCTGCAGCCCTTATGGGAGGATTTTCTATTGAAAGAGCCAATTTACAAATTCAATTTCAAAGTAAACTGAATGATTTAGAGGTCAAGTATTCTAAACAAATTGAAGAAACAAAAAAGGCACATGAAGGTCAGAGCCATATTTTGAAAGAAGAAGCCAAAAGAAATATTGAAGTTATGACTATAACATTAAAAGAACAAATTGAAACTCTTCAGTTTCAATTGAAACATGATCATGGTGCTAAGATTTTTTTTTTTTTTTCAAAGAACACGAATTACAAGTCAATCAGATACTGCAAAAAGATCAGGCTAAATACTACAAACGAATGGATAAAATATGTAGATTTTATCAGGAGATTTCGAATATCAATGAAAGAATTGAATCTTTGGTTGAATAGGGTAGAAATATTAATATATTTACATCAGTTCCTGAATGGGAGAAACAATTACAACTTGAGCACATTCCCAAAACTTGCAAAAAATACAAAAGACTGATGTATGCTTCATTGAACCAGAAGGAACTAGAGGCAAAATAAATCCAAGTATAGACTAAGAAGGCCATTGAACATTGTATTAGAATATGTGAAGTTGGAACAAATTTCATTAAATATTTTGATCTACCAATATCCAAACCATTAAGAGAAATAGAACTCGACTCTCTGAGTCAACAACAAACAAAGGACAACACAACAAAGGATGAAAAGGCAACAAGTGGAACTAAAATTTGGACTCAACAAACCTTTCAAAAAGTTTTTCAATTTCCTTTTGAACAAATCAAGCTAATTTCAAAATTTTCTATTAAATATAGAAAAAAGAAAATGTTTATCTAGAATTTGGTGTCAATGTGCCATGTCAACATAGATCATTTTCATCTGATTCACTTCTCTGCAGTTACTCAAGTATATACAGATTGGGTAGGTTTTATCCAAACTAATGCTCCACATTTACTCAATGTTGAAGATAAGGACTCTGAATATGAGGATGAAGGTTGAAACAACTTACAAATTTTATGGGAAAATATCCCTTGATAAGAATAACATTTTATTGTTAGCATTATCTTTTGATTAAATAAAATCTTGAAGATTTTCTAATTTAAGATGAACAAACAAAATTTATCTTCTTTTTATTTAGTATTTAGATGAACTGTTATGTTAGTGTAAGAGTTGATAAATTGTAGAAATTTAACACTTCCATTTTATAATCAGATTTTGAAGTGAAGCTTTTTTAAAGAATAAATTCATAGTTGAATGTGTTTTTGGGTTATGAGATTGATATCCTGTCATCCTTTTAATTACTTAATGGATGCATTTGGTACTCATTTTCCAACTTTATTCATATTTGCCTCTAATTGAATGTTAGGATATTCTGTTTAATGTTTCTTAACATATATCACAATTTATTTTTGTTATCAAAAGAAAATAATGAATTTTTCTCTATTTATATTTCTATTTGATGGTGAAGTCTGATATTCATATGATAGAACATTAATTTTCTCTCGCTTCCGAGATAGGTTTCCTGTCAAGCTATTTATTTTAGTTATTGCATGCAAATAAAAGGAAATTCTTAAAAAATGTTTTTTGGGCTTTTAATTTAAAAGTCCTCCCAAATAATCCTTTCTAGTAAGCTAAACCCAGATTCCATCCAGATTCAAACACATAATATTTTATTTTAAATATTATGTTTGAATGAATTCCCCATTCCCCCACCCTCACTATTGTATAATCCATCAAGTCAAATCTAACTTGCATATACAACAATTTATATATTTTTATAATTAATGGTAAAAATTAGTCTACATCATATATTTCACCTAATATTAGTTTAATTTTATTTAGTTTAGTTGTAGTTTAAATTAAAATAGTTAGTTGAGCCTTGGTGTCAGAGAGTGTACAACCACTTAAACGAAAAATGGTCTAATTGGGACCCTGATCAGGCCAATAATCAACTCATTGTAGCCTGAAAATCTTGCCCCACCCAAAAAATTGATGCTAGAAGGTGGGCCACATATAATGTATGGCTAATAAATCCTCAAAAAATATTTCTCCCATCACATCATCTGATACCAATACCTCTTCCATTGTTGTTCATCCTACTAAACAACAATATACCTCTTCAACATTTACACATCCTCTAGGAGAATATGTTAAAATCTATTTTGTGCCTTGTCACCCTCAATTGCAATTCTCAAGGGTTTACACTCACTCACAAAGTAATTTTTTTGTCTTATCCCCTATTTTATTTAATATATATAAAATAAGAAGACAAAAACATGAAGTTGAAGCTATAGTTTCTTCATCCTTAGAAACTAGTCCTAGACCTTCAATTGAGACAAGTCTAAGGGTTTCGTTATAATTTTCTACATACACAACTCCATTATTTCCTTTAGAAGAGGTTGATTGGGAAACAAATACCATTGCATCTCGAATAGTTACACATGTAAATGTCCCTCTTAGAAATTCACCCATTTGATCTTGTTTTACCTCACCCATTCCAAGCTCTATAACTCCCACTTATTCTTTTCTAAGTTCTATAATACTCACCATGTAGCTCACAACTCCACCTCCTTCAATACCTCCTCCTCCATCACCTCCTACAGGTCCTTCACCTCCACATACTCCTACTCCATGTTCTCGAGGTACTCCTTCTCCAAGGTCAACTATGGCTGGTAAACCCTAGTTATCAACTGGACCAATTGCTATTGCAGGAGATCAACATGATCTCCCAAAACATTCTGAAAGATGACTTCCTAAGTATAAACCAAATGGGCCCATTATTGCTGAAGAACATGTTACACAATTTATTTTATCTCTTAAATAGGGGCTATACAACATGAGGATAAAGTATGTAAGCTCTTTCATTTCACATTTGAAGGAAAATCTACAACTTGGTATTTTACATTAGCTGATGGCTCCATTACTAGTTGGGATACTTTTGAAAAAAAACTCATTAAAAATTTTGGTGAAGATAAAACCAAGGCTTCCTTAATATTAGAAATCTCAAATATTAGCATGAATTCTGGAGAATCCATTAAATATTTCAATCAAAGATTTCTTTCTATTCTCAATAGGATTCATACTAATTCAAGACTAGGAGATGATGTTTTGACTGAAGTTTATACTACTGCCATTCCTTAAAATATTTATTTTTCCATCATTAGAGCTAGAAAAAAAACATTAGCTTTAAATATGGAAGAAGCCTTGAATATTGAAAAATAAATTTTCAAAATAGCATCAAAGTAAGTTCCATGATAGGAAAAAGCCAAAACAATTGCAAAAAAATCTTCAACTTGTAAAACTGGTGATGGAAAAAAAGAGAAAGAAGCCATATATTTAGACTCTATTCAAACAATTATTAAGAAGATGTCTAATAAAATTACTGATGTCAAGAATGTGCTCTCTAAGAAACCTCCTGTAAGAAAACCATGGAGACCCTTTAGGAGAAATCAACCTCCCAATCCCAATCAAACAAATGTTGAAGAATTTAATAATGATGATTATGCATAGGATGATTTCCTATAAAGAACACAATGATAACCATTTTTAAAAAACTTTGCATCCTCTATTAATATGTTCAAGGTTTTGGTGGAAGGAGAAGTGGAAGAATAATCACAAAAAAGGAAAACATGAGAAGTCAAACTAGTAAAATGGTAAATGTGTTATAGGATGTATCACAAGGTAGTTTAGTTGATAATGACTTAATTGAGGAAGAAGAGGAGGAAGTTAATGCTGCTTAGAATAGAAGTAGAATTCAAAATAAATCTCCTAATTCTGCTTCCACTTCAATTGTTAATGATCCTCTTGCCCCAACTAAAAAAACACAAACTTCTGGTAAAGCCACCAACACACCCAAATGATTGCTCCTCAAACTAACCACATTGAATATGATTTGGTTGAAGATATGAAGAAGATTTAAAACTAGAGAAAATATTTCTTTGTTTGAGTTATCAAAACTAACTCAGTAAAGAGATAAGGTTTTTAATGCATTAGGAAAAGAATCATCTCACACTCAGTTTTATGATAATTCTCAAAGAGTCTCTGCCAAAAAATATTTAATATAAATGAAACTCTCATTGGAGATAGATCATTGATCCGAACTTAAATGAGAACGCAACAAATCACATATATAACCATAAATATAGAGATGCAGAAGAAATAACACTTCATTCATTAACATAAAATACTGAAATATGCTTACAAACAGAAATGGAAATAAACTAGCTCGAGTGATGGTATCTTGTCTCTGAGAAGAGATGTGGAGGCTACATGCCTTTGAACTATGTTATAATGAGGCTCAAGGGCCTATTTATTATTGAACAATAAGGGAAAGAGCTAAACAACCAAAACCCTAACCCTAGGAGATGGAACACCAAGAGTTTGTGGGCCCCGTTGGGGTTAGTTGGGAAACCAACTTCTTGGGGTTGTAACTTGGCCATATTGTCTTCATTTGGTGCGTACGATACCTTGTTCGAAATATCTCTCTGACTACTATAGGATTTGCGGAAGGCCCTTGCCTATGGCCATGGGCCTGCTACGAACCTCAAAAAAACATTGTTTAGGGGCTCAAAATTGTTCTGGAAGTTTAGGACCCGAAAAATTTCTAAATATAGTAAATGCTCCAATAAATAAGGAAACATATGAAATCAACTCGAGCTCTAGGTGGAATAGGCGCGTGGCCACCAATATCCACCTGGATCAATCATATTCCAAAAATCCTCCTTTTCTCTTGACTTTTGAAATTTGCAATCGAAATGTTCATAACTGTCTTATTGATTCAGGAAATTCATCAAAAGTTATGCCATTATCAATGGTTAATAATTTGAACCTTACTCCTATTTAATCATCAACTCAGATAGTTCAACTGGATAGGTCAAGTGTTGAAGTTCTTGGATAAATCAAATATGCACTTATTAAACTTGCTTCTAATCCTAGAATTTTTCAGATCATTGATATCATTATGGCTGACATCCCATGATATTATGGTCTAATACTTAGTTGGGATTGGTCTGAAACAATTAATGGATATTTTTCAACTGATTAGTCTCATCTTTGGTTGCTATTAAATGGAAGACCAAATAAAGTCAAGGTATACAAAGAGAAACACATGAAACTTACAATTAGAGACCCTGGAAATCCAAACGAGTTAATTAATTCTCTAGAAGTATCATTAGGTAATTGCACATTCAATACTTTTCTTAGGAATATCACATCTGAAGAATCTGTTGTTCTAGATACACAAATTGAAAACTTGAATTTTCTCACTGTACTTGCTCTAAATTTAAGACAAATTTCATATGTTGAAATTCTTCCTACTATGTTAACAAATGATCATGTGAATTCAGATATTTGGACTTTATACTTTGATGGGTCTAAATAAGCAAAAGGTGTTGGTATTGGATGTATTTTACTAGATCCACAAGGTAATAAGTTTCTTTTATCCTGTAGATTAAATTTTCCTTGTACAAATAATGTTGCAGAATATGAAGCCTTACTTCAAGGTCTTTGCAAAGCTATTAAAATGGAAATAAAGAATATTAAAATCCTTGGTGATTCAGAAATAATTGTTAGGCAATGAAAAAAAACCATTCATTGTGTATCATATAATTTAAAACATTTTAGGTAGGAAGTTTGGGACTTCGCTCAAAACTTTGATAATTTTGAATTAAATTCCATTCCTCAATCTCAAAACAATGATGTTGATCTTTTAGAAAATGTTGCTTCAAGGATTCTACCAGTTGAAAATTTCTCACCTGAAAGATTCTCAATTGAAATAATATTTAGACCATCTCTACCTGATAACGTATACAATTGGTGAGTATTCGACGATGATGATCAAGTCAAGCATTTTATAACTTTAGAAGATACTTTTATAGAATCTGTTATTGATGAAGATCAACATGATGCTCAATTGCAATCAAACCTTCCTAATAAATTTGAATCACAAAATTCAATTCCTAAATCCATAGTTTGTTTGGAAAATTTATATGATTTTTAGAACATATTCAAAGGTAGTAAAAATGAAAAGACTAATAGTTCTTCAATGCAATTTGAAGTTGTTAATCAAAGGGAACATGGTAACAACCTCAAAATGTTAATCTAGGAATTAATTGTACTCCTTGTTTGAGACTGACTTTCAGATTAATAACATAGAATTATTTTCTAGTCGATGTTTCGAACCTACTAATGAGGTTCACCTTAAGGAACCTCATTAGTAGGTTCGAAATTCCAACCATAAAATAATTCTATGTGATTAATTCGAAAGCCAGTCTTAAACAATCATTATGGATCACAAAAGTCAGATAAAAAAATTGTGCTCCAATAGAATGATCTCGATTCATCAAATTATTCAAACAATACAAAGATATATTTGCATGGACTTATGATGATTTGAAAGTTTATGATACCAAAATCATTCAACATGTAATCCCAATAAAACTAGATACAAACCTTTTCAACAAAAACTTAGAAAAATGCATCCAAGGCTTGAGGGTAAAATCAAAGAGGAATTAAACAAACTATTAAAGGATAAAATAATCTTTCCTATTAGACATTCTCAATGGGTATCAAATTTTTTCCCAGTCCAAAAGGTGAATAGGGATATTAGAATTTGTATTGATTTTCGTAATCTAAACAAGTCCTCTAAAAAATATAACCACCTTGTTCCTCCCATGGAAAAAATTTTGCAATATGTTGCAGTTTCAACGATGTTTTCTTTACTTGATGGATTCCCAGGTTGCAATTAGATTCTGGTTGCTCTTAAAGATCAAATTAAAACTACTTTTTGAACCAAATGGGGTACATACGCCTATCAAAATATGCCTTTTGGACTAATCAATGTAGGAGAAACTTTTCAACGAGCCATGGATATTTATTTTAACGACCTCATTAATAATTTCATGGTAGTGTATCTGGATGATATTACTATTTATTCGAAGAAAATATTACAACATGTTCATCATTTGAAAAAAAATATTTGATAGATGTCATAAATATGGTATTTCTTTAAACCCAAAGAAGAATATATTTGTTGTCACTAAATGTAAGATATTGGGTTTCAAAGTTTCCAAAACCGACATTATAATTGATCCAGAAAGAGTTAAAGAAATCTTACAAATTACTCTTCCTCATAATAAGAAATCTATGCAATCCTTTTTAGGGAAGATTAACTTTGTTAGAAGATTTGTACCTAGTTTTGCAGAAATAGTTAGACCTATGCAGGACATGATTAAAAGGGACCATACAAATGGGGTGCAATTGAGAAAGACACTTTTGAAAATAAAAAAGGCTATTTCTTAGCCCTAATTTTAATAAATAATTCTTATTATATACATTTTCATCTAATATTTCTTATGCAACAATCCTTACTCAAAATAATTATGATAATACTGAAATTCCTATTTCTTTTATGAGTTCTGGATTTCAGGGTGTTGAACTAAACTATCTAGATATAGATAAGAAATCATATGCGATCTATAAATCTATCAAACATTTCAGACCTTTCTTTTTGAAGTATTGTACTAAAGTTATAGTTCCCCACCCTGCAGTAAGATTTTTTTTGGTAAAAAAAGGTTTAGGAGAAAAAAGGTCAAGTTGGATGACTGCACTCCAAGAATATGACCTTGATATTAAATGCTAAAAAGTCATTAGGGTACAAGGAATATGAAAATTATCATTTGAATCGAAGGTATATCACTCAAATGAAGAGGAAAGTTCACATTTAGAAGAAGGTTGGTTTAATGAGTTAGAGGTAAGTCAAGAACAAATTTTCTATGTTCCTACACACACAAATACTTGGTATTTTGAAATTAAGTGTTTATTAACTCATGGCACTTCCCCTAATCATTTATCAGTTAAGAAAAAAATGTCCTTACGTTTAAAATGTTCAAAATATCAACTAATTGATGGCGTTCTTTTCAGAAAAAACTATGATGATTTTTTATTGAGATGCTTAGAGAAATCTGGTGCGAAGAAGGTTTTAGCTGATTTACATGATGGTCATACTAGAAATTCAATATGAATCTGCATGCAAAGAAGCCCTCAAAGACATTCAAGTAATGTCCACTTCAAAACGACCTGTTGTTTGCCACCTTTGAAATATTTTCAGGGTTTCAACAAATGATACCGTTTGTACATAAATTGACATTTATGCATAGCTCATTATTCCATATTGTTGTAAATTACACCCATGTTATTGTGTCACACTTTCTCTGAAAATACTCTTTTTCAGTTATTCCAAAATATGTATGTTTACCCCTTTACAATTTACATAATATAGATATCAACATTTGTAAAAACTTTAATTCATTTTTTCCCTTCGTTGTTTATATGGCTATACATTGATTTCTTGCTTGCTAATCTATTCATGCTATCGTTCAATATTGTTGAAAAAAAAACGAAGAAGAAGAAAGCCAAAACTTGGTTATCTTGCTCTTCTCCTATCAATAATTGATGCCATAATAACATATATTTTTGTAATACTCTTAATTACTACTTTCACCATATGTATGCTTACCCTTTCAAATTTTACATAACCTATATATCAAGCTTTGCAACAATGTCAAATCATTCTTACTCCCTCATTTACGTGTCTATGAATTGCATGTTTGTCCTTTTACCTATTCTTCCTATACTTCAACGATGTTCAAATAAAAAAAAATGGAATTCTAAAACTTGTAATACATTCTCTATACATGCAAAACTCGTTTATGATTCACTCTAAGTTGGTTATGTATCCAAACTAATGATAATTATTTGTACTTGTTTAGATATGCCAAACAACAATCAAAATGCAGATAGAAACGAACGACGTTGTCTTCTTTATGCACAACACAAAGATACAATAAATGCACGTCGACGACTTCTTTATAAAAACTGCAACAACCCTACTACTTCCACTACATCCCTTCCCACCTCAAGTGCTCTCCCAACTATGCAAACCAACCCACCTCACCTTCATCAAATCCAATATAACCCTCCCCTTAATGATGAACATCGTCGCTTTTGACAAAGGATCGATAGACTTTCTACCATGCATGTTTGCACAATATGCAAAGAATCATACCTAGGAATGAAAACAAGACTTTTACACGGTAGCCTTTCTTGCTTTCGTTGTGCATCATCTAAATCTACTAATCGTTTTTCTCATCTGAACAACATGGACCCTGGTGAACAACCATATGTCCTTCAACATTTAACACAAGTTGAGGAAATTCTCATTGCACATGTGAACCCCATTCTACAAGTCACTCATGCCTGTGGTGGTCAATACAAATATAGTGGCCATACAATTAGCTTCCCTCAAGACATCACTACTATTTCCAAATACTTACCCTGAATGATTTCTGACTTAGACATCCTCATTGTGAAAAGGCACAATCCATCTAAAAAGGCTTATGAATTCTTTGTTTGCAAATCACGTGTACTTGCAACACTTGAATACAAAATAAAAAATGACCCTTACTACAATGATGTCCAATTCAACTCATCTGCAATTTCTACTCTACCAGATCACCCTACAGATATTTCTTCTCTTCTTCATAATGTAACCACCTCCTCTTTTGAACCCCATCAAACCAATATTGATTCTACTTATGATACTGATGTCATGCTACCTCCATTAGAAATCCAACCCTCTTCTTTCATTCCAATACTCCCAAATTCATGTACTGAACTTGAGCACATATGTTATTATTTTCACTTGACCCATTCAAATTAAACAAGCTCAATTGATTGGCCTCCAATATCATTAACAACTATGAATGAATACAACACCGAAGGTCTCTTTGCCATGGCATTCGCGACACTCTTTCCTATAGGCATTGCCATGATCATGCAACCAAGAATTACAAAATTTGAGATGCATGAATATGCTTTGCACTTGTTGCACTACCATGATAACCGATTTGGCCAACATCCAAGATTCCACTACTACCTTTATAACATTCCAATGCATCACCGCAGACAAACAACTGCTATTGTTTTTGTGAAGAAGTACATTGAGAACAACTTTCCAACAACGGTTTCAGACCTACGACAATGTCTTCGTGACTTTCCAGATTCAAAATTACCCAAGCAAGTAATGTGGTTTGGTTCAGGCCTACGAGGAACACGATCTTTCTGGAACAAACGACGATCTGAGCTAACTGACATGATCACACAAATTGGAAGTCTGACATTCTTTTTCACTCTTAGTGCAACTGATACTAAATGGCATGACTTGCACATGATCATGCCTACCAATGTTCCCTCCAGTTCAGACAACCACTTCCAATGGAGAATTCAAAACATAATTAAAAACCCACATCTAACATCCCAATATATGCATTGCAGATTTACAATTTTCCTCGAAGAAGTCCTGCAAAAAGGCCTCCACGCAATAGATTATTGGTGCAGGTATTTTTTAATATCCATTTCTCTCTGCATTAATTTCTACATTGCATATATGTTTTAACCAACTTTTACCTTCATATTATATTCAGATACGAATGGCAACATAGAGGATCCGCACACATTCATGGCTTCCTTTGGTTGCAAAATGCACCAAATATGGACACTATTGACTAGAACAATGCATTATAAGTTGTTGATGCTTAGAAATATTTTGATCACTATGTAGCTGCCTGGAATCCATGCCATCCAGAACATCGAAATATTGTGCTTCACCAATCAACAATTCATATCCCATGTCTTCTTGACACAACATCAATCTTCAGGTCAACTCAGTCTTAAGACTATGCAGAGCTTGCCAACTGTGTTCAATGTCATACAAAGTGTCATGAATCTTCTTTTCTTCACAAGAAAGACAATGTTCTTAGCTATCGGTATGGAGTACCGTGGGAGTTAAACTCCACATATTCACTTTTCATTGATGATAAAGGTCATAAAACCTATGTCCTTCCTTGCAATGATGATAGATTGAATATTCACAATGCTGATCTACTTTCTATCTGGAGAGAAAATGTTGATTGTCAACCAGTTTTATCTCGCCATGCTGTGTTAAACTATATTTCAAAGTATGCAGCAAAAGCATAAACAATATCTGAGATCTAACGGAAAATTCTATCACGTCTTTTGAAAAGTGCCACTCTAGAAGCACCTATTGTTACTATTATCCAGAAAATCCTTACAGAAACCATTGCAGATAGAGACATTGGAGTGATCCAAAATGGATTTAGGATAGAATCCTAAGTCTAAGTGTTCCTCATTGAGGAAAATCAAAATCCAAGGAAGTTACTGGACATAGCCCTATTGCAGAGATTGTTTCATTTTGAATCTAATGCAATTTGAGTGGGAAAAATGGACTTAGAATGCTGAAGTTATTGCAGAAAGAAGATGCCCTTTGTTTTTGGGAAAAAGAGGCAAAATCCCCTAAAAATGGCTTAAAAACCCTTATAAATGGAAAATCGCATCGAAGGAGGTCCAAAGGGCAGACTTAAGCGGAAAGGGGAGAGATCCCCGATTGCTGATCCCGACATATCAAGTCGGAGGCAAGCATATGCGAAATATATATATGGAAAGACCCCTGGGTCGATGCGATATCGGCGTCAACAAATTGGCATCAGCAATGGCATGAGACAAGGGACGGACCCCCGGGCTAATGCAACTTGCTATTGCGACATATCGCATCGCAACGTCGCGTCGGAGCGATGTAAAGGGGCCGATGTATAGGCGATATGCGCTTGCCGATCCACGGCATGCGATCTCAGTCATCAAATCGGTAAAGGAGTGGACGACCAAGATTAAATCAGCGATCAAAGATCGGCGATCCCCGATGTTGATAAAAAGGCCGGACCTAATAAGTTTTCAATGCCCGGTTGTATAAAATTTCAGGTCTTGAAATTCGAATTTTCACGTATTTCTCGTGTATTTGGGATTTTACCCAAACACATATGCGATGCGATAAGTGATGAATCCGAACCCGAAAAGGTTTATAAATGAAAATTTATATGGTTTGAAGTCCGCCATAAAGCCATTCGATGTTATTTTCCATGTTTTAATGTATTTTCCAAAATACAAAGGAAAACACCCAAAAGCGATAAAACCGAACCCGAAGGGGAATTTAGGCACAATCTATGTAATTTGAGTTCTGTAAAGGTGGATTTCGGGCAGGCCTCAAGCGGTAAATGTTTTTGGGCTAGCTCCGTCCGATCCCACACAGTGAACGACGTGTGGCTTGGCGAAGGAACAGGGAAACTACCTTTTTGGGTGGGTAACCCCCGTACTCCTAAGCCGCCCGAAAATGCATGGTGACGGTTGGATCAGAGATCTCGTAGATCGATGGTGGAGAGTGCGATAATGGCCAAAGGTGGACTCGATGCGATATTAGGGTGGATGTGATATAATTTGAAGTCCGAGAGACTGCGTTTTGGCGGATTTTCCCTTGTTTTACAGTGTTTCTCTGTGTAAACAAGGAACGACTATTTCTGAGGATTACAAGTGTCGATGGTTCCTTCCATTACAAAATAGGTGGCCACCATACCTTGGGATGTTAACAATGATTGTTAAACGTTCCAGAAGGAAGATGAAGGGACAACGACTGGGAGCCAGAGAGCCTGAGAGCTAAAACGAAGGGACAAGCGCCGATAGGCTTAAAGTCGTTCAATGACAGAGATAGAGGGGTTTCTGGGTCTGAGAGCACGATTGAGAGGCATAAGCAGGCAGTGCAGATAGCTGAAGGGGCAAGAAATACTAAGAGTGTGAATGACAGGAAACAAAGCTGCAAAAAGCTCACTGGAAGGTTACCGAGGACCGCTTGGAGGTCAAGTGGATCACAGAGGCACACAGCGGCCGGGAGAGAGAGCTCAAGATAGCCAGAGCCAAAGAGCTAGAGCCTAGAGCCAGAAAGTTGAGAGCTTCAGAGCCAGGGGCTAAAATGGTGTCTAAACCCATTGTTTCTGTGTAAAACAGTGGAGTTGAGCCATGAGCTTGTAAAAAAAAGACTTTGCCATAATCCCAGAGAGCCTAGTCGAGTTGACTAGAGCTCAAGGAGATGTAGCCCAATGGTTTTTGGTGAACTCCAAATTAATATTGATGTTCTATGTGTGTTTTATTGCTGCATTGTATCTGCTATTTTTAATTGCTACTATTTGCTTTATATCAGTTTAAGCAAATTAATTTACAACACCTGAACAATTTAAAACAAACATAAGCATACACTTATATTGTCAAGCACACATTTAATTCCGCATTGGTTAATCAATAAGACTTGGGAATATTTAAAGCTTTGGAAGTGGGAGAGGTTCTTGTAAGTTAGGTAAGAAGTCTAAGTGCCCCATTTTCAGATCAGGTGGTATCAGAGCTTGAGATCGATTAACCTCACCTTCAAAGAAGGTTATATCATAATTCTTGATTGACAAAGCAAAGGTTGTTGTCTAGAAGGTGTTTAGGTAGTCAAGGATTGATTATCTGATTGATTATATGCTTGTTGCAGACTGACTATTTTCTAAGTTTGCAGAGGAAAAGGGAAAGCTGTTGAATAGCCTAGTCCAGGAAGGACAAGAAGGAAGAAGCGCTGAAGGCATTCTTCTATTCCAAAGGACCTCAAAGAAATCCTTGAAGCACAAGAGGTTTGTTGCAAAAAGGTTGCTTAATAAAGCACTTTATTAATATTGTTTGAAGTTCTTTTGTTCATTGGTATAATGAAAACTTCTACAAGTGAATCCTTGAATTCCTCCTTCATCAGAAGACTCTATGGTGGAGACTTGAAGCAAGACTTGTTCATCATGATGGAAAAGGTGAGAGAAATGTATGAGGATGGAATAAAGAGAAGCATACTTAGAGAGCAGTTGAATTCCATGAAGGAAGAGAAGCAGTTTCTTTCCGACAAACTGTAGGAAATGGAGAGGCAACTTCATATTGCAAATATGAACCTGAAAAGGATGCATGAGTTGGAGTCATAGCTCTTTGTTGCCAAAGAAGCCTTGGTCAAGTATCAGCTTGAAGAAGAGGTAAACCATTCTAGTTTGTCTTCAAATTCTTCTAAGAATGCTTATATTGGTTCTTTTGAAAAACATACTAGAGGCATAGGTTCCAATCTAATGTCCAAGATGGGCTATGAAGGAAAGGGCTTGGGAAAACATGCACAAGGTATTGTTGAACCAATAATGGTTGAGGAAAGGCTTAAGTATTTAGGTCTTGGCTATGGAGAGTCTTCTGGAAAAAGTTCCAAAGCTGCCATGAAAGCCATTGAAACAGTCCCAAGAAGGAGTTTCATTTCATGTCCTCCAACTCAAGAGTGTGAAGATTGTATTCAGGAAGGATGCCATAGCTTGAAACATCAATTGCAGGATGCAGGTGTTCAGAAGCACACAATTGAACTAGAGAGTTGTGGAAACTCTGACAGACCCGAACATATTGATGGTGTTCCAAAGGGAGCCACTTCTTCATTTGCTTCACCTCCTCATGAAGGCTATAAAGGTGAAAGAGGCAGGTATAAATTTGGCTCTGAACACATTCCTTTTGATTTTGCAAAGCATGATAAATTTCCACATAAGCATGGGAAAAGAATTGCATGTTCCTTTTGTGGTTTGGATAACCATCATGTTTCTAGATGTTGGAAGAGAATAGCCACATACAGGAAAATTTTGAAGGAAAAGAAGCAAAGAGCCAATGGTCCATTGGACAAGGAAAATCATGCTGTCAACAGGATGCACATGTGTTGCACTTACTGCCATAAGCAAGGGCATCTTGCTGAAAGGTGTTGGACTCTGAATCCAACAATGCTTCCACAAAAGCTGAAGAAATTGGAAAGAGAAGATGGCAGAAATGGAAATGAAGTTTCCATGGATGATGTGCTTCAGAATGATTCACATGTTGATGCTAATGTACAAACGAAGGAAAGACCTTTGAATTGGATTGGTAAGAAATGGTTAGAGTTATTTTCCAATTAAGGTTGCATGTTTATTGATGCATCTATTTGCATTTCTTTGTTGATGAGATGCAAGTTGCATGTTTCTACCAAGAAGGTGAATGGAAAAAGGATTGAGTAAGAGACTCACTTTGTTTCTGCAACATTATATTCCATTTCAACTTCAAAAGTACATTTTCCTTAAGTGAAATTTGAAGGATGAAATGCATGCATAAGCATGATGAGCATGAACACAGGGATGTTGATGTTTTCCTTGTATTTGAACATGTATGTGTAATTAACTTGAAGGGTTGATTGCTTTATTGTAAACATGCATGTAATATTGACTTGGGATGATCCAGGTGGATATTGGTGGCCACCTTCCAAGTCCACTTAGACCCCCACCATTGTTTCTCTAAGTTTTTTCGGTTTCCTTAATTGTAGCACAACTTACTATTTTTAGCAGTTTTTCGGGTCCTGAACTTCCGGAGCCGTTTTGAGGCCCTAAAAGACGTTTTTTTGGGAAAAATGGGAGCAACATGGGTCCATGGACCGATGTTTCTCTTCCCAAAGTTGTAGTTTTCATATAGATCTTTCTAACGAGATATTGTGCGTGTCAAATGGAGATCATATGCCAAAGTTACGACCTCGGGAAGTTGATGTACCAATTTACCCAAATAGGGCCCACAGTTTGGTGTTTCATCTTCTAGGGTTAGGTTTTTGGATGTTTAGGGTTTTCCATTGTTTCTCAACAATAAATAGGCCTTTGAGCTTCATTGTAACACAGTTTAGAGGCATGTAGCCGCCACATCTCTTCTCAGAGATAAGCTACCATCGCCCTAGCTGGTGTATTTCCATTTCTGTTTGTAAGCATATTTCAGTATTTTACATTAATGAAATGAATTATTATTTCCACTACATCTCTGTGTTTATGGCTATCTCTATAATTTGTTGTGTTCTTGTTTAAATCCAGATTGGTGGTATCAGAGCGGTCTGCTTTTTTTTCCTCTGTTTTTCTTTGCATGTCCCCAACGAGGTCGCGATATAAGGAGTTAGGGCTTGAACTGGTCGAACCTTTGCAAGACCAGCCTTGCAAATATAAACGACCTCCCATGGCGGATGAAAAGAAATATGAGGGGGCATGAGATCCTATCAAAATATTGCTCGAAGAAACCCTCGAGCGACAAAGGAACGCAATGATGGACAACTTTGCCCAGATTCTTCAGTGGCTACCCAGAGGCGACGCATCGGCTTCCAGCTGCTCCTCTGGAAACGCCACAACCTTTAAGGTACAAGTTAATTTGGAAATCCCCATCTTCGAGGGTCAAATAGACACAGATGCTGTAGATAAATGGTTAAGTCTGCTAGAGGGTTATTTTTTTGTTCATGATTTTTCCAGTCGAGAAAAGATTATTTTCGCTCTTCTCAAAGTAGCTCCCCACGTCAAGGACTAGTGGGAAACCTACTACGAGCTGAAGGATGAAAGTACAGGCTCACTATTTTCAGAAACACCCACTTGGGATTCATTCTGGGATGCCATCAAGGAGCAGTACTACCCTGTCAGAAGCTACGAGGATCAATACATAAAGTGGACCACGCTGCGGTCAGGAAGGGACCAAGACGTGCCGGAGTTTACCAATATTTTCCATACCCTTCGCACAAAGTTGGGTATCAAAGATTCGGAGCAACATTTTGTACTCAAATACCACGGTTGTCTGCACAAGTACATCCAGGAAGAAACAAAATTCCTGAACATCCCCTTACTCGGCACGACATACCGATATGTCGTCAAGGTCGAGCAAAAGCTTAAACCGAAGAAGCGAGACTTTGGATCTGCGAATTCGAAGCAAGTGAAAGGTGCCCCCAAACCACAGAACAAAGGACAAAGCCAAGGCGGGATGGCCCAAGACAATCTGCCAAAGCTCCAAGCAAAGAACAACGCTGTGAAGCCGAAGAAGGACACAGGAAAGTGGTGTGAGTTCCATAAGGGCTCCACTCACAACACAAGTGAGTGTCGGGCCAAGTAGTCACTGGTGGCCGAGCTAAAGGTTTCAGAATCATATGCATGTTCTGACTCTAAGTCAGAACCCGACAAAGGGAATGACAAAGGGAAGCAGATTATCAATGCGGAGCCCAATGCCATCATTGCCACAATGAAGATACAGAAGGAGGAACCCGAAGATCTAGAGGAGGAGGAGCATCTCTTCCACTCCCAGATGTGGGTAAAGGGGTCCCTGCTATAGTTCATTGTTGACAGTGGGAGCCAAAAGAACCTCATTTCAGCAGAGGTTGTGAAGCGATTGGGCTTACCGACCACAGCACATCCACAACCGTACACCATCGGGTGGCTTCACCAAGGACGGGATCTTTGCGTGAGCCAGCAGTGTCGCCTTCCTTACAACATTAAGCCCTTCACGGATGAGGTATTGTGTGACATTGATCCCCTTAAAGTTTGTGATGTATTTTTAGGACAACCATACTTGTGGAAGCAACATGCTGTGTATGAATCAAGGCCCCGTGCTGTTATTGTTACATTGGGAAATAAGTTGTACAGGATACCGGAGGTAGCACCGCCTACCGCCATCTCTTTGGTTACTGCAAAACAATGCAGTAAGCTCATTTCCAAAACTGGGAAATTTGTTTTCATGATGATATGTCCTCAAGGAAAGAAGAATACGGTGGCCATGACCTCCAAACAGGGCCCCTCTGCACGACAACTATAGATGGACAAGGTCATGGAGGAGTACGAGAACATCTTCACCTCCCCCACAGGGGTTCCTCTGCATTGTCAGGTCAAGCACTCCATCGATCTGACCCCAGGTGTGCGCTACGCAATGAACCAATCTATTGGCGCTCCGTTCTGGAGAACGATGAAATCAAGAGGCAGATTCAGGAGCTGTTGTAGAAGGGTCACATTCGTCTGAGTTCATCGCCCTTTGGGAGCCCGATCATGTTGGTATAGAAGAAGGATGGGACTTGGAGACTCTATATTGACTATTAGGCGCTGAACAAGATCACAATCCATAATAGGTACCCGATCCCACAGATTGATGACCTCCTGGACCAACTGAAGGGTGAAAAATATTTCAGTAAGATCGATATGAAGTCAGGATATCACCAAGTATCAATCGAACCCTCTGATGTGTGGAAAACTGTCTTCAAAGCTAAGGAAGGCCTTTTCGAATGGTTGGTTATGCCTTTCGGATTGACGAATGCTCCTGCAACCTTCATGAGGCTAATGGATGACATCTTGCACCATTCACCAACTCATTTGTAGTGGTATACTTGGATGAAATCCTGATCTTTAGCCAGAGTTGGGAAGAGCACCTCCACCACATCCGATAGGTTCTCTAAACACTACAGCAACACAAGTTATGTGCCAATTTGGAGAAATGCACTTTTGGCATGACCCAGGTTCAGTATCTAGGATATATTATTGATGAACAGGGGGTGCATGTGGATCCAACCAAGATCCAAGTCATTTAGGATTGGCCATCTCCAACTAGTCTGACAGAGCTCCGCAAATTTCTAGGTCTTGCCAACTTCTATCGGAGGTTCGTGTTGGGGTTTTCTCATATCACTTAGCCCTTGAGTAAAGTCACCAAGGGAGGAGCGAAAGCAAAATTATTTTGGTTTGAATCTCAACAGAAGGCATTCAAAAAGTTGAAAGGTCACCTCTGCACGGCACCAGTACTCGCGTTACCAGATTTGCAACAACCATTTGAGGCCGAGACATATGCCTCTGACTATGCTATTGGGGAAGTCCTTACTCAACACGGGCATCCAGTGGCATATCATAGTGAGACACTTTCAGACACAGTCTAGAAGTATCCCACTTATGAAAAAGAGATGTATTCCATTGTGCAGGCCTACCGAAAATGGAAGCATTACATTTTGGGGAAGAAAACGGTCGTTCATCCACACAGACCATCGACCCCTGTAGTTCATACAGACCCAAGGGAAATTGTAGAATGATTGCCATCAGAAGTGGTCTACATACCTGCAACAATTCCATTTGAATATCAAGTATAAGAAGGGAAACACCAATAATGTTGCAGATTTCCTCAGTCGACCATCGATCATGGCGTCAACCACCGTGCTCAACTCTTGTGGGCACGAGACTTCTGATTGGCCACTTCTCCACAAAAGTGACCCAGAATTTGGCCACACATACCAAAGACTCTTGGAGGGTCGGCATGTTCCAAATTTTCACCTCCAGGATGCACTGTTATGCCACTTGGGTCACCTTTGTGTTCCCTCAAGCGAGCGTGCCAATATGATTTGGGAAGCACACTACTGTCGGGCTGTTGGGCATTTCGGGGTCGAGAAAATGGTGGTAGTACTAAAAAAGTATTTCTATTGGCCGAATCTTTGACAAGATGTCGGGAAGTACATCAGATCATGCACTGCCTGTGCCATTGCCAAACCGACCATCAAGAAGCAAGGCCTCTATACCCCACTACCTACCCCTAGTCGACCTTGGGAATCCATCTCCATGGATTACATGTCAGGCCTTCCTTCCACTAAGCATGGAAATGACTGTGTTTTTGTGGTCGTCGACAGGTTCTCGAAGATGGCCATTATGGCGGCCTGCAAGAAGAATATCACAACAGCAACCACTGCTAAACTCTTATTTGAACGAGTGTGGGTGCACTTTGGGATCACACAGTCTATCATCTTAGATCGAGACATTCGGTTCCTCAGTACATTTTGGTCTAGTCTCTGGTCGATGATGGATGCCAAACTCACTGAGTCCACAGCCTCCCATCCTCAAACTGATGGCCAGACAGAGGTTGTAAACAGGATGATTGTACACATTCTGCGCATGTACAACTCAAAGCATCCACGCACATGTGATGAGAGCCTCCCCTATGTTCAGCACATCTACAACCGAGCTCTTCACAGCTCGACTGGCCACAACCCTTTTCATGTGGGCTTGGGATTCCAGCCACTATGTCCCATTGATGTGGCCATGCCATTTGCAGCTACTCACACAGATTCGGCTTATCTCCAGTCCGAAACAGATAAGGCAACCAACTTCTTTGAGCACATCCAACATATTTTCCAGCAGGTCCATGACATTATGGAGAAATCAAATGCCAAGTACAAGCAGCGACATGATCAACATCGGGTGCGACACAAGTTTCGGGTGGGCGATAAAGTCTAGTTGCATTTGCAAAAGGAATGCCTTACTGAAGCCTATCAGAAACTGAGACCACTCTGATATGGTCCTTACACCATTACCAAGGTTGTGGGAGACAATGCATTTGAGCTTTGCATTCCCCCATTCCTTGGCCTGCACCCAGTGTTCAATGTGGACCGCCTTCGGCCATACTTTCCACCATTACTAGACACATCCGACATTACAGAATAGCTTACACCCACAAAATTAAATCCAGATTGCATGGAACAAGCTGCAACTGGTTGGATCATGGACACACATATCAAGCAAACGCCAACAGAATATCAACCTGTATCGAGTTGTCAAAGCAGGCCAACTCCTTCACCAGGGCAAGTGGCTCACCAGGGACTAAGTTCAGCAGAAGTTTCCTCATCTCATGGAGGAACTCAACGCAATGGGGACCATTGCTTCCTAAGGGGGGAGGAATGATCTAGGTGGATATTCGTGGCCACCTGCCAAGTCCACCTTGACCCCCACCATTATTTCTCTCAGCTTTTTTGGTTTCCTTAATTGTAGCACAACTTACTATTTTTAGCAGTTTTTCGGGTCTTGAACTTCTGGAGCTGTTTTGAGGCCCTAAACGACGTTTTTTGGGAAACCTGGGAGCAACATGGGTCCATGGACAGATGTTGCTCTTCCCTAAGTTGTAGTTCTTGGATAGATCTTTCTAACGAGATATTGTGCGCGTCAAACGAAGGTCATATGCCAAAGTTACGACCCCGGGAAGTTGATGTACCAATTTACCCAAACGGGGCCCACAGTTTGGCGTTTCATCTTCTAGGGTTAGGTTTTTGGATGTTTAGGGTTTTCCATTGTTTCTTAACAATAAATAGGCCTTCGAGCGTCATTGTAACACAGTTCAGAGGCATGTATCCGCCACATCTCTTCTCAGAGATAAGCTACCATCTCCGTAGCTGGTTTATTTCCATTTCTGCTTGTAAGCATATTTCAGTATTTTACATTAATTAAATGAAGTATTATTTCGACTACATCTCTGTGTTTATGGTTATCTATGTACTTTGTTGTGTTCCTGTTTAAATCCAGATCATGGGAAAAGTTGACTTGGTCTCCAAGATGGAGATAGTGATGAAATATTTCATCTTTTGAAAAGAGTCCGAATGGTATTTTTCTACATGCTTGACTTGAAGGATCATTTTTTTTAAAGGCATGTTTTGTGGGCTTGTTATCTAGTCCATCATTTGTATGTAGATGTAAGACATGGAGGTGTTCATAAGCTGTGAAATCTTTTTCTTTTGTTGAAGCAGGAGTTTAGGCCATCTAGTTGTTGTCTGTATTTTTGTTGTTGTTAATAGTTGTTGTTGATAGCTTGTCAAACAGATACAAATGAAAGTTTTGTGGGGCAGATGAACTTCACATAGTTTGATCCACCTTGGATCAATGATCAAGGGAAAGAATTTCAAACCACCTTCTATGACCATTTTAGCAGAAGTTCTGCAGGAAGACAATGAGGAAGATAGTTCTTCCTAGGAAGACCAGCCCATCCTGGAAGGGAAGTGGTCAGAGACTTTTGTTCAGAGGCACTATGCAAGGAAAATGTGTGGAGGCTAAAAGAAGAGGGTGTTGTTACTCTCAGGTACTGTTCAGATTAGTATATTAGTCTTTTGGAGACCAAAAGTTCTTTGAGTAGGAAGGCGTGATCCAAAATGGATTTTGGATAGACTCCTAAGTCTAAGTGTTCCTCATTGAGGAAAATGAAAATCCAAGGAAGTGTTTGGACATAGCCCCATTGCAGAGATCGTTTCATTCTGAATCTACTGCAACTTGAACGGGGAAAAATGGACTTAGGATGCAGAAGTTATTGCAAAAAGAAGATGCCCTTTGTTTTTGGGAAAAAGAGGCAAAATCCCCTAAAAAAGGCTTAAAAACCCTTATGAAGGGAAAATTGCATCGGAGGGGGTCCAAAGGGCGGACTTAAGCGGAAAGGGGAGATACCCCCGATTTCCAATCCCCAACATATCGGGTTGGAGGCAAGCATATGTGAAATATATATATGGAAAGACCCCTGGGCCGATGTGATTCGCGATCGCGATAGCGGCGATGGCATGAGACAAGGGACAAACCCCCGGGCCAATGCAACTTGCTATTGCGACATATCACATTGCAACATCGTGTCGCAGTGATGTAAAGGGGCCGATGTATAGGTGATATGCGATTGCCGACCCGCGGCATGCGATCTCAGTCTTTGAATCAGGAAAGGAATGGACGACCACGATTAAATGGACGATCGACAATCAACGATCCTAGATGCAGATAAAAAGGCCGGACCTGATAAGTTTTCAAAGCTCGATTGTATAAAATTTCAGGTCCGGGAATTCGGATTTTCACGTATTTCCCGTGTATTTGAGATTTTACCCAAAAAACATATGCGATGCGATAAGCAATGAATCCAAACCTGAAAGGGTTTATAAATGAAAATGTATATGGTTTGAAGTACACCATAAAGCCATTCGATGGTATTTTCAATGTTTTAATGTATTTTCCAAAATACAAAGGAAAACACCCAAAAGCGATAAAACTAGACCCGGAGGGGAATTTAGGCACGATCTATATAATTTGAGTTCCGTAAAGGTGGATTTCGGGCGGGCCTCAAGCGGTAAATGGTTTTGGGTTGGCTCTGCCCGATCCCACACAATGAACGACACGTGGCTTGGCGGAGGAACAGGGAAACCGCCTTTTCGGGCAGGTAACCCCCGTACTCCTAAGCCACCCGAAAATTCATGGTGACCATTGGATCAAAGATCCTGTAGATCAATGGTGGAGAGCATGATAGCGGCCAAAGGCGGACCCGATGCGATATTAGGGTGGATGCGATATCATTTGAAGTTCGATAGACTGTGTTTTGGTGGATTTTCCTGTGTTTTACAGTTTTTCTCTGTGTAAACATGGAATGACTGTTTCTGTGGATTTCAAGCGCCGATGGTTCCTTCTATTACAAAACAGGTGGCCACCATACCTTGGGGCGTTAGCAATGATTGTTAAACACTCCATAAGGAGATGAAGGGACAACGACCGGAAGCTAGAGAGCCTGAGAGCTGAAACAAACAGACAAGCGTCGATAGGCTTAAAATCCGTTCAATGATAGAGACAGAGGGGTTTTTGAGTCCGAGAGCATGATTAAGAGGCATAAGTAGGTAGCGTAGAGATTTGAAGGGGTGAGAAAGCCTGAGAGTGCGATTGATAGGCAACAAAGCTGCAAAAAGGTTGTTGGAAGGTTGTCGAGGATCGCTTGGAGGTCAAGTGGATCACAGAGGCACACAGAGGCTGAGAGAGAGAGAGCTCAAGATAGCCAGAGCTGAAGAGCCAGAGCCAGAGTGAGAGCCTAGAGCCAGAAAGTTGAGAGCTTCAGAGCCAGGGGCTAAAATGGTGTCTAAACCCATTGTTTCTATGTAAAACAATGGAGTTGAGCCATGAGCTTGTAAAAAAAAGACTTTGCCATAATCCCAGAGAGCCTAGTCGAGTTGACTAGAGCTCAAGGAGATGTAGCCCAAGGGTTTTGGGTGAACTCCAAATTAATATTGTTGTTCTGTGTGTGTTTTATTGCTGCATTGTATCTATTGTTTTTAATTGCTGCTATTTGCTTTATATCAGTTTAAGCAAATTAATTTACAACACCTGAACAATTTAAAACAAACATAAGCATACACTTATATTGTCAAGCACACATTTAATTCCGAATTGGTTAATCAATAAGACTTGGGAATATTTAAAGCTTTGCAAGTGGGAGAGGTTTTTGTAAGTTAGACAAGAAGCCTAAGTGACCCATTTTTAAATCATTGGAGTGTAAGAAATATGCCATATGTTACAAAATCTACCTCTCTCTCTCTACAATTGTACATTTTTTCTTTGAATGTTAACATGAATGTTTTCAAACGTGTTTCTCAAGATACTTAGAATCCCCTTTTGACACCAAATTGTATCCTTGCATACATGAACAAACCTATTTCATTGGAATCACTGCCCCTCCTTGAAGCTACACAATCTAGGTCATTTTCTTCGTGTAAGAAAAAAAACCAATGGAAACACATATTCCCTCCAATGATTGTACATGTCTTGCCACGATACAATGTCATTCCTTCCTCTGATGATCCTTGTTATGCCACTTTTTGTTGGAGTGAATTACTATTGTATTTCCCTTTTTGCACACTCCCCAATGACATTGGTTCAACTGATGCAGAAATAATTGCACATTGGGAACAAAAAAAATGTACATATACACCATGGCATGTCCACCGAGAAATTGAAAACCCACAAACCCCACATACTGAAGATCAATCTACCTTTGATGCCCCTCTTGAATCGATGAAAATTAATGAATGGAAAATCCTCTCTCAACTCCATCTAGGTTACAATATTTAAGTTGATGACCATGACATGATTGGCTATCGTGACTTCCATGCTAACCACAATTGGTCACATACTTCTATCCCTCTCCACTTGCAAGAAACTGCCATAAATTTTGTTGAATTCAACTGCTCAAATATTTAAAACCAAAATCATCCTTTTTCCAACCTTCCCCAAGATCACACATTATCTCCTACCCAAAACATAGCTTTTTCCATTATTTTTTCTCGATTCAAGACCCCTTCACCAAAACCCCCACGCAGAATCATCATACAAGGAACAACTGGGATAGGAAAATCGCATTTAATTAAATGTATGCACCATGCATTTATGGAGAGCTCACCAACAAACAAAAACCCTTTGTTGTTACTTGCACCAACCGGCGTTGCAACTTTCAACATAAATGCCCGCACAATCCACTTCGACCTTCGTATCCCTATCCAATCAATGCATCCTCTTGAAGGAAAACCACTCCTACACTTGCAAGAGCAATTCCGTCATGTATAATACATCCTCATTGATGAAATGAGCTTCATTGGTCCAAAATGCTTTCTCATCGACGATCTTCTAAGAGAGGCATTCCCCTTTCATTGAAATGCACCATTTGGTAATCACTCGATTATCCTTGTCGGAGATTTAGGCTAGCTACCACCTGTAAAAGACATTCATCTATACGTCGGGACATCATGTGGAACTTCACTTTTGCGCAACTTTGACACATTCATAACACTTTCAACTGTTTTTCGCCAACAAGGAGCTAACCCGTCCCGGGTTGCTTTCCGGAAAATAATCACAAATCTTAGAAATGGAATATCTACTCTTGAAGATTGGAAACTCCTAATGTCAAGGACAAATTCCTCTCTTACGCATGAAGAGCAGTGCACATTTGAAGAATCCATGCACCTATATGCAATGAATAACTCAGTTGTCTTACATAATAAAAAAATGCTTAAAAAATTGAACATTCCAGTCGCACTTTGTTCTGCAAAACAAGAAAGGCAACAAACTTCTACTACAACAGAAGAGGAGAATTTGCCCACAAAAGTGCTCTTATGCAACGATAAAAATGTTATGCTCAGCAACAACTTGTGGGTAAATGCAGGCCTTATCAATGGCACACTTGGTAAAGTCATTTCAATATTTTATTCAATTGACTCAAAGCCCCCAGAATTACCATCCTTTATGGTCGTCGACTTCAGCCAATACAAAGGAACACCATGGGACATTTCACACCAACATATGTACCCATTTCTCCCATCACAAGGGGTACACACCGACAGATACCACTTTGAATTCTATGGGATTTAACGATACACAAGTCACAAGGAATGACATTAGACAAAGCAACAGTAGACATCAGGACCAAAGAACGACAAGGGCTAACGTTCACTACAATTTCAAGAGTGTAGTCATTGGAAAAAATTCAAATCAATCCAACATTTCCATTCTCATGCATCGAACACATGCATGAGAATCCATATCTTAAACATAGACAACCAGAGGAATCACTGATCGCATCAAAATCTGTGCAGGAGAATACATTTTAGCCAATCATACACCCTGTCTTCCAGATTTACCCACATGGTAAACACCACTTACTACTTAACCAAATTTGACACACATTTACTTATTATTACATTTAACCTCATATTGTTTTATACTTATTTAAAAAATCATTTATTTTATTTCAAATCTTCAAACAAGATGTTTTCAGCAAAGAACGACAAGGTCTAACATTCAATGCAATTTCAAGGGTGGTTAAGTAGCAAGAGGAATCACTACTCGCATCAAAATCTGTACAAGAGAATTCACTCTAGCCAATCGTACACCCTGTCTTCCATATTTACCCACATGGTAAACACCACTTGCTACTTAACCAAATTTCACATACATTTGCTTGCTATTACATTTAACCTCATATTGTTTTATACTTATTTAAAAAAAAAATTATTTTACTTCATTTCTTAAAAAAAATATGTTTTCAGCAAACACGTCCATTGTCACTTACTATTTTTTTCTTTTTTGATGGCCAACAGGTATGGATATAGGCTACTTACGCATGCTATATGAATATTGCCAAGAAATTCAGCAGCAGGAACTTACTTACAAGATATGCAAGTAAGGATCCTGCCCCGACAATCATTGCCTCTTTACCGTTTGCGCCCAACTATTGAATTGTTACGGAAGATAAGAAGAATGCTAAAAAAACCAATTCACATCCATGGAAGGGACGCACACAGGAAAATGTGGAATCAATTGCAGGAACAACTCTCACAATTTGGCACCATAATTTACATTAATTGGTGTTGCCAATCCCATGCCCCATCATGTATATATGATTAGTTGCTCACTGTCAATTACATCTACATGTCATAGAATTCTTTTATTGTATATATGTTTAGATGTCATAGAATACTTTTATTGTATATATGTTTAGTTATTAACTACCAAACACGTCTCTATGTATACACCATATGTAAAATTTCAAGAAAGACATTGCATAGCATGTACAATATTGTTTCCACTTTTATGATAATACTCATCAACATTGTATATGATTCAAATTTCATTTGCTCATCATTGTATATAAATACTTGGTAATGTTTTTACTTTTAATTATATCACTTAAAGATGTTTCTGGTATGGCTTAATCAACCAAAACGCTCAATTAGGCCTCTGTTTTTAGATAATAATAGATTATTAATTTTCTGAGATAGATAATGCTAAAGCTTCTATTGTTCTGGTTTGTTTCGGTCCATTAATATCTTTTCCCTTTTTTTCCCATTTGAAAAATTTTAGGAGCCAAACTGAGGCTTTCTAGCTTCACTAGATTTCTATGCATGCTCATGCATGTTATACTTGCTATCAGTGTCACCAGTAATTCCCACATGAACATGATCCATCCTTTAAATGATGGAAATGGTTAACATCGCTTCAAATTAGTTATCTCTCAGAAATCATGGAGATGAATTTAGTGGCAGTGTGGCAGTCACCATAGACTCAAGGTTTCTCGTGATCTTGATAGGGGTAATAGGTCTTGTGTTTATAAGGCCAAAAGATATGGCTATATTTTCACTATGACTATGCAACATGTCTTCCTTTGCCTCTTCCTCCACATCAAGCAGTACAAAATTTGTGTCCGGGACATACCCTCCTTCCTCCATCTGCTTAGCCAAGCTGTTCAACACTGCATATATTTTCTCAGATTGAGGGTGTGACTTGTCTCCCACAATGAATGCATGGACTTTGTTTTTTACCTCAACCAGGCTGCAACCTGGCATATTTTTAATGCCTCGGTCTTTCATCAGTGTCCTCACCTTTGAAACATTATCCCACCTGCCATCTGGAGCATAAATATTTGACAAGGGTACATAATATCCATATTTTTCAAGCTCCAGTTCAAATCTCGATTCAAGTCTTCTTGATCTTGCATTTTTTACCTAATGCCCTCTTCCCCTACTTCCACAAATATTATTGCTTTTTATGGTTGTCCAGCTAGGTATTTATCCTAAGAATTTGTTTTCTTGTTGGTTTTAGTTCTTTTTCATAATTGTGCTTCCAATCTCTTCAAAATGTCTCCATTCTCCCCATCGCTTGTGCTAGAATTTGTTGACTTTTGTCACAAAGGAACTCACAACATCTAATTGAATAAAGAATGTGGTCTTACTGATTTGCCTTTTCGCTTGATCCAAAGTATATAACTTGAGTATTAGCCCAGAATTCTTCTATCATGTCATAATGTGAAAAACAAGTATATCTATACAAGATCTCATGGAAGTAGCTATTCAGACTTTGTAAACCCCTGAAGGACCAACCCAAGGGAGAGAAATCTTAGGCTAGATTTTATTGTCTAAGAAAACATCCCTCTCCTAAAAACTCCACATGGGAATATGTCTAAAGTTCCCTAGGAATTTCTTGAATCTTGTGAACAAGAAGGCTTGAGGTCGACATCCAAATTGCAACCAAGTCCTGCATTCCCTGCTCCTAAACCCTGCATGACTACAAGCAGATAAAACACAAACGAATGTGATGGAGTCTGGGTTGATACATGTTTGCTGCATTTTGGGAAAAATACCAAGAGCATATTCACTTTTACCATGCATACCATATCCTACTATCATTGTATTCCATGAAACAATACCTCTTGATGTTGGTAATTGTTCCCTAGTTGTCCTATTATCAGTACTCTATTTCTAATTTACTACTATTAACTGTCTAGCCAGTATAAGCCTTAAAAATTGGCCTAGCAGAATCACAAACTTGAAATACATCATACTATTAACCATTTTTATTATCATGCCCAAAGTGGGCAGTCCTTTTTCTTCCTACAACTAATGACACCATGGATGGGTTTGTTCTCCTGAAATGCTCAGAATCTTGTTCCACAGAGTCTTCATCCTTTGCTACTGCTTCCTCTTGTCCAAAGGAACCAAAGAAGATTGGTGAGGCACAAGGGACCTCAGATCTGCAAACCTAGGATGTTGCTCCAGCTCCAAATGTCGAACTCTCTCCTGGAATTCTTGTATTAAGTCTTCTTGATCTTGTAGTTTCTACCTAATGCGCTCTTCCCCTACTTCCACAAGGATTATTTTCTTTTTATGCTTGTCCAACTAGGTATTCATCCTAAGCATTTGTTTTCTTGTTGGTTTTAGTTCTTTTTCATAATTGTGCTTCCAATCCCTTCAAAATGTCTCCATTCTCCCCATCACTTGTGCTAGAATTTGTTGACTGTTGTCACAAAGGCACTCACTATTAACTATATGGAAAGAATAAGCCTTACAAACTAGCTTAGAAAAATCACAAAATTGAAATACATCATAATATTAACCATTTTTGTTATCATACCCAAAGTGAGCAGTCCTTTTTCTTCCTAAAACTGATGACACCATGGATGGGTCTATTCCCTTGAAATGCTCAGGATGTTGTTCCACAAAGTCTTCATCCTTTTCTACTGCTTCCTCTTGTCCAAAGGAACCAAAGAATATTGCTGGTGAGGCATAAGGGACCTCAAATCTGCAAACCTAGGATGTTGCTCTAGCTCCAAATGTTGAACTCCCTCCTCAAATTATTGCATTAAGTCTCCTTGATATTGCAGTTTCTACCTAATGCACTCTTCCCCTACTTCCACAAGGATTATTTTCTTTTTATGCTTGTCCAACTGGGTATTCATCCTAAGCATTTGTTTTCTTGTTGATTTTAGTTCTTTTTCATAATTGTGCTTCCAATCCCTTCAAAATGTCTCCATTCTCCCAATCGTGTTGGGTTGTGTTATATTCTTTCCACAACTAGCCAATGTAGGCGCCGATTGCATAGCGGGGGGGGGGTCACAGGGGGTTTGAGGGGTGCAGGTAACCCCAATCTATGGAGTCTAGGGCAGCGCCCCAGAAAATTTTGTTTTTGGACCCTATGTTAGGTTGGGCGGACCTACATATGGTTTTGTGCATGACTTTTGCACATGGTTTTGGACACGATGGTTTTCAGCCCAAGGTTTTGGACGCGATGGTTTTCGGTCCATGGTATTGGATGCTTCGACATGTATAAATATGTATTGTAACATTGAAAGGAACATAATGAAAAATCAAGCTGGTAGTCCTGGTTTTGGGATCCAAGGGAAAATCTATGTGTATATGTGTTTTATGTGTTATGCTATCGCATTGTTTATTTTCTATGTTTTAGAATTCATATGCAGGTAATTTCTGTACGGGGTTAAAACCTACATTTGGTATCAGAATTGTTTTGGCTTCAATGGGATGCCTTTGTTGCTGAGGGGTTTTGCTCGGGCCTGTGGTAGACTCTGTTCAGTGGGAGATCTGCGAGATCAATTCTAGTGGTGAAAGAAGAAGGCAAGCAGTGGAAAGACAGAGATTGAGAAATTTATTGGCTAGAGTTTTGAGTTGTGGAAACTCAAGATGAAGGACCTGTTGGTGGATAAAGATCAGTGGATCATGGTAGATATGGGTACTAAACCAATGGGAGTGTCTGATGAAGAATGGAAGAAGTTGGATCGGAAAGCAAAGAGCACAATACGATTGTGTGTCTCAGATTCAATATTGCTGAATGTATTAGGGGAAGCTACGATGAAGGGTTTGTGGGACAAGTTAGGGACTTTGTACCAATCTAAGTCTCTGGTGAATAAATTGTTCCTATGGAAAAAGTTGTATAACCTGAGGATGAAAGATGGAGACTCAGTGACAGAGCATCTGAATGCATTTAATATTGTGGTAAGTCAGTTATTGTCTGTTGATATTAAAATTTCAGATGAAGATAAGTGCATCAGTTTGTTGTGTTCTCTACCAGATTCGTGGGATAGTCTGGTTATTGAAATAGGTAGCAATGCAACTGCCTTGCAGTTTGATGAAATAGTCTCATCCTTGCTGACGGAGGAGATGAGACGAAAAAATGTGGAGAGCTAGAATGGTGATGCCTTGTCTGTATGAGGATGGTCCGAGAACAGAAACAAAAGTAAGTCATTGAATGGGAGATCTAAATCTCCAGGAAAACCTGTAAAGGTGGTGTGCTGGAAATGCGGAAAGGAAGGGCACTACAAAACTGATAAAGGAAAGGGATCTGATGATGCTCCTTCTGCAAAGGCGAAAACCACCTCAGATGAAGGTGGGGATGTGTACTTGGCTTCTTCAAGTACACATGTAGATCATGAGGCATGGTTGATTGACTCAGGTGCATCCTTTCACTTCACTCCCCATAGAGAGTGGTTCTGCGAGTATGAGAAATACAATGCTGGTGATGTCTTCTTAGGGGATGATAAGAAGGCTAGAATTGTTGGTCGCGGAAAAGTAAAGTTGAAGTTTCAAGGTGGAAGGGTTAGAACACTTTCAGGTGTTTTGCATATTCCTACATTGGACAAAAATCTAATTTCTGTAAGCAAGCTAGATGATGCAGGTGTAAAAACAGTGTTCGAGAAGGATACTTGCAAGATGGTTTGAGGGGCACTTGTATTGATGCAGGGAGTTCGAATTGGAACTCTGTACAAGTTGCAAGGTAGCACTGTTGTTGATGGGTGCAACAACTCTATGGTTCCTGAAAGAGAAGCAGAAAATCTAGTGGTCTCTAGAGAGAAGACCATGCTGTGGCATCAAAGGCTTGGACATATTGGAGAGAATGGCCTTCGAATACTTCATGGTAAAGGTATGGTAGAAGGTATGAGTAATAGCTCTCTAGATTTTTATTTCTGTGAAAATTGTGTATATGAGAAGTAGAATTGGGTGAGTTTCCCCTTTGGTGGTAAAAGGGCGAAACATATATTAGAACTTGTGCACAGTGATGTGTTTGGACCTGTGAAGGTTCCATCACTGGGTAAGTGTGTGTACTATGTATCATTTATAGATGAATTCTCAAGGAATACATGGATATATTTCCTTAAGAAGAAATTTGAAGTCTTTGATAGGTTTAAAGAATTTAAGGCTCTGTTGGAAAACCAGACAGAGAAGAAGATAAAGGTGCCGAGGACAGATAACGGTGGAGAGTTTTCAGTAAGGAATTTGAAGAATTCTGTCAGAAGTGTGGTATAGCACGGCATAAGACTACTCCATATACACCTCAGCAAAATGGAGTTGCAGAAAGAATGAACAAGACGTTGATGGAAAGGGCAAGAAGCATGCTCAGTGGTGTTGGGTTAGGACAAGAATTCTGGGCAGAGGCAGTGGAGACTGCATGTTACTTGGTCAACAGATCACCTTCATCAACGTTGGATGATAAGACTCCACAAGAGGTATGGACTAGTAAGAAACCCTTTCTTTCACATCTAAGGGTATTTGGATGTGATGCATATGTACATGTTCCAAAGGAGAAAAAAACCAAGTTGGATAGTAAATCCTCTTTGCCCGATCTCTTTTAATTTCCATGCCCAAAATATAGTTTGCAGCACCAATATCTTTCATGTCAAATTTGGAGGACAATTGGGTCTTCAAATCCTGGATAATTTCTTTGTCATTTCCAACCAGCAACATATCATCCACATACAAGACCAGATAAATAAAACAGTCACCAAGGATGTGGTATCAGAAATTTGATACATTTATACGGGGACTTGGCTTCACCAGAAGCAAAGCAAATCACTGTGTGTATTTTAAATTAATTGGTGACTATATTATTTATTTGGTCTTGTATGTGGATGATATGTTGCTGGTTGGAAATGTCAAAGAAATTATCCAGGATTTGAAAACCTAATTGTCCTCCAAATTCGACATGAAAGATCTTGGTGCTGTAAACTATATTTTGGGCATGGAAATTAAAAGAGATCGGGCAAAGAGGAAGCTCTGGTTAAACAAGAGGAAGCATGTCGAGACAATATTGTAGAGGTTTAATATGCAGGATAGTAAACCAATGAAGGTTCCTATTCCTGTAGGTGTAAAGTTATCTACTGAACAGTGTCCCAAGACACAAGAAGAGGAAGAGGATATGTCCTGTGTTCCATATGCAAGTGTAGTCGGTAGCCTGATGTATATGATAGTCTGTACTAGACGAGACATTGCACATGCAGTGGGAGTATTGAGAAGGTTTATGTCAAAACCAGGGAAGGAGCACTAGACAGTAGTGAAGCGGGTTTTTAGGTATTTGCGTGGCACTAGTGATTATGGTTTGTGCTACCAAGGAAGACCAGGATTGGATATTCGTGGATTTGTTGATGCAGACTGGGCTGGAGATCTAGATCAGAGAAGATCTACAAGTGGGTATGTGTTAAACCTATTTGGAGGTGCAGTAAGTTGGATGAGTAAGAAACAATCTGTAGTGGCACTATCAACTACAGAGGCATAATGCATGGCAACCACTCATGCAAACAAGAAAGCAGTTTGGTTGCAGAGATTGTGTTCAAGTATGGGGTTAGTACAGGGAGCTATAAGGATAGATTGTGATAGCCAAAGTGCAATTTTCTTAGCAAATAACCCTACATATTATTCAAAGATAAAGCACGTTGATGTTCAATATCACTTCATGAGGGATATGATAGAAGACAAAAAGGTGTTGCTGGTAAAGGTGGAAACTTTGAAGAATACTGCAGATGCATTGAAAAAATCTGTGAGCTCTGAGAAGTTATCTTGGTGTAGAGAAACAATGGGTGTTGTAGGGATGGATAAATGACTAAGCTCTCCTGTGGCCCCTTGTGGAAAGAAAACAACAAGTGGGAGAATGTTGGGTTGTGTTATATTCTTTCCACGACTAGCCAACGTAGTTAACTGGGGGGTTAGAAGGGGGGCAGAGACCCCCCTTCATTGCGCCAATTGGGTAGCACGGGGGGGGGGTCACAGGGGGTTTGAGGGGTGTAGGTAACCCCACTCTATAGGGTCTGGGGCAGCGCCCTGGAAAATTTTGTTTTTGGACCCTATGTTAGGTTGGACAGACCTACCTATGGTTTTGTGCATGATTTTCGTACATGGTTTTGGACGCGATGGTTTTCGGTCCATGGTTTTGGACGCGATGGCTTCGACATGTATAAATATGTATTGTAACATTGAAAGGAACATAATGAAAAATCAAGCTGGTAGTCCCAGTTTTGGGATCCAGGGGAAAATCTCTGTGTATATGTGTTATGCTCTCGCATTGTTTATTTTCTATGTTTTAGAATTCGTATGTAGGTAATTTCTGTACGGGGTTAAAACCTACACATCGCTTGTGCTAGAATTTGTTGACTGTTGTCACAAAGGCACTCACAATATATAATTGAATAAAAAATGTGGTCTTAGTGATTTGCCTTTTCGCTTAATCCAAAGTATATAATTTGACTATTAGCCCAAAATTCTTCTATCATCTCAGAATATGAAAAACAAGTATACCCATACAAGATCTCATGGAAGCAACTCCTACATGCTTTGTGCCATCCCATTTGGACATTTTACCAAGGATAATAAAGAGTGTCTCTCATCAAAATGAATTAATGATACAACAGGCCACCCTTATGTCCTATGCAAATCCTTGTTGTAATTGCAGGCCTTATTGGCTATCACATCTATTGGTTGATTGAAATTTGAGTCCTCTCAGGGCATGAAGAAACAACCATTGTCATACTTTTTTTTTTGCCTTGGTTCTTCAGAATCTAGACTCATCCAGAGGGAATTCGATAGGAAGTATCACCTAGTAATTCAATGAATTTGGATAGGTTGTTCATAGAAATGTATTAATGAAATTGGGTGTGGTTTTAGTTCGTGTGAAATCCATTTTCGGAAATGAATTATGGTTCTATATGGCTATTTTGTTTAACATCCAATTCATAGTTTTTGGTTGCAATTAGTTTCAGTCATATTTTCGTTGGAAAGATATTGAAAAATTACAATAATCGGTTTCTTTGTTGATATTGAAAAATGCATTGTCTTTTTGAAACTGAAGAGAATTTTGAATTAAAAGTTCTTTGGAAAATAAAGAATGAAAGTTGTATGTAGTAATAATGGGGAAGCTCTCAAGAAGAACTATGTGAAATTAACCATTTTCATAGCATAGTTTGAAGTCCAAATTTTGTACATTATTGCATTTCCAGACTAAAACACCAAAGACTAACATTGAAAAACAATTACAATCTAGCAACGTTATACTAGGTTTTAAAAAAACCAATAAACAATGGAAGCCATATTTTGGCGTTTTGATCCAGGTTGAAGGATATTGTATGAATTCATGATCCACATGGTCCTTTTTGTCTTTAGCTTATCCACATAGTTAACCAGGTATCCCATGGAGTTGTAAATTTGTATTTTCCAGATTCATTTGTCCTTTAAAAATTTCTCTTATCAATCGCTATTTACAATTTTCTAAGAAAATCTCTTGGAGTTGAAAGTAAAGGCTTCTCTATTTCCAAATATCAAAGTTTTCAATTTTACATTGTTACTGCTTTCCTTCCATATACAATTATAATGATAATGATCTCTGAATAACATAATTTTAGAGTTCAATGACCACAAGAGCAACTATACCAGTGATGCAACAGAAATAAACTAATGTACGCTGCTAAAGTGATATTATCCTTCCTCCAAAAACTAAAATTGCTAATGGTTTTAGGTCCAATTTTTTTTCCCATTCTGGAAACTGGCTTTATGGTAAGTCTTGATGCTGATATACTCTGCTAATGTGATATTGTCCTTTCTCACTCCAAAACTAAAATTGCCAATGGTTATAGTCAATAGACTAAGATTGTTAATGGTTTTGGTCATTATGAAAAGCTGGCTTCATGGTAAGTTCCTGATAGTATCCTTACTCCCTCCTTCCTCACCCTAAAACTAACATTGCTGATTGTTTGGTGTTATGCCTTGTGACCTTCATTCAACATTGAAGTGAAGCCAAATTTTTCGACCCTTCATCTTCCACTCTTATAACCATGCCTTGAGAGATGTGCACTAACCACTTGTATTTTTTTTATCTTCTACAGAAATTCAAAAATTCCAACTTAATAATTCCATCAGCCTCTATTTGTACCTTTTGGGACAATTGCTAGTAATAACCACTTGGAACAATGGTAGTGTTTTTTACCAACTTAGTTTTTTGGAAGGACATTTATCTTTTTATAGGGAAATTTTGGATGGTATTTGATATTTTAATGTGTTAAGTGGCAATTGATATTAACATTCATTTCCATGATTTTATATTGTATGAAAGCACCTTTTTATGAAGATATTAAAGTGATTTCTATTAAGATAGTGTTGTTTGAGAAATTTTAATTAGATAAAATTGTTTATTGTATTTTTGTGAGGATATGTAATGATTATAATAATTTTTCATGTTTTTTTTTTTTGGACTAGAGTAATTGGAAACTAGGATAGTCTCGTACTTGCATGACACAAGTTCGATTCCAACCTTTACCACTATAAATTCTAGGCACGTACATAGGGACCATTCCGCATGTACAAGATGAATTGGGGGAATTTAAACACCGAACATCCTCACACTAATACTTCATTTACATGGCCATTGTCAGTTGAGTTGCCCCCCGAGGAAATGTATTTATGTTTATTATTTATTTTTATTTCTCTATAATTTAGTTTAGGTAATAATGTTTTTCTTTTAATTAATACATGTATGATTTATTTTATATTTTCTTAGTTCTATAGGTATGTTAGGAGTATTGGAATTTATATCCTTAGGGGAGATGAGCCAACATACCCTTTTGTATAGATTTGAGACTCCTATGCTAGTTGAATTTGATTTGTAGTGTATTGTCATAGGAAATGTATAGAGATAGAATTAGTCGCCACCTCTACAAGAAATGACAATGCTACCACCACACAGAACCATAGAAGGCCTAAAGAAGGAAGAGGAAAGAGCCATGAGAGGATTCACATCATAATGAACAACTTCAATATTGAAGCCATCCCTAACTAAGATGGCCTAAAATCTCTATTATAGAATTTAAAACAAAAGCTATCACAATTGAGAGCCATGGCTATGGGAACAATTATAAGGGTCGTTATTTTCATGATAAATTTCATCATGATTCCATGTGTCACAACCCATAGAGACAATGATTCTAGAAGTTCTAGTAAAAACACATAAAAATTAAGAGCAAACAACCTAATTCTTATTAAGATCTGCAATCTCATATTAGCTTTTGTGGTCACATTTGTAGGAGGTGTTTCCCCTTATTTTTTTAGACAAAATATGTTTTTTCCTTTGTTCGGAACTCATTTCACCATTGGTGTCCTCTTGGGGATGGCTTGGATGCATTTCATTAATGATTTTGTAGAAACATTTGCAGTTGTGACAAATAAGATGTATCATTTTTCATTCATGCTTTGCACTATGGGATACCTTATTACCACGTTCACAAACCTCATTATCACTTGGGTGTATGAGAAACAATATGAGGTTAAACATCACAATCATATTTTAGTAAAATTAGTCACTGGAGGTCATTTTGGTCATATTTTCATTAGTATTATTTCTTATAACATTTAGCTACTAACCTATTTTAATGTATCAATATTTCATTAGTTAACTGATAATACTAATGTTGTAATTAGTAACTAAATATTCACTCTATAGAAAGTGAAGTACCCACACATATTAGTTGGACACCACTTGTAGGTGAGTTGAATGTGTGTGTGTGTGTGTGTGTTGTCGATTTTCTTCGTTGCAATATACTGTTGGGTCCCTATAATACTAGTGATTACCCCATTACTATTGTAGCTATACCCCTTATTTATATTGTTGTGCCCCCATTACCCCCATATTGTTATTAATGTGCCCATAGAATCCCTCTATTGTTATTTTTGTGGCTTTATATTATTATTGTTAGGTCGGCTGGATTATATTGTGACTCCATAGACTCCTATATATAGAAAGGAGGTTTTGTCATTTGTATCATCCAAGAATTGTTCATTTATGTAATGTAAAGGAGGTTACCCCCTCGAAGAGGCTGAATTCTAAGGCGTGGATCTCTCTTTTCTATCTTTGTGTGAGCTGGTTTCATAACATTTGGTATCAGAGCTTTGGATTCTAGGGTTTCGCTGCTCCAAACAGGTCATCGTGGAATTTTCGCTATAACTTTTTTTATGTGACGTTTCAGAAGTCGCAAAAAAAACCCATTTGAGAAGAAATTGCGCTGAACCTTGTGTCTGAATTTCAGAGCTTTTCGCACGATATTTTCGGTGATCTCAGGAAGTTGGTCTTCTTGCAGACTCCTGAATTACACTCAAAACAAGTGACCTGGGGAAAATCGTCATAACTTTCTTTTTGAGCATCGGATTGAAATTTCGTAAGAAGGTGCAGAAAGAGGACAGACTGTAGTTTTCTTTTATATACTTTTCAGAGTCAAAGGTTGAAACAGTGACACGTGGCACTTCATACAAGTTCGCTTTACTGAACTAGTCTATAATCAGGTCACTGCGGGAGATTGGGCATAACTCTTTCTTGGAGAATCCAATTTGGTTCAGACTAGTGGCATTGGAAAGAGGACATAGAAGGCTACTACAGGTCACAATTTCAGAACTGGATGATTCGAAATTACAGAGATACATCAGATTCAATATCAGGCTTCTACAAAGTAAAAAAAGGTGTGTAGTTTTTATTTTTTTATTTTTGCATAAGCTTGGTTTGAAGGAATTCAAAGGGCATAGTAAAGCATTATTATCGGCAACTGATGCCTCGAGGAAAGAAAATGCAAACACCTAGTAAGGAACCTGAAAGCTCTAGCATGACTCATGAAGAAGAGGAAGAAATGCTACATGATATATCAAAATTACAAGAACAAGTGCAACAAATGTCACGCTCACAAAAGCTAACAAATGCTAAGATAAATGGCGTGGAATCTAAGATAAAGGGCATGGAAGCTAAGATGGATGATCTGAAGACAAATTTGAGAACAGATTTGAAGACAGACATGGCAGATTTGAAGACAGATTTGACAAATTTTCTACAAGAAATACTTACTAATGGTGAAAAGGTTGTAAAGGAAACTCATGATGTGAACAAAAGAAATGTTAATCATGATTCCATAGACTCTAATGTTGGATCGAAGACCCACAATATTCCAAAAATCGATATGAGGAAGTTTGATGGCAAGGATCCCGCCACATGGATATTACAGATGGAGCAGTTCTTCGATCTCAATAATGTGCAAAACACACAAAAGGTACGTATGGAAACTTTATATTTGGAACCAAATCAATTTGTATGGTATCAATGGCTTTGCTCTCGTAAACAATTTATCACTTGGGCAATTTTTACGGAAGAATTGATAGCACATTATGAGGATACAAAAAGCAACACTTTTTTTAGCCAATTGATAAGTCTCAAACAAAAGGGTTCAATAATGGAGCACATTGAGGAGTTCCAAAAATTGAACATAAGGGTAAAAGATATTCCAAAGTAGCATAGAATTGATGTGTTCATAGGGTCTTTAAAGGATAATATCCAACATGATGTTCGCCTTTGGGAACCTAATTCATTAGAGAAGGCATTCAGGTTAGCAAGAAAAATGGAAAGCAAAATTATGGCAACCAGGAAGCATACCACTCACAACTATAAAGATGGAAGTGTTGTTGCCCCTAGTCTTCCACAACCTATAAGGTTGACACCACAACAATTGGAAGAAAAAAGAGCAAAAGGGCTTTGTTACAGTTGTGATAGCAAATACACTAAAGGTCATAAGTGTGCTGAGAAGAAATTATTCTACATAGATTGTGAAGAGGAAGAAGAAAAGGAGCAAGAAAGGTCAAAAGAAGAGGATATGTTCTAGGAACAAAGCCTAGATGAAGAACAAATAAATCCGACCATATCTTGTAATGCATTGGCGGGAATTACCACTCCTCAAACCATCAAGATAGAAGGACAAATCAAGAAGAAAAAGGTAATAGTGTTGATTGATTCAGGAAGCACCCACAATTTTATTCATTGTAGGGTAGCAAAAGAATTGAATTGCTTCCTATATCCAGCACCAGAGTGTCAAGTGATGATTGCAAATGGAGGAACAATAAATTGCTTTGGAAAGTGCCATAATATCAAGCTATCCATGGGAGAATATGTATTGACTAGCCCAATGCTTTCCATTCCAATGGGAGGTGCTGATGTTGTACTAGGAGTCCAATGGCTACAATCCTTGGGTACAATAGCTTTTAATTTTCAAGAACTTTTCATCAAATTTTTTGTGGAAGGAAAGGAAGTTGAATTAAGGGGTATTGCAGGGAAACCAGGAAAGATAATCAGCTCTAATGGTATGACAAAGCTTCTAAAAAAGGAGCAAAGAGGTGTAATTGCACAATTATGTTCGCTAGATGTTTCCACATTAGAATCATCTATTTCTCCAGATCTCCAAAAAGTCCTGGACAATCATTCCAAGGTATTTGAGACTCCCAAAGGTCTCCCACCTATGCGTGATCATGATCATGCTATTCATCTGATTCCAGGAAGTGTTCCTCCAAACATCAGGCCGTACAGATATCCCTATGTCCAAAAAAGTGAAATTGAACGTATGGTTGCAGAAATGCTAGAGGCTGGTATAATTCAACCGAGTCAAAGTTCTTTCTCTGCTCCAGTAGTATTGGTGCACAAGAAGGATGGATCATGGCGCATGTGTCCGGATTATAGGGAGCTCAACAAGCTCACTATTAAAGATAAGTTCCCCATTCCTGTCATTGATGAATTACTGGATGAATTGCATGGATCAATTTACTTCACCAAGTTGGATCTTCGTTCAGGATATCATCAAATCAGAATGAAGATTGAAGACATTCCGAAAACGGCATTTAGAACTCATGAGGGTCATTATGAATTTTTGGTCATGCCTTTTGGCCTTACCAATGCACCTTCAACATTTCAAGGTTTGATGAATTCAATTTTCAAACCATTCCTTAGAAAATTTGTGTTAGTATTTTTTGATGATATACTAATCTACAACAAGTCTTGGAAGGATCATGTTGAACATGTTGACAGGGTGCTACAACTATTGGAGGAGAAACAATTATATGCAAAAAGATCCAAATTTTTCTTTGGAGTCCAGGAGGTGGAATATTTGGGTCATATTGTATCTCATGAAGGAGTTAAGGTAGACCCTAGCAAAATTAAAGCCATTAAGGAATGGAAAATCCCCACATCCATAAAGCATCTGCGAGGATTTCTTGGGTTGACAGGGTATTATCGCAAGTTTGTTAAGAATTATGGGAGAATAGCAGCACCTCTAACAACATTATTGAAGAAAGATGCATTTTCATGGACTTCGGAAGCAACAAAGGCCTTTGAACATCTTAAAGAGGCAATGTGCCAAGCACCGGTCTTAGCTACACCGGACTTCACAAAAACCTTTATTGTGGAATGTGATGCTTCAGGAAATGGAATTGGTGCTGTTCTAATGCAAGATGAAAGACCCATTGCTTTTGAAAGTCGTCCAATCAAGGGAAAGTTTTTAAGCAAAGCTATTTATGAGAAGGAAATGTTGGCAATACTCCATGCACTTAAGAAATGGCGACCCTACCTAATGGGAAGACACTTCAAGGTAAAAACGGATCATGATAGCCTTAAATACTTTTTAGAACAAAGATTATCCTCTGAAGAGCAACAAAAGTGGGTCACAAAGATGTTGGGTTATGACTTTGAAATCATCTACAAAAAAGGGAAGCAAAATGTGGTGGCAGATGCACTCTCAAGAAAGGATGAGGATGTGGAAGCATTGTTGTGCGCTATTTCTATTATCCAACCAGATTGGATAAATGAAGCAAGGGAGGAATGGAAGAATGACGAAGAAGTGTGGGCACTTATTCGAAAGCTACAACAAGATTCCAGTACGTCTGATACATTTAGCTGGAAAAATGATTCGCTATGGTACAAAGATCGCTTATACCTCTGTAAGAATTCCCAGCTAAAACAAAAGATTCTTATGGAATTGCACACTTCTCCCTTAGGAGGGCACTCAGGATTTTTAAAAACTTACCACAGGGTTAAGAAGGAATTTTTTTGGGATGGCCTTAAATCAGATATTCAAAAGTTTGTGGCAGAATGTTTGGTTTGCCAACAAAATAAAGTTGAAACAATTAAGACACCGGGTCTATTACAACCTTTATCCATTCCAAGCCAACGTTGGGAGGAGGTTTCAATGGATTTTATCACAGGTTTACCCAAGTCTGAGGGAAAGAGTGTCATCATGGTGGTAGTTGACAGACTTACCAAGTATGCACACTTTTGTGCATTATCACATCCATTTAAAGCCAGTACAGTTTCTACTGCATTTATGGAAACAATTCAAAAGCTACATGGAAACCCAAAGATTATTGTAAGTGACAGAGATCCCATTTTCACTGGAAATTTTTGGACACAATTATTTTCTTGTCTTGGTACTCAGTTAGCTCATAGCTCATCTTATCATCCTCAATCTGATGGGCAAACTGAGATAGTAAACAAATGTTTGGAAGGATATCTTCGTTGCTTTGTATCTGATAAACAGACACAATGGGTCAAATGGTTGCCTCTGGCTGAATGGTGGTATAACACTTCCTTTCATACAGCAACAAAAATGACCCCATTTATGGCACTTTATGGGTATCAACCACCATCCATCACATCATATTTAAGAGAAAATTCTAAGGTTCAGGCAGTGGAACATCACATCGAACATCAACAACAAGTCCTCCAACTCTTAAAGGATAACCTCGTGTTGGCACATAATAGAATGAAACAACAGGCAAATCAACATCGCAGTGAAAGAAGTTTTGATGTAGGTGATTGGGTATTCCTACGGCTACAACCATATAAGCAAATGTCCCTCAAGCAAGCTAAGAAGGATAATAAATTATCACCAAAGTATTATGGTCCGTACAAGGTGTTGCAAAAGATTGGTACTATGGCATACAAATTGGAGCTTCCTGCAGCTTCTCGATTGCACCCAGTTTTCCATGTTTCATGCTTAAAGAAGGTTATAGGCAACAAGCTCCCAGTTCAAACAATATTGCCAGAACTTGACGAGGAAGGAAAAATTATATTGGAACCGAAAGCAGTCATAGAAACAAGAACTCGACAGCTACGAAATCGATCAATTTCAGAGTACCTTATCAAGTGGAAGAACTTATCCGCTGAAGATTCCACATGGGAGGATGAGAATTTTATGCAGAAGTATCCATAACTACTCAAGCGTTGAGGACAACACTTTTTTGAAGGAGAGGGGCATGTTGGGTCCCTATAATACTAGTGATTACCCCATTACTATTGTAGTTATACCCCTTATTTATATTGTTGTGCCCCCATTACCCCCATATTGTTATTAATGTGCCCATAGAATCCCTCTATTGTTATTTTTGTGGCTTTATATTATTATTGTTAGGTCGGCTGGATTATATTGTGACTCCTTAGACTCCTATATATAGAAAGGAGGTTTTGTCATTTGTATCATCCAAGAATTGTTCATTTATGTAATGTAAAGGAGGTTGCCCCCTCGAAGAGGCTAAATTCTAAGGCGTGGATCTCTCTTTTCTATCTTTTTGTGAGCTGGTTTCATTACATATACAAACATACACAATTTAATTATTTTCTCACCTTGATATGATTTTGAGATTAGTATGCTCTCCAAATACCTCATGGAGGAGTGAGCATCATGAAGGTGATGCCATTTGTAATAAAGACCTCCACTAGAGACATATTATTTTTCATGCTTATAATGTGCTTCCATTTTTTATTTTAAGGGATCTCCATCAATGTTGTATGCAAGTCTTCCCTCCTCTCCTTAGCTTTGATTGTATTGTTTTACATCCCATTTTCCTTATTTTGAGAATAAGGCTAATGGATACATGAAATTTAAGTAGTGTGATACAAGAAAGGAGGTTGATGCATGGAGAGATCTATGGACAATGTTCTTACACAAGATATTTGCTACAATTGTGATGGGCATAACCTTTTTGTGCATATTTTGAGTCCCTTCCTTTCATGTACACCATATCCCTTCACATTCTTGATTTCAATCCCCATTGGAGTTTCCATTGAGCTTTGTCTATGATTTTTCTCATTTATATAGCTCTCAACCATCTTATTATGAAAGGAAGAATACACAGCCTAAAAAAATATATACCCATTGACTAAAATTTTATAAATATTTAACCCTACTATTTGGAGTTAGACTAATGACAATGGTAATGGATAATGTGTGATAAACAATTTATCAATATGGTAATGACAATGGTAATGGATAATGTGTGATAAACAATTTATCAATATGGTAAACATGCGATATTATCAACTATATTATTGGTTAAATTTTCTTTCAAAATTAATAATAAAAATCCATAAACAATGTTTTGAACTCATGATCACATACCTTTTTACAATGGGTTTAAAAACTTTGTACCAAAGAAATTTATTTTGTTGAGTATGCATTTTCAAGCTACAAAGCCAAAATTGATAAAGGTCATTACCAAACTCCTCTTCGTCTAAACAATGAACTTGATTATTAATAATTAGTACTTTTCAAATTTTTTATATTGGGAATGTATGGATAATATCATTATATACACATATATATGATCATAGAATATTTAATGTGTCCTCCTTTCATTGCATTACCAATTTCAGTCAAAACTCTTCGATATGAGGAACATATGTCACTTTAACTTGTTTAATCTTGGTCAAGCTTATAGCCTTGTAGGAACTTTTTGTTTTTCTAACTGGGTGAAGCCTAGGCCAAGGCTAGCCCTAATGTTGAATGGAAGAACAATATATCTAATAGTGGGATGATGTCACTAGGATTGTGCAAGACTCGGTTAAACTTGGATACCCCTTGGGATAGTTTATTCCCCCCACAAGTGGCTCCGACTCTCAATCCCTTCCAAAAATATTTGAACTTGATAACTTATAGGAACTAAAGCATACATAAACCAAATGATCTACACCTCATGAGTTCTTGTAAAAACTTACACATAGTAATGAATTATAACAATCCACAACTTTAATGACAAATGATAGAATATATGACATATCTAACCTTTACGATTAAATGAGTATAGAATACCCAAAATGCTTAAAGACTCCCCAAAACCCCATGACCAAGGTGCTCAATCTCAAATCGAGTAAGAAAAATTATTGTACATAAAAAAATATATTTTACCTTTATAAGAAGAAATTTCAGCGTAAATCACATTCAGAAAATCTTTGTCGACGCGTTTCGAACCAACTAGTGTGGATCTGATTTTTCAACTTGTCCTGATGATGAATCACACTGGTTGGTTCGAAACGCGTCGACAAAGATTTTTTGAATGTGATTTACGCCGAAATTTCTTCTTATAATTGTTATGGATCACAAAAGCCTCAATTCAACCATATTTTACCTTGTTTATTTGGAATATATAGAGCAAACTATGGTTCCCAAAATGTTTCTTAGTGAAAAAGCCTTTAAATAGTATTATAACATAAATTAAGATTTTTTTCATATATACACAGCCATATTAACATAAAAGTGAAAACATGTCAATTTGATTTTAGCTCAATCTGAAGATTGGTTTGATATGACTAAATTATCAATATTTAATTTAACAAATATTAAGATGTCAATGGTTTGTATTCATCTCACAAATAATGATAATGAGTAAACACCATTAATATTCATTTATTCATTTTTGTCTAAACACCATTAGAAGGTTGTCCTTTGACTTCTTTCATTCATAATGATTGCCAAAGTTATTTATGCTTAAATCATGGCCTATTTACTTAATTTTAAATCATGTAAACGTGTGAACAATTTAACGTGTAAGAAGCTTCGGAAACCTAACACAATTTTTCGCATATATAATTTAAATTTATATAAATATAAATATAAATAATATATATATATATATATATATATATATAAATAAGAGAATGCGAAATCAGTGAATACCATTAAATAATTTAAAAACTAATATAATGTGTGGGCATTTCCCACATTTAAGGGTCTTCACGGGGTGTGTGCTATAGGAACATGTTTCTATGGAACATTCGGGTACTTAACACAATTAAATATATTAAAAGGGAATATGGAAATGAAGTGATATGTTTGAAGCCTCAACTTTGCTGTCGAGACTAGGTAAAAGTCTTAAATGAACTTAGAACAATAAAGATGTGCTTAACTAATTTATTATTATTAATTTTTTTTTTTTTTTTTTTTTTAATTAATAAGTAGGTTTGGGCTATCTAATTAGGCTATGCTTAACGTGCCTAACTAAATATTATTCTCTCATGTGATTGACATATGTATTTACATGTATTAAATTTTTACATTTATAACAAAGTGTTATTCACGTTAACTAAATTTTTTTTCAATTTTTATATATAAAACATCCTCAAAACACATTTATAGTATCAAATATTTTTAATTTTATTTATTTATTTATTTTTCGATTGAGCTTAAGTTGGGGCTAACCCTAATGTTCGATATAAATACAGCGGATATATATACAGTCTCGGGTTATATATAAAGTCTCGCGGATATATACAGTCTCGGGTTATATATAAAGCCTCACGGATATATATACAGTCTCGGGTTGGACTTTATATACAGTCCCGGGTTATATATACAGTCTCGGGTTATATATAAATACAGTCCCGGGTTATAAAGTCTCGGGATAGAAATACAGTCTCGGGTTATATATAAAGTCTCGCGGATATAAATACAGTCTCGCGGATATAAATATAGTCTCGCATAAAGTCCAAGGGTTCGGTTCCGATATAAAGTCTCGGTTCGGTTCCAATACAGTGCAGTCTTCGATATTAATACAGTCTCTCGATATAAACAGGCTCGGTTCGATATACGGGTTCCAATATAAAGTCTCGGGTTATATATAAAGTCTCGCGGATATAAATACAGTCCCGCATAAAGACTCGCGGATATAAATACAGTCTCGCATACAGTCTCGCATAAAGTCCAAGGGTTCGGTTCCGATATAAAGTCTCTCGATATTAATACAGCCTCTCGATATAAATACAGTCTCGCAGTTTGTCTCGCAGTTTGTCTACAGATATAAACAGTCTCGCAGTTATAAACAGCGGAAGTCTCGCAGTTTGTCTACAGATATAAACAGTCTCGCATATATAAACAGCGGAAGTCTCTCTCTCTCTCTTGGATGGAAGAACAATATGCTCACTAGTGAGATGCTATTATTAGTGAGATGTTATCACTAGGATAACGATATGCTCACTAGTGAGATGCTATCACCAGGATTATGCAAAGCTCGATCGAGTTTGGATGCCTTCTAAGATAGTTTAATTCCCCAAAAATGACTCCCATACCCCTCCTTGTGAAATTTGAACTAGTAACTTGGTGGAGACTAAACCCATACAAACCAATTAATTTACACTTCACAAGTATGAAATATCTTTAATTTATATAATATTATACATTAAGTGTGTAAAACATCCTTAATTTATAAATATCAATAACATAATATAATTGTTTAAAAACCTATATTATTACATATTTTTTATTATAAAATTTATAATTTAAATAAGATTGAAAATCAAATGAAAATAATATGAATATAATTTCTTCAAAATTTATAGTAAGGGGTTAAATCATTCAACCACTTTATGGATTGAATATCTTATAATTCATAACTAGCCATTGCTTATGCAAGTGGAAAAAATACATCATTATAAGGTGAAAATGTTGAGAAGTTTTAATCTTGAAATTTGTTGTATAAACTAAGAACATGGTGATCGTATGAAAGAATGTTTAGGAATTTCTTTTTTGGCACAATGAAGTAATGTTTGAGAACTATGATGTGTTGCATGGAAAAGACGTGGCATGATATGAAGTAATGTTTGAGAACTATGATGTGTTGCAGGGAAAAGACGTGGCATGATATGCCATGACTAAACTAATGGAGTGTGAAACATTGTGTCATGATCAAAGTAATTTTGAGTGCAAGATAACGTGTATTGCATTTTAAAAAGATTTGGTGTTAAGTCTTTATCTTAAGTTCATTTAAAAGAAATTTTGTCTTTCATTTATTTTTCTTAAAGAAACTTTTGGCTTATGCACATGACATAGGACCTTTGGTTTCATGTGTATCATACTTTTTTTCAGGCTTTGGTGTGAAATGTTGGGTTAATAAGAGTTTTTCATATTAGCACCATGAAACTTTGTGTTATGTATCTTTATACATCCAAAGTTTGGTGTAACAAACCACACATGAAAATAAATTTATGTAATTGTGACATTTCTCATGACTACAAATTTTTTCTGGTAGTAACATGTCGCATAATGTAACAGTTTCATTTGTGCAACATAACACATTCCGTATATGTTTTCTTCTATGTTACATCACAACATATCAAATTAGTCAAAACTTTCCTTATGATATATCACATCATGTAAAATTATATTTTTTCCATGTGACACATTGCACTTTCTCAAACTTTTTTTTGTCATGACAAAGGCAAAATTTCTAAAAAAAACTCCCCTACAATATATTACATCTCCTCAAGTTTTTTATCTCTATGACAAAATTCACCACACCAAATTTTTGTTTCATATGATACATAAAGGACATAACACTTTTTAAAGGGGGTGCATAAAGACAAATGTGTTTAGCCACCTAAGATGCTTTTGGGTCCAATATATCACATAAATCTAAACTTTTCTTTGTTATGACATATTACAAAATATAAAGTTTTCTTCCCTTATGATATATTACATCTCCTCAAACTTATTGTATCGCTATGGCATATCATGCCACACCATAGTGCATTGCCTGAAAAGTACAAACCAATGATATTATGTAGTTTCATTTGGGCCAAATCTCCTCAATCTAGAAATATATTTTTGCATCACCCAAAAAATTGCTTGTTTTTCCAAATGTAAAATTTCTTTGGCTATGACATATCACATCGCTCCATTTTTTTTGTTTGTGGAAACATATCACATCAAGTCAAAGTTTTTTTCCACGAGACATATCACACTTACTCAAAATTTCAATTAAGTCTTGAAAGTCACATCACCCCAAACTTTCGTTTGTTGTGACATATCACATTGTGTAGAAGAGTTTTTCATGCGACATGTTAAACTTTCACAAACTTTCCTTCATCGTGACACAATTGACTTTGGTCTAAAACTTTCATTCATTAGAAATATTTGACTTTGGTCCATTACAATTCTTAATGCTTAAGTATGGTTGTTTGTAGATTATCATTATATTTGGTTGATTGTGGTTTATTATAATTGATTATGGTTGATAATGTTTGACTACAACTAAACATGTTTGAGTGTTTAAAGATTAAGTATTGCTAATAAAACATGGTTGTGGTTGAGTTTAATGATTGGATTTGGTTGAATAAATGTCATAATGGTTAACTACAGTTAATTGTAGGTTGAATTTGGTTAAATTTTGTGAACAATGGTTAAAGTGGTTGACTTTGGTTGACTATAGTAGACCAGGTTGAGAGGGTTGATCACTGTTGACTATGGTTGACTACTATTGGTTTTGTTTGATGTGACAAATTATTGTTGATAATATTATATGGTTGTTGACAATATTAGATGATTCATTATAGTTCTTAATGGTTAACGATGCCTAATTGTAGATTATCTTTGATTGAATGTGGTTGATAGTGTTTGAATATGGCTAAACATGTTTGGGCGTGCCAAATATTAACTATTGTTAAGTAAAAGTGGCTATGTGCTCCCCTTAACAAATTCTAATGATGTGAAAAAATAGACCTTGTTTAGAGTGTATCATGTTGGGAAATGGTAATGCACCTTTATCTGATGTGTTATTTTAAAAGTGTTTTGTCCTTTCTTATTGCACTTAAAGAAAATTTGGTGTGATGCGATAGAATATTTTCCACTTTGAAGAAGTGCAATGTATTGTACAAGAGAAAATTATATGTAATGCAATGTGGCATGATAAAAAATAGATTCAAGTGTGATATGATGTGCCATGAAAATATTTTTGAGTGAAAAATAACGAAAAAAAGGAAACAATCCAATGATGTGATGAATGAAAAGTCTGTCTTCAAAAAATAATAAAATAGTTCACTTGACAGTTTCCCTTTATTGTGATGAATGAAAGTTTACCATGTTGTGATTTGTCACAACTAAATGAAGTTGATGTGTGATACCATTGTGTTGCAAAGAAGATAAGATTTCACTTGGAAGTTTCTCTTTATCTTGATGAATGAAATTGTACAATGATGTATTGTGACTACAAAGATTTGCAATACACACATTGTCTCAAAAGGAAAGACAAATTGGATGTGATGCACATTATGTCACGAGGAAAGACAAACCAAATGTGATAGTCATAATTATATCATGAGGAAAAACAAATTAAGCATGATACAATGTAGGAAAACCTAATTTTTACATGATGCAAAAAGAGAGTTTTGGAAAAAAAATTGAAAATTTTTATGATGATAAATATACCTCTCAAGCAAGGGGAAATATCAATTCACATCTTTAGGAGCTTGGTAAGCTATAAGGGTAAGAATCACAAGTAGTTTCATGAGAGGATTTTGTTGATATCTTTTCATGTCAAGGATAAGAGTCAATCTCATAGGGGATTATTAAGATTCCCTTCACATTTTTATAGAGATGGTACTCCTCTTTCTCACTTATTTTTTCAATATACTTTGCAAGTAATATAATCAAGCTTTGATTATATCTATACATATGATTGGACCAGGTGGTTGAAAAGAGAAATGAGCAGATAAATTACAATTGAAAAATGACAACCTCACAAACATAAATAACTAAATCCATTCAATCACATCCATCCATTCACACAATAAGGGAAACATATTTGATAGATAATAACAATGATGGCTAATAATTTCAATATATTTAATGATTTTATTAATTCAAAATGTTAGGGTCCCACCCTAACCCCCTATTTATGTAATGGGATCACGTCATAGTCAAGGGTCAATAAAGCCCATATTAATAATTGTAAGTGGTTAACCCGCAATTAATGACGGGACCACAGTTAGTTGCAAATGGGCCGTAGTATTAGATAGAGGGTATTAATAAAACCCACGGTATTGATCCGTGGTATTGCATGTATGATTCATATATAAAGGATAGAGACTCCCTGTGAGGAGCATCGTGTCTTATTTTGTAATCGAGCTCTGCTCTATCGGAGGTTGCCCCCTCGAAGAGGCAAGTGAACATTACTCTCTGAATAATAAAATCATTGATGTTCTGTGTTCTGGGTATCTTCTCTTCACATATTCTGTATTTGGGTATCGTTTTGCAAGTTAAGAGAATAACAAGTGGTATCAGAGCACTTTCCAGGGCCGGTGGGATCTCCATTTCTTAGCAATTTTTGTTTTTGTTTGGCTAGAGACGTGTTCCGGCGTCTTTAAACCACGGGATCTGTCGTTGAGCGCATAAACCTGCAGATTTGGGGAGGCATGCATGCAGGAAATACAAGAGGTGGTCACGTCTGTTGGACTCCCTTGTAACCCCTGTGGGTACCCCTTCGAGTAGTAGCGCATTAGACAGAACCGCACACAGACTGTCTTCCACGTACCCTCTGGATATATCGGAAGCCCCCTAGGCTCCCTTGAAACCTCGCCATAGATAAACCGTCGGCCGTCTTGCGGCTACAGTACACCGAGAACAACACTCGGAGAGATTACTCGCCCGTACGATAGGGTAGTCGGGTTGTACGGCTAAGGGTACGGTCGATCCTCCTTAGTTAGAGCCCTGAAACATTGGGTCGAGTACTACTGCCAGACCCTTATGTATATTGCGATCTGTAGCACCTGACACTCCTCAAGACCATAGTTCCCTTTTCTATCAGGGGATCACACATCATCTCTTCCAGATTCACTTTTGCAAAGGGGTGCAGCAGCAACAGACATCAGTCCCGCAGTCTCGAGTTCGCAGATCAACCATTCTGATCTATTAGATCCATCAGATCAGCAGCAGCAGTCTGTCCGCCGCCCAGAGCTATCCGATCCGCCATCTCATCGGAATCGTTGTGAAGGGTTCCTATACCAGGGTATAATTTTCGCAGGAATTTTGGACGCATTGACATTTTGAGGAATTGGCAACTGTAGTATTGATAAGGAAGGAGTAAAACTCCGTTAGGAGTTTTCAAAAAAAAAAAGAGTCTGAGATCTTCCGGGGCGCTTATTGGTGATCTAGCACATTAGAATCAGGACGACGAGCTGAGCACAGTGGTACCATTCAATTCTTAGTGAAAATTTTTTAGGCGGTCCCAACTTTCAAAAAAATCAGGTTGGTGTATGGTAGAAACTAGAGCTCAAGCGATGGCCAATGAAAGGATGGACAAACTTGAAGAATCCATGCAAACCGTCCACGTTCAGCTTAACCGACTAAGTAGCCTGGTCGAGGGCATGATCCAGAAGGGCAAGGAGCAAGCCCACGAGGAGGTGTATAATGGAAATGGACACAATGAGGGTGAGTCTAGCCACTCTCCTCACGTCTGGCACACCCACCAACAACCCCGTCAGCGACCTCCCAAGTTGGATATGCATAAATTTGACGGTTCTCACCCGTCGGCATGGATAGCCCAAATGGAGCAATATTTCAATCTGAATCACATCTTAGATTATGAGACTCAGCTTATGGTGGGGAGCATGTACTTGGACAATGAAAGGTGGAAATGGTGGGAATGGCATCAACGTTGCAATGGACCTTTTAGGACTTGGACCAAATTCACAAAAGCTCTTCAAGACCGCTTTGACCAGGAATCTTCTTTTTTGGGTCGTCTTACTAAGCTCCGACAGACTGGTACAGTGGATGAATATATTACAGCTTTTGAAACCTTAGCCTTCCGCACTTGGGGTCTCTCAGATGTGTTCTACACGGAATGTTTTATTAGCGGTCTTAAAGAAGCTATCAAAGCCCAAGTCCTACTGCACCACCCTCCCACATGGACGGAGGCTTGCAAGGTAGCTCGTAACGTGGAACGTGCATTAGCAACCCAATACAGTCGCCCAAATTTCTCCGCTAAAGGTCGCCCCACACAGGCTCACAACACAACTCAAACACTTAAGGTCCAAAAGGTGTCACCTGCGGAAATGGCCGAACGAAGAAAGCAAAGCCTATGTTACTACTGTGATGAAAAATACTCCCCAGGTCATAAATGCAAGGAGCCCAAATTTTTTCAAATTGATGCCATTGACTACAGCTCAACAGAGGAAGATCCACCACTTGAGGAACATGAGCCGCTAGAAGAAGATAACCAAAAGGACAATGTCTCTGATGAACCAGTTATTTCGTTGCATGCTTTGGCAGGGATTTCTTCCCCTCAAACTCTCAAAATCAGAGGTTTTATTAAACATCGCCCAGTAGTAGTCTTGATTGATAGTGGAAGTACACATAATTTCATCCATCAAAAAGTCGCAGAAGCAGTGCATTGTTTTTTACGAGCAGTTTCTAACTTCCACGTCCAAATTGCAGATGGAGGCACAATGAAATGTGAAGACTGCTGTGAAAATGTCAAACTTGAAATGGGGGATTATCAGTTGAAAACCCACATGTTTGCCATACACATGGAGGGTTGCGACATTGTCCTCAGCACTGAATGGCTCCGCACTCTTGGGCCAATCACAATGGATTTCTAGGAGTTATATATGATTTTTAAGCAGAACAACTACACACATACCCTCCGTGGACTCCAGGCGGGAGCCCCCTCTATCATCAGCTCACATAGGATGGAAAAATTGTTAAAAAAGGGCAATCATGGAGTTGTAGCTCAATTTAATGCCATCCAGGTAGTCGAAACCGAGCCTCTGCCAATTCATCCTGAGATGCAACCGATTTTAAATAACCATCTGCCGGTCTTTGACAAGCCTCATGAGCTTCCACCCTCGCGAGGGGAACATGATCATAGCATCACCTTGGTTCCAGGGGCCCAACCCCCAAATGTGCGCCCATACAGATATCCGTTCACCCAAAAGAATGAAATAGAAAAAATAATCAAGGAACTTTTGGAAGTAGGTGTCATTCGTCCCAGCATTAGTCCTTATTCATCCCCAGTGGTCATGGTGCTCAAGAAAGATGGGGAGTGGCAGATGTGTCCCGACTTCAGGGCCCTCAATAAGTTGACAGTCAAAGATAAATTTCCCATCCCAGTGGTTGACGATTTGCTGGATGAACTCAATGGGGCTCAATTCTTCACTAAGCTGGATCTTCGCTCAGGCTACCACCAAATTCGCATGAAGGAAGTCGACATTCCCAAGACTGCTTTCAGAACTCATGAAGGCCATTATGAGTTCCTGGTCATGCCATTTGGTCTTTGTAATGCCCCCTCTACTTTTCAGAGCCTTATGAACCACATTCTCAAACCATATCTCAGGAAATTTGTCCTTGTCTTCTTCGATGACATCCTCATCTATAGTTGCACTTGGGCCACACATCTTCAGCATGTAGATCTACTCTTGCAACTGCTCCGCAAGCATAAAGTATTTGTCAAGATGTCCAAGTGTTCGTTTGGCATGGAAGAAGTTGAGTATTTGGGCCACATTGTGGGGCGTGAAGGTGTCAAGGTGGACCCCAAAAAGATCCAAGCAATGCAGGAATGGCCTCAACCTAAGACCTTGAAGAGCTTGAGAGGATTTTTGGGTCTCACAGGCTATTATCGTAAATTTGTTCGCAAGTATGGTCGCATAGCGAAGCCCCTCACCCAACTCCTAAAGAAAAATTCATTCTTTTGGAATGAGGAAGCACAACAGGCCTTTACAGCTCTAAAAAATGCCATGTGTTCCACTCTAGTCTTAGCACTACCTGACTTCACCAAACCTTTTGTCATTGAATGTGATGCTTCGGGTACAGGTATTGGGGCGATCTTAATGCAGGAAGGGCGACCTTTGGCCTTCACAAGCCAACAACTAAGTGGGAGGAATCTGGGCCAATCTACCTACGAGAAGGAAATGATGGCCATCTTACATGCAGTCGAGACCTGGCGACCTTACTTATTGGGGCGACGTTTCCAAATCCGCACAGATCATCACAGTCTTAAATATTTTTTGGAGCAACGCCTATCCTCCCCACAACAAAATAAATGGCTCGCCAAAATGCTGGGATATGATTATGAGATCATTTACAAGAAAGGGAAAGACAATAGTGTAGCAGATGCATTATCTCGCCAATTTGAGGAGGAAAGTACTCTGCTAGCAATTTCCCTCCCCATTCCAGAATGGATTGAAGAGGCTCGCAGGGAATGGTTTTCACACCCCAGGCTCTCCTAACTCATTTCTCAATTTCAGGTAGATCCAAATTCCACCAAGGGCTACTCGTGGCAGGATGATATTCTTCGCTACAGGGATAGAGTCGTAATATCACCAACATCCACCCTCAAAAGTCGCATTTTGGCAGAATTGCACTCATCTCCCATTGCAGGACATTCGGGCTTACAGAAGACGTATGCTCACACCAGAAGATCATTTTTTTGGACAGGCATGAAAAATGACATCCTTACTTTCGTAGCAGAATGCGATGTCTGTCAATGCCACAAAGGGGAAACCGTTAACACACTAGGCACATTACAACCATTGCCCATTCCAGCATCAATTTGGATGGAGGTTTCTATGGATTTCATTACAGGTCTTCCAAAGTCAGGGAAAAAGTCAATCATCATGGTGGTTGTGGACCGACTGTCGAAGTATGCTCATTTATGCGCCCTACCCCACCCGTTTACACCAACTTTGGTCGCTCAATCTTTCATGGATCAGATCTTCAAATTGCATGGCATGCCCACTTCTATTGTGTCCGACCGCGACCCGATCTTCACCAGTAATTTTTGGCAGGAACTCTTCAGGATACAAGGCACTCAAGTAAAACTCAGTACTTCATATCATCCGCAAATGGATGGTCAAATCGAAGCCGTCAACAAATGTCTAGAAACCTACCTTAGGTGTTTCACTTCAGAAAAGCAACACCTTTTGGTACAGTGGTTACCTCTGGCTGAATGGTGGTATAACACCAACTATCATGCCACCACCAAAATGACTCCCTATGAAGCAGTATATGGTCAACTCCCGCCTTCACCTACTTCATATCTCAAGGGGTGCTCAAAAGTACAAGCAGTGGATCAACTCCTACAACACCGCGCAACCATGCTCGCCCATCTTAGAGAGAATCTTCATCAAGCTCAGAACCGCATGAAGCAACAGGTAGACCAGCATCGCTCAGAGCGCCAATTTCAAGAAGGGGATCAGGTATTTTTACGGCTACAACCATATAAGCAAACATCACTCAAAGACAAGGGGTGTCAGAAACTATCTCCCAAATTCTACAGACCATATCAAGTACTTCAACGCATTGGAGAAGTGGCTTACAAGTTGGCCTTGCCACCTGCTGCAAAAATCCATCCAGTTTTCCATGTCTCATGCCTCAAGAAAGTGATTGGGAACAATTGCAGAATTCATACCAGTCTACCTGAATTGGACGAATAAGGGTCCATCTGGCTTCAACCCGAACAGGTCCTAGACACACGAGACAAGCAACTGCGTGGCCGCATGATTAAGGAAGTCCTCGTCAAATGGAAAGACACCTCTCCGGAAGATGCAACTTGGGAACCAGCCACTATTCTTCAGCAGTTTCTGCAGCTTCAGCCTTGAGGACAAGGCTAGTCTTAAGGGGGAGGGCATGTTAGGGTCCCACCCTAACCCCCTATTTATGTAATGGGATCACGACATAGTCAAGAGTCAATAAAGCTCATATTAATAATTGTAAGTGGTTAACCCGCAATTAATGACGGGACCACAGTTAGTTGCAAATGGGCCGTAGTATTAGATAGATGGTATTAATAAAACCCACGGTATTGATCCGTGGTATTGCATGTATGAGTCATATATAAAGGATAGAGACTCCCTGCGAGGAGCATCGTGTCTTATTTTGTAATCGAGCTCTGCTCTATCAGAGGTTGCCCCCTCGAAGAGGCAAGTGAACATTACTCTCTGAATAATAAAATCATTGCTGTTCTGTGTTCTGGGTATCTTCTCTTCGCATATTCTGTATTTGGGTATCGTTTTGCAGGTTAAGAGCATAACACAAAATCTTAAGATGCACAGGAGAAACATACATGATATCTCATGCTTATATAAAGCCTTGAAACCAAAAATGTTATGAACTCGTAAAATAGCTCTATTTGAGGGTTAAAAAACTTATCAATTGATGTTCAAGATCAAATAAAGTGTGTGCCTATTGCATAACAAAAAGTTTTTGATACTTAAACAATAAAGGAAATGCATTCATCCAAATGGAATGGGATGGGGATCTCATGGATCAAATAAAATAGTAAAATAGCCTAAAAGAAAAGGATAAATGTAGTAAGGGATTGACTTTATAAATGAACAATACACTTAATACATACATATTATCAAAGACGCGATGAAATATGGGAAATTGCTTCACATAAAAATACACTTGCAAAATCTTCAAAGGAATGGTGGATGGAATGATATTTTTCCCTCATGAGTGTATATGTCTTGGAGTATATATATCTAGGCTTCAAATTTTCTTGATGTAACCACTTGTGATGTTTATTCTAGATTAATAGTTTCTAAGATATTTTAAGCCAATCTTGAATCTACTCCTTCATAGGTGGAACCATAATGTCTTACTCTAAGTAGGGTGTGGATATTATTCTTCAATGAAGTTATGAGCACACTTGTTCAATTGTCATGAGGTGGCCTTCCTTATCATTTACAAAAGTAACCAACCACTATTTAATCTCTTCAAAAAATTAGTGATATTATTATACTTACTAACTCATGAAACTCTAATTACACTCAACTTCATCTCTAATTGATCCTTTGGTACCAACATAGAATCTCTAATTAAATGGGGTCTTTCAAGAACTTCAACAACTTTGATTGCTTTAAGGAAATAATTTCTTCTTTTATAATTAAGTGTTATACATCTAGTAATGAAGTCTTACAACATTTGTATTCTAGTGAAGCATCCTAATTTAACCTAGTTTATTCTTCATCTTGAAGGAAACCTTAATTATTTATTTCTTTGGAAATCATTGAAACTTGAGACACATGCAATGAAGGTGATTAAATCATTTTCACAAAAAATTTGATCGTGCTTTTAATCCTTTTGTAAATGCTATGAAAAGGAGGAAATCCATTATGAGAGATTTCTCAAGTCCAAATTGACATCCCAAGCTTCTAAAATAATGTTTAGTTGTTTATTAATGTTCTCTATGACATATCATCTTACTCCACCAAATAATTTAGCCGATTTCTTTATATTAGTTGTTGTCCGTATTTTGTGGTGTTTGATTTGAAGCAACTGTGGATAATCGTGGTATAAACAAATGTTTAGGACTTAAAGAAACCTCTACTTCACTTATTTTTTCTTTTCAATATTGTATTCTCCAACTTTTTCTCTAATATAGAATGAGCAAAAGCATCCTCAATTTTCATATGTAATTTAAGGAGTCCTTTAGGTTCAACTCTTGAAATATATGCTTCTAATATCCATTTTTTATTTACTTTCTTATTTTTGACATAGAATTTTTCTATCTATAGCTTTCTTTCTACCTTTTTGTATTGAGAATTGTGCATTGTCAAAAATTGTTTTATAAAAATAAGTGGTTCCTATTGAACTAACTCCTTTGTTATTTTCTATCTTTCAACAATTCTCAATGCCACCCGATCAAGCATAGTAGCACTATCAACTTACGTATCACTAGTATGAAATAAGAAATTAGTGACTAGGTGACTAAAAACGTTAGTCACCGCAACTTTACTAAGTGAAATACTACAAAAAATGAGCAATCTTAAGTGACCAAACTAAAAACGACTCACATAAATCACTAATTTAGTCACAGGTTAAAATATCTGACTAGCTAATAAGTAATACAACTAAAAATGACTAACATGAATGACTAATTTAATCTAAGAACAAAATACAACTACCTAACAAGTAATACAATAATATGAACCAGTTTTTTATGTTAGTCATCTTAATTGTGTCAAGCATTCTAAACTTACAAGTGATAGGAGATTGAAAGGCTATTAAAGATTGGTTGAAAGGTTATCCTTCCTTAAACACTTCTTCATCCTCACATGGTGTATAGGTGAGCAAACTTTGAATTATTTATCTCTAGTAATTTGTAATTTTAAAAATATATTTTTTAATAAAAACAAATATTTATGTATTTTTTAAAAATCTATTCATTGAATCTAATTAGATCTAGTTCCAATTTGAAATTAATTTGAAGAGAAATTTTAATTTTTAAGACTATAATTCTAGTTTGGTTATATAATACTATATAATATCTATATTTGTATTTGTGTCTCTTTGTTATTCCCTCTCTCTATATAATCCCCCAAACATACACACACTCTCTCCCTCTCTTCCCCTTCTCTATCTACCTCTCTCTTCCCCTTCTCTCCCTCTCTATATATATCCTTCTCTCTATTACCTCCTGCTCTTCTCTCTCCCTCACTCTCTCTCCATCACTACTTTGTCACCCCCTCTCTCTCCACCTTTCTCTCTCTATGTTTTTCTTGTTCCCTCCCTCTCCTGCCCCCTCCAATACTATCTCTCGCTCCTCATCTCTATCTTCCTTCCTCTCTATCCCTTATCTCATAGCTCCTTCTATCTCTCCCCCCCAAATCACTCCCTCTCTCTCTCTCTCTCTCTCTCTCTCTCTCTCTCTCTCTCTCTTCCGTCCAACTCTATCACTATCTCCCCCCCTCCCTGTCCTTGTCCATATCTATGTCTCCATCTATCTCCCTTCCCATTCTCTCCCTATCTCTATCCTTTCCTCTTCTTTCTCATCCCTCCTCTCCTCTATCCCTCACTCTCCCTCCATCTCTCCCTTCTCACTCCTCTCCCTCTCCACCTCTATCTCTCTATGTCTTTGTTCTTTCCTCCTTCTCTCTCCAACTCCATCTCTCTCTCTCTCCTCTCTCTTCCTTCCTCATGCTCCCTCTCTCCCACCTCACTCTCTGACCCCCCCCTCCCATCACTCTCTCTTTCTCTCTCTCTTCGCCCTCCAACTTTTTCACTATCTCCCTCGCCCTCTTTGCCCTTTCCCCAACTCTCTCTTAAATTTGATCACATTGTATTGTGTTTAAGAAATTATCTAAATTAAGAAAACTTAATTGGTTGTAAAATATTAAACCTATATTTTGGATCAATCATGTCAAAGAAAATAAAATAATGAAAAAATTTAAAAAATCATGCACTATATTTGATCTATTATGGTTAGTCAGTTTGCTTGCTTTCATCCCTTGGATCCTTAGGTAAGATGGATCTATGCCGGTTCTTTATATATATATAACCAACATAGATCCATCTTAGATTAATTTTATTAAAACTTTAATTTAGTTTCTATGGGAATATTTTTAGTAGTCATGAGGATAGAGGGTTTAGATATATCTCAAATTGTAACATTTTCCCTTTTAGATTGAAATAAAAAAATGTTGTAAAATTAAATTAAAGTAAAATATATTTAATATGAAATAAGTTATGGTTTTTTGGCATGTGGTATTGATAAGCCATGGTATTAGCCCATGGTATTTTAACAAAGCTGATTTACAAGTTAATATCCATGGTAAAGTGAGGGTGAATATCCATGGTTAACACTGTTGTCATATTGTTATAAAATATTTTGATTGTGAAATAATTTATGTTTTTTGGGTGTGTGGTATTGAAAATCCATGCTATTGACCCATGGTATTGTAACAAAGGCTATTTTATACAAGTTAATAATGTGGGGGTGAATATCCACAGTTAAGAATCTTGTCATATTGTTATAAAATACCTTGGTTGTGAAATAAGTTATGGTTTTCAGACTAGTAGTATTGATAAGCCATGGTATTGGCCCATGGTATTGTAAAAAACCTATTCACAAGTTAATAACAAAATCAAAATATAACAAATTGAATTTTATTATTTTTATTAATTTAACTTTTTATTATTAATTGAGTCCATATCTAAATGTTTACACTCATCCCAATATCATTTTTAACTCTCTCTTTTTCTTTTTCTTTTTAATTTAGCGTCTACGCAAAAATAAAAAATTCTCATTAAAAATAAATCATTTAACCCAATTGCAATTTAGATATTTTATTTTATATTATAACTATTTCTTTTATTTTTTCCATTATAAGAAGGAAGACCATCAACGTGATCCATGGGTTTCATGAGATTCAAACCCAAGATGGATTTTTCATGGGAAACACCTTAGGATAACATCAACGATTGGAGATTTTGGCCATTTGTGCATGGGTATGAACTTGGACTCTGGAGAGTTCTTCCTTTTTACTAAAGATTATTTTTTTTCTTATGGGTAAATAATTTCGACGATTTATATGATAAAATCATAAATTTCATCTAGGGTTGAGGGTTTAATGATTATGATAATGCAAATCTTGATTGTGACTAACAATTCATCAAAATTCAATGCAAAAGTAAGAATTTTGCATGTCCTTATTGTACGAAGGGTTTATTTTTACTAAAGATTATTTTTTTTCTTATGGGTAAATAATTTCGACGATTTATATGATAAAATCATAAATTTCATCTAGGGTTGAGGGTTTAATGATTATGATAATGCAAATCTTGATTGTGACTAACAATTCATCAAAATTCAATGCACAAGTAAGAATTTTGCATGTCCTTATTGTACGAAGGGTTTAATGATTATGATAATTCAGATCTTGATTGCTTCCAACAATTCATCAAAAGACAGTGGACAACTAAGCATTTTTCATGTCCTTATTGTATAGATGAGCTAGTTTCTCCCTAACTTTTCTAAGATCAGAATACATGAAATTTTATTTTTTCTTTTCACCTTTTTTTTAGTGGTTGATTGTTTGTGTAATGGACTCTACCATGCCCAAATTCAAAGGGCTCGAGTGATGCAAACAAATTTTCTGGTAGGATGCAAATACTAGACCTTCCTCAAACTTTGTAATCATGAACATAAAATATTTTCTATTTCATCCTCAGATTCTGATCTCAATGCCTACAGTTTTAAACCATGTTACTATATTTTAAGTAGAATATACTTAAGTCCATTAAAATTTACAACTATCCAAATCTTAGGTTGATTTCAACTAAAAAGAGGGAACATGAATGACTTTTGTAATTTAGACTGAATACTTACAGATAATGATTAAAAATGGAAGAACCCAAATGGTCTGATAACTTTTACCCACCCATAAATTTCCAAGACCTTTTCTATTATTCTAAACCTAAACAGAGAGAGTAGAAGAAGAAGAGGAGCTTGGATGAGGTGGACCCTGACCTGCTTGATACTTTTCAAAAGCTGGGCATGCCCTTGACTAGAAGAAGAGATTGACCAACATTGTTGTAGATGTTGTTTTTGACAGTGTTTTCATTGCTACCATGCATAGGTAGACTCTATAGGTAGTTGAGGTTATCTTTTGTTCGTTATAAGAGGTAATTCAGGAGTATCTTTATCTAGTTAGGAAGTAGCTTGGCAGGGTTGTTCCTCCTGCTAATAACTATTATGTTGCATTGTATTTTTTTTAGTGATAACTCCTTCTATTAAATCCCCAAGCACACTTTGTCACCCATGGAAATATCCACTTATTTTAGAATGAATGAGATGGAGATGAGGCAGTTTGAGAGGAATCTTATTGTTGTATATGAGAGGAGTTATGTGAGGTGAGAGGAGTTTTGTGACATACAGTGAAGCATGCACTGCACCATTTTATGACACCAATCATCTCCATGCCACAGTGGTGGATCTCTATTTCACCGAGGGAGCAACGATAAAGTATTCCACTGTAAAAAATTGGTATGTTGGGGATAAGGAATGCAGATGTGGGATTTATAATTTTTGTTACGAAAAGAGGTTTTTGCAGTGGAGACAAATCAAGGATTTCATGGACCTAAGTAGAGACTGGTTCGACAATCACCTGCAAATACTCAAGCATTGTTTTCAAAGGCGATGATGCAATTGGAGAGTTCTATTTTATTGCCTTGAAAAATAACTATCAATGGGGGGGACAAAGATGATCCATATAGGGAAGAATTGTATTATGATTATTTCTAAAATTATATCTAAATGAAAGTCAAGGAACTACTACAGATGATTAGTGCAGGTGAAACCAAATTCTCATAATGAAAGGAATTTTTCAGAGTGTGATTCGATGCTCATTAGTGACCAGGCAGCTGCAAATACTTATCTTTACATTCAAGTACAATTTGAGTTTCATTCTAAAGTCTCTAATTTCATTTATTGATAGTCCTTGTGTCCTTGTCCCTCTTAATTTCATTGTGGTAGGATTGGAATGGGTTAAAAAATCAAGCATATCATTGAGTAAAATAGACACCCACATTTCACTACATGTCATTGTGCATACTCTCTATTTTTTATACAATTAGAAGTGATCAATATGATGTGTGCACAACTAAAAATACTAGCAGGCATGATGAATACAGTCTTAGCATGGAAATCGAAACCAAGTATCATAAAATATCAATAAATTTGTGACACAGAGTAAAAAAACACAATAAAATATTCTATGCCAACATTGTCTATATAGTGAAAGAGATTACTAATATTTCATAATTTTCAGATGGTGGATGTCATGAATATGCCCTCAAGCAAAGTTAATGACTTGAAGATAAGATGGTCAGTGCAACTATTTAATTTAAATAGGATAAATTTAGGTAATTAAAACAAGTTTGAAAATCACTATGTTAGAGCCTAGATCGACCTCAGGCTGAAGGGAGGCAATCCTAGGATAACCACAAACCAAGCTTAACCTGGTAGCTAGCCCTACCAGGTCGGGAGAGGGCTCTCTCCTTGTCAATATCAGTTGAGATGACTGAATCAAATATGGATTTTAGGCTAGGTATAGTAGCTCCAGGGTTTTTGGTTGATTTTGAAGGTTTTGTTGTTGATCAAATGGAGCAGGCAGCTTTCGGTCTAGGAAATGAAGTCAAGATGCAGGGTGTTCTGTGGGGTGAGGTAGGTAAGTGTTTTGGCACTTGTAATCGAGTGAGATGGCAGGTCTAAGACTGATGAGGAGTTGAGGAGGGCATGCAAAGATCATGTATCCTCTTCAAACTGTAGAAAACATAAAAAACTAAATGGATTCCCAAGGCAGAGCACTGTAACCAATGTATTCTACCTATCTATCTTGATTTCATTTTATTTAGAAGAATGAATTATATTTTGGCACATGTAACACATGAGAAAAACTAATGACAGAAGGAGAAACTATGAAAAAACATATTACCACAAGAATCCCACAAAAACAGTTGCAAATCCTGGTTTATTTCCTTGCCAAACTGCTGTAGAGATGTACAATGTAGCTCAGAGTATCCAAGGGAGTCCAACCTTTGTTAATGACTGAAAAATACATAATATAGACATCAAAACCACCTATGCTAGCCATCAGGGGTCGAATCCAAGAGATAAGGAATTGTTACAACCATGTTCCAACAAGGAAAAGGAATATAGGCAGTGGAACAACTTGCCTCTATAAGCATGGAAATTGATTCATTGACCTCCGAACCACCTCAAAATGATGAATATACCCTCTAAGGTCATTTTAAAATTACATTTACATAGCATAGCATCATTTACAATCATAAATTCATCCATGATGGGAGAAAAAGTCAACTTGTAGAAAAACTAGGCGAAAATTGAATTTTTGGGCAAACTGGCTCTATGCATAGCGCCACTTCACAACTGATTTTGGAGGCCTTCCCCTTAACCAAATTGAGAGAACGATAGCTCATTAGAAAGGTATTCCTGTCTAGTTTCTGGAAAATCTTGAATTTTTGAATTTGGAGGTCATTTCCCCCTCAAAAGTGGAATCTCCCAAGGCTGCTTCTGTGTGTCCAAAAAGAGGCAGTGAGGTCATTTTTTGATGGTTTTTTGACCTTTAGGTGACCAAATTTTGCTCCAAAATTGCTGAGATTTTATGGGTTTGATGTTCTCATCATACTGAATCCAAATATGTAAACCATTTCTCCAAAAAGTCTTCCACTGAAAAGCGTGGCACCGGTGACGCTATGCACCTAGGGTAAATTTCCGTGTTGTAGAATTTCAAAAATTGAAAATGACCAAAATTTGTCAAAACTTGCACATATTTGGCACAAGGCACTATCATTAATTGCTTTGATGGGCTAGTGAGGCTTCAGCCAATATTTTTAACTTGTCTTGCTCCTTTTTTCTCCTTAAGGCCTTCCTCAACCTAGCCTTAAGCTTCCTCATCCTTATGTTGCATATTTTGTTCCGGGTCATGTAGTGGTAGGCCATGTGGTGAAGCATCTTCTTGTCTCTATTGGCCTTCTCAAGCAGCCCCTCAAGGTGTATATTGACCCTCTCAAGCCAATTTTCTCGGTCATTCTTGATCTCTTGCTCAATGGAAGTCAACTTGACCTTTTCCTTCTTAGCCTTTTGCCGGTTCTCCTTGATCATTTGCAACTCCATGAGGACTTGCTTGTTGGTCAATTGTTTGTTTTCTTGCTCTAGATATTTGATGACCCATTTAGCCCTCTCTAAATTGTCTGACAAGGCTTGTATCTCAACCTCTTGTTCCTTAATAATCATGTCTTTGACAGTCTTTGGATCTTGAGCACCCAAGTCAATGACATCAACTCCTTATGCCTCCTCATGGTCAACAAGGACAAAATCTCTCTCTTGCCCATCACTAAGATCCTTCTCATGCATCTTTTTCTTGCATTTACCTTTGCCCTTGTGTTGCTTCCCAACTTGTACCTATTTAGCTGAAGAATAAGGCAAAGCCCCTTCAACTCCTTGTAGAGATAGCATTTGCCTGTGGCCTGAAGATGAAGGTGAGACCCCTTCCACACCTTGTGGAGAAAATACTCGCCTGGAAGCTGAAAAAAATTTCCTAGTGCCCCTCTCATATGTCACAAATAGTGGCACTCCAACAGTTTCAGTCTCTTGGACCTTTTCATGTCCTGAAGGTCCACCTTCTTCATGAGGCACTGATGAAAATACTTGAGGGCCTTTGAACATTTCATGAGAAATGAAAGTTTCGCATGGCATGTTGAGAAGGTTCAGCTGATGTAAAACAATGATTTTAATAAGAGAGTAGGGGTAGATGCTAGTTAACTGCTGCAGGTATGATTTCTTCTTTAGAGTGCCATCTTCTCAATGTTTCCAAACATAAAGTAGGGGATATTCATCATTCTCACCCTAGTGAAATGCATCAGCAGTCTAATGTGGTAGGCATACAAGTGAGAGAACCTACCTTCACAAGTAAAGTACTTGATGATGATCTTCATCAATGGAGCAAACCTGTCCTCCAAGAATTTAAAGGGAAATACTTTCTTAAGTTTGTTATGCTATTTAGCCTTGATGTAAGGCTCATAGTACTCCCTGTCAATGTCCTGACCTTTGTTCCACTTTTCACCCACATTTGGAATACCTGTAGCCTCTGAAATGACAACTGGTGACAAAGTGAATGTAACTCCAGCAAGGTTTACCTCATTTTTGTCCAAATGTGTCACAAACAACCTTGCTAATTCATGATGAGATTTAACCCTTTCCACCATTTCACAGAAACTGAAACATGATTGATGTCTAAAACAAGAAATGGCAAATGGGTAGGCTTGCAACTCCCTCAAATTGGTGGGCTCCTCTTTGATATGTTTTCCTCCCTTATGAGGCTTCCTGCCCTATGTGTCTCTCTCTCTAGAACTGTCACTAAGGGTTTCATCTTCCAGCTTATACTCATTGTCCCTTTCCATTGTTGTATAGTTGTTTCTTTTGTGGTGAATGAAGTGTAGTGAATGAAGAGATAGGGTGAATGGATATAAGATGAGTATGAAGAGATTTTAATAGGAGAATAGGTGAAGGTGAACAGAGGATGGTATTTTAGTGAGTGAGTATGGTTTGGGAATAGGGAGTAGGGTTTTGGGATAGTGTAGGGTTTGGGAATAGGGAGTACGGTTTTGGGATAGTGTAGGATTTGGGGTGTATATGTATGGTTTGGGAATTGGGGAAAAATTATGAGAGAATGATGTTTTGGGAATAATATATGAGGGGATGGGGTTTAGGGAACCACAAATAAATGATGTAGGGCAGCAGTAATGAGTGATTTTTTAAAATATATGAGACAATTAGTGAAAATTAGGGTTTGATTTTTTGAGAGACAAAACCACCCAAGACTGATGCAACAATCTCTTTTCAGCAAGAATGATGGTGTTACTTACTTGCAAAAAGGCAATGGAGAAGTTTTGAGTTGAATTGATGCAATTTGCAATGATATGGAGCCTAAGTACCAGGTGTGTAGCTCACTCACCCAGGTACGTAGCGCCAGTTCAATTTTACACTGCAGAAAAAACCCAGGTGTGTAGTGCTAGCTCTATGCGTAGTGCCGAACTTTGGTGCATAGTGCCACTCAGTTTTCTCCACAAACACAATGATTTCACTCCCTTTGCTCAATAACACTTCAAAATTGTGTTTTTGCTTATGGACTTCAATTCAAACAATGAAATGACTTAATAGAGGGATGACCTTTATAAGGCTTGGCAACTTTTGATTTTTTAACTTTCAAAACCCACTTTATAATGTCTATTTGGTTTTCAATGTCTATTTGCTTTTCAAATACTCTGTTTTCTGGATGCTTGATCTTTTGCCTGAAATAGGTGAATTGATGCTTGATTTCTTTGACTTTTGTAGTGGCATGTACTTGGAAATATCAGCAGGTGACCAGGAGTAGCATGAAACTATTAATTACATATGAGAAATAATAAAATTACGTGAAGTTTACAAAAAATATACCAATGCTCTATTTTCACCTCAAAATGGTTTTGAGGTGAAAAAATTATTAAGTTTACAAATTATGATATTAAAACTTTCTGACGATTATTGTCATCCTCATGTGTCTGCTGACCATTATTAGTCAACAATTACTGAAAAATTGTCATGGTAAAACCCTAATACCTAATGAGACTGAAACCCTAATTAATTGATGAAATGAGCTGAAAATTAGCATGAACCATTGACCAAATGTATGAAAGGAGGTCAGCAGAGATATATCCTGAGGGGAAAACTGAAATGAACCCCACCATCAGTAGATCCATGACCTAATGGAATGCAACTCATCAGAATGGGACTCCTAGTATGAAATGCAAAAGAGTAAATTTTGATCACTGATGGCAGTGTCAAGACACTGACACTAACATTGGCTCCAATGGGGATGGTAGCTCCTTGGAGGTGCCAAGAACACCATAGACCTAGTAGCCTTATCCATTGGGCAGTGGGGTCAAAACACTTCAAAGACTAAAAACTGACACAATGCAAGCTGAGACTGACTCATGACTCAAACTGACTCTGAAACTGATTGTTCTCACTTCTGTGAGCTTATTAATCACACCCTACTCTAAGTGATCCATTCCTCACCTGATCAAGTGAAATGAAACAACCGATGCAACCAAGTAAGCATTCTGGATGCTGTTTTAATTCTCCGCAAGTGCTTTCTGATGAACAACAAGAGAGAACTACTGAAAGGAAACTCCCATGAAAACTTGTAAACAGATCCGTTGAACAATATGGATTCTCTATCCGCCTCAAAAAATACTGCATAAGGATCTTGAAATTCATGTGCACTGGGACTTAGCTCATCCAATGGATTACTTTTCTTGTCCTCATACCATGAATGCAAACTTTCAACTGAGCTTTGTGACGAGACTCCTGCTGATAATGACAAAGAAACCAGATGCTGGATCTAGTTTGTATCAATACTTTTTTCAAGATCACAGTTAGCTAATGGAGAAGGATTTTGATTGCAGACATCATCCAACACATCAGCTATTGGATCATGAGAAACTTGAAAAGACTGTTGCAACCCTTTTCTATTGGTTCCAATCAGGTTACATGATTTTCTACAGGCTGCTCATTTGAAGATATACTATGCAAATTTCCCTTCAAAAACTGAAATGATTCAAAATAGAATGGTACAGAATCATCTTGCATCATTTGATCATATGTTCTAGCTTCCAAGTCTTCATATACAACATGACAATCAATGGAATTCGGGGGCTGCAAATCTAGATATGAAAAGTCTTGAACAAGGATTTCATTACCCTCAAGATGGTCCAGATCAAAACTTGTTGACAGTTGATTTTTGATTGCATGAAAGTTGTCTTTGATGAATTGAAACGAAGTAAAACAAAAAGGCAAAGATCCTTCACTTACTTCAAAATTTTCTGCACTTTCCTCCTCATTTCCATAGCTGATATGCATCGGTTGATCACTGTATTTGTACTACTAAAAGTGAACTTCCTCCTGCCACAAACCAACTGCTAATTTTTTTGCAAGACTAGCTTCTGTTTGGAGAACATAATCATCATCATACTGATCAAACTGAGGCAAATCATCAGTATAAAACACATTATCAAGCATATATGTCAGGTCAACAGATCTCTTTTCTCCAAGATGATCTATAAAACAATCATTATCAAATCTATGACAACTGGGATAAGAAATAAAATATTTTGGATCAACCACTTGTTCTTCTTCAATCAGCGAGCCATGGTCTTGAACATCATACTCGTTCCTTGTGGTGATCTTTTGCATCATCTCTTCCACTGCACTTACCAAAATGTCGAGCTTTACCTCTAAAGATGTCGATTCCCCTGGATCTATGCTCTTCATCTCTTCTTCCTTCAACTTTTCCCTTCTGATAACAAATTAGCCTCTACATCTACTGCACTGTTCTGCATCTCTTCAAGTGTTGCAAGGTTCCTTTCCCTCAGCTAAAACTCCATTTCTGGATCAAAGGCATTAGGGTAGTGTAAGAGAGCGGATCCAGGAGGAGGTCTTATATTAACCGACATTGAAAAATAGACTTGGTTAAATCTAGCAGAAAACTGTTGTATTATCTCCCCTGGTAGTCTTTTCAACCGGTTATGTTCTTCTAGAATCAAGAATGGGTTCTGTCTGACCACCCATTTGTCGAGGAAAACTTTGACGAACTGCTGGAAATCTGAGATGCTCGCATCAGGAAGGGTTTTGAACCAACTCTTGACTTTGCCTTGCAAAGAAAGAGAAAAAATCCTAGTACTGACATCCTCTTCATCGACTTCAAAAAGGTCAAGAAAAGACTCAAAATTTAGTACATGTCTCTCAGCAGTGATGTTGTCACATTCGCCATCAAATCTTGGTAGATATAGGTATTTATTTTTAGGGAAAGAATGGGATATAGGAGGTAAAATCAGAGGCTTGTATCTATCTCGAATTTTGCAAGGTATAGGAGTATATACAAAAGCTGTAGAATCAGTCTTGGTCTCTTGAGGCTCGTCAGTTTGAAGATGCTCATCATAAAATTCGGAAGAAGGGTCTTGATCAAGATCAAAGGCATGTGAACATTTTGTATTCACAATCTTCAAAGGGAAAGAATCAAATGAAGGTCTAGGATCTTTCCTCAAATACAGTATACTTTGTAAAACCTTCTTGACATTCTCGGGAAAAGAGAAGAAATAATTTATAACAAAGAACATAATGTCTTGGATGAAATTCCAACTTGAATACCTGATCTTTCCATATTGTCCTTTCATGTTTCTACTGGTCAAGTTCATCCTCCAGTGGAGTCCTTGGATCTGATCTCGAAATTGATTTAGAGTCGCCAGGTGAATGATTTCAGCTTTCCAGTGTCTGATCATTTTCCACCATCAATAATCAGATCTAAACTTGATACATTTTACTGAGGAACATAAAACTACATTCCCCAGTATGGTCGCCACTATGTTAGAGCCTAGATTGACCTCAGGCTGAAGGGAGGCAATCCTAGGATAACCACAAACCAAGCTTAACCTGGTAGCTAGCCCTACCAAGTCAGGAGAGGGCTCTCTCCTTGTCAATATCAGTTGAGATGACTGAATCAAATATGGATTTTAGGCTAGGTATAGTAGCTCTAGGGTTTTTGGTTGATTTTGAAGGTTTTGTTGCTGGATCAAATGGAGCAGGCAGCTTTGGGTCTGGGAAATGAAGTCAGGATGTAGGGTGTTCTGTGGGGCGAGGTAGGTAAGTGTTTTGGCACTTGTAATCGAGTGAGATGGTAGGTCTAAGACTGATGAGGAGCTGAGGAGGGCATGCAGAGATCATGTATCCTCTTCAAACTGTAGAAAACATCAAAAACTAAATGGATTCCCAAGGCAGAGCACTATAACCAATGTATTCTACCTATCTATCTTGATTTCATTTAGTTTAGAAGAATGAATTAGATTTTGGCACACATAACACATGAGAAAAACTAATGACAGAAGGAGAAACTATGCAAAAACAAATTACCACAAGAATCCCACAAAAATAGCTGCAAATCCTGGTTTATTTCCTTGCCAAACTATTGTAGAGATGTACAATGTAGCTCAGAGCATCCAAGAGAGTCCAACCTTTGCTAATGACTGAAAAAATACATAATATAGACATCAAAACCACATATGCTAGGCATTAGGGGTCAAATCCAAGAGATAAGGAATTGTTACAACCATTTCCCAACAAGGAACAGGAATATAGGCAGTGGAACAACTTGCCTCTATAAGCATGGAAACTGATTCATTGACCCCCAAACCACCTCAAAATGATGAATCTACCCTCTAAGGTCATTTTACAATTACATTTACATAGCATAGCATCATTTACAATCATAAATTCATCCATGATGGGAGAAAAAGTTAACTTGTAGAAAAACTAGGCGAAAATTGAATTTTTGGGCAAACTGGCTCTATGCGTAGCACCACTGGCCAGGTGCGTAGCGCCACTTCACAGTTGATTTTGGAGGCCTTCCCCTTAGCCAAATTGAGCCCAAGATAGCTCATTGGAAAGGTATTCCTATCTAGTTTCTGGAACATCTTGAATGTTTGCATTTGGAGGTCATTTGCCCCCTCAAAAGTGGAATCTCCCAAGGCTGCTTCTGTGTGTCCAAAAAGAGGTAGTGAGGTCATTTTTTGACCTTTAGGTGATCAATTTTTGCTCCAAAATTGCTGAGATTTTATGGGTTTGATGTTCTAATCATACTGAATCCAAATATGCAAACTATTTCTCCAAAAAGTCTTCCAATGAAAAGCGTAGCGCCTGTGGCGCTAAGCACCTAGGGCAAATTTCTGTGTTGTGGAATTTCAAAAATTGAAAATGACCAAAATTTGTCAAAACTTGCCCAGATTTGGCACAAGGCACTATCATTAATTGCTTTGATGGTCTAGTGAGGCTTTAGCCAATATTTTTAACTGCTCCATTTTTCTCCTTAAGGCCTTCCTCAACCTAGCCTTAAGCTTCCTCATCCTTATGTTACATATTTTGTTCTGGGTCATGTAGTGGTAGGCCATGAGGCAAAGCATCTTCTTGTCTCTATTGGCCTTCTCAAGCAACCCCTAAACGTGTATATTGAACCTCTCAAGCCAAGTTTCTTGGTCATTATCGATCTCTTGTTCAATGGAAGTCAACTTGACCTTTGCCTTTTTAGCGTTTTGCTGGTTCTCCTTGATCATTTGCAACTCCATGAGGACTTGCTTGTCGGTCAATTGTTTGTTTTCTTGCTCTAGATATTTGATGACCCATTTAGCCCTCTCTAAATTGTCTGACAAGGCTTGTATCTCAGCCTCTTGTTCCTTAATAATCATGTCTTTGACAGTCTTTGGATCTTGAGCATCCAAGTCAATGACATCAACTCCTTGTGCCTCCTCATGATCAACAAGGACAAAATATATCTATTGCCAATCACTAGGATCCTTCTCATGCACCTTTTTCTTGCCTTTGCCTTTTCCCTTGTGTTGTTTCCCAACCTGTACCTGTTTAGCTGAAGAAGAAGGCAAAGCCCCTTCCACTCCTTGTGGAGATAGCATTTGCCTATGGCCTGAAGATGAAGGTGAGACCCCTTCCACACCTTGTGGAGATAATAGTCGCCTAGCAGTTGCATAAAGTTTCCTAGTGCCCCTCTCATATGTCACAAATAGTGGCACTCCAACAGTTTCAGTCTCTTGGACCTTTTCATGTCCTGAAGGTCCACCTTCTTCATGAGGCACTGATGAAAAGACTTGAGGGCCTTTGAACATTTCATGAGAAATGAAAGTTTCCCATGGCATGTTGAGAAGGTTCAGCTGATGTAAAACAATGATTTTAATCAGAGAGTAGTGGTAGATGCTAGTTAATTGCTGGGGGTATGATTTCTTCTTTACAATGAGTGCCATCTTCTCAATGTTTCTGAACATAAAGTAGGGGATATTCATCATTCTCACCCTAGTGAAATGCATCAGCAGTCTAATGTGGTAGGCATACAAGCGAGAGAACCTACCTTCACAAGTAAAGTACTTGATGATGATCTTCATCAATGGAGCAAACTTGTCCTCCAAGAATTTAAAGGGAAATACTCTCTTGAGTTTGTTATGATATTTAGCCTTGATGTAAGGCTCATAGTACTCCCTGTCAATGTCCTAACCTTTGTTCCACTTTTCACCCACATTTGGAATACCTATAGCCTCTAAAATGACAATTGGTGACAAATTGAATGTAACTCCAGCAAGGTTTACCTCATTGTTGTCCAAATGTGTCACAAACAACCTTGCTAATTCATGATGAGATTTAACCCTTTCCACCATTTCACAGAAACTGAAACATGACTAATGTCTAAAACAAGAAATGGCAAATGGGTAGGCTTGTAGCTCCCTCAAACTGGTGGCATCCTCTCTGATATGTTTTCCTCCCTTATGAGGCTTCCTGCCCTGTGTGTCTCTCTCCTTGGAATTGTCACTAAGGGTTTCATCTTCCAGCTCATACTCACTATCCCTCTCCATTGTTGTATAGCTGTTTCTTTTGTGGTGAATGAAGAGATAGGGTGAATGGATATAAGATGAGTATGAAGAGATTTTAATAGGAAAATAGGTGAGGGTGAATAGGGGATGGGATTTTAGTGAGCGAGTAGGGTTTGGGAATAGGGAGTAGGGTTTTGGGATTGTGTAGGGTTTGGGGTGTATATGTAGGGTTTGGGAATTGGGGAAAATGTATGAGGGAATGATGTTTTTGGAATAATATATGAGGGGATGGGGTTTAGGGAACCAAAATAAATGATGTAGGGCAATAGTAACGAGTGATTTTTTAAAATATATGAGACAATTAGTGAAAATTAGGGTTTGATTTTTTGAGAGACAAAACCATCCAAGACTGATGCAACAATCTCTTTTCAGCAAGAATGATGGTGTTACTTACTTGCAAAAAGGAAATGGAGAAGTTTTGAGTTAATTGATGAAATTTGCAACGATCTGGAGCCTAACTGCCAGGTGTGTAGCGCACTCACCCAGGTGCATAGCGCCAGTTCAATTTTACACTGCAGAAAAAACCCAGGGGCATAGCACCAGCTCTATGCGTAGCACTGGAATTTGGTGCGTAGTGCCACTCAGTTTTCTCCACAAACACAGTGATTTCACTCCCTTTACTCAATAACACTTCAAAATCGCGTATTTTCTCATGGAATTCAATTCAAACAATGAAATGACTTAAGAGAGGGATGACCTTTATAAGGCTTGGCAACTTTTGATTTTTTAACTTTCAAAACCCACTTTATAATGCCTATTTTCTTTTCAAATACTCTGTTTTCTGGATGCTTGATCTTTTGCTTGAAATAGGTGAATTGATGCTTGATTTCTTTGACTTTTATAGTGGCATGTACTTGGAAATATCAGCAGGTGACCAGGAGCAACATGAAACTATTAATTACATATGAGAAATAATAAAATTACATGAAATTTACAAAAAATATGCCAATGCTCTGTTTTCACCTCAAAATGGTTTTGAGGTGAAAAATTTATTAATTTTACAAATTATGATATTAAAACTTTCTGATGATTATTGTCATCCTCATGTGTGTGCTGACCATTATTCGTCAAAAATTACTGAAAATTTGTCATGGTAAAACCTGAATTCCTAATGAGACTTAAACCCTAAGTAATTGATGAAATGAACTGAAAATAAGCATGAATCATTGACTAAAATGTATGAAAGGAGGTCAGCAGAGATATATCATGAGGGGAAAGCTGAAATGAACCCCACCATCAGTAGATCCATGACCTAATGGAATGCAACTCATCAAAATGGGACTCCTAGTATGAAATGCAAAAGAGTAAATTTTGATCACTAATGGCAGTGTGAAGACGCTGACACTAACACACTAGAAACACCACCCCTGTTTATTTTAAATAGGATAAATTTAGGTAATTAAAACAAGTTTGAAAATCACTAGAAACACCACCCCCACATCATTTTATTTCCAGTTGTAGAAGATAATATTGAATAAAATTATGAGCACTTCCATTTTAATTGAACGTCCATAAAATAAAAAACAAGGTTGATGCTTTTAAAAGTTATATCCATCATTAAATATAAGATATGACAAGGATGGCTGATAATTTTAAAGGCTATATCGATCACCAACTATAAGACAAGAGTTAATGAGATGAGAAAAAGTTTGTCTTGATATAACATGCAAACATCATATTACTTATCAATCATGCATATTGTATCTTTTGCATATGTTAATTGCATAACTTTAATCTAGGAAATTTTTTATATTTAAATTGTCAAATATGTAAAAGTTACATTACACTAGCTTAAATCCGAACACAAATAAAATATTAGAAATATGGCAGGGGAATGAGTAAGCATTTTCACACTGGTTTTTAATTTCCCCTTGGTTGGTGAAGAACCAATTCAATGCTATTTTTGGTGGAGTATTAAGTTATTAATTGAAGATAAAAAAATGTTAGACTCTTAAATAACTGAAAAAAGGATATTTAGAATGTTATATAGAAGTTACATTTCATGTAGCTATATCTACCCTGACGTAACTATAATATTCCAACTCCATTTTTTTATATAGAAGTTACATTTCATGTAGCTATAGAAGTTACATTTACATGTTTTAGATAGAAGTTACTTTTTACATATCTATATCTACCTTGACATAACTATAATATTCCAACTCCATTTTTTTTCACACTTTTCAACATTCTAAAGATTTCTCTATTTTAGTGCGATTATGCAATTAAATAGTTGATATTGTTTAAGACATCCCCTATTTGCAACATTTTGAATTCTTAAGTGGGATACTGGATATGTCTTTGTTACTACCATATATCATGTTTTAAGTAGATGGTGTTTTATAATTCACCCAAGAGACTTTAGCAACAACCTTGAATTACATGCTTGTTTCCATTATAGATCTAATATTTGCAACATTTTCCACGTGAAGAACCCAATAGCCCATCTTGAACATGAAGCAAGTACCTCAAATTGGGGAATATCATTTATTATATTCCTAGATGGGGATAGATCTAGAGAAGGCAATGACATCTATCATAAATGGCTTTTGTCGGGTTGTATTTAATGAAATCCCACTAGAATTTGCTACTAAATTAAATCAATTGATGAATTTGAAGCTTGAAGGTAGTGTTGAATAAGTGTTGCAAGGTATCTCTATAACACTATATATCTACATGATTCTAATGCCATGAGATGGTGTCTCAATAACACTATTTTCCAGTGACGGGTGCTAGATGTAGATAACTTTCTCATATCCTACAGGTAAATCGTATCATTATATTTCTATGAAATCTCAGAATGTGTTCAAATTTTGTCTCAGATAAGGAAATATGTATGTACTCTTGAATTTATCTATGTTGTAATAAGATCAAGAATAAAGTTTTCATTGCAAATAATTGGGATCTACCATGTAAGTTTACTTTACTACATGAAATTCTTGATTTGTTAGATCCCAACTAGTTAGGGTTGAATTTATTTTTGTTGTAACGAGATTAAGAATAAATTTGTCATTTTAATCATTGAAATATACCATGTAACATTTATTCACTACATGAAATTGTTTATTTGTTAGAGCCCAAATTATTAGGATTATGAAGAGTCCTCTTTCATGACAATATTTATCAATGCTCCATTCTTTCCCAAAGAATTACATATTATAGAAAGAAAGAAAATAAATGAGATGCAATTGAATGGTTTTTATTTTAAAATGTGTGGAGGGAGTATAAAATCATTTTCAGTTGTGTTCAAATATTTTGGAGCACCCACTAAAGTGCTTCATTTTCCTCCTAGTTAATTCCATTTCCACTATCCCAATACTTCTAGAAGTCCTTCTCCAAAGTGATCTCTTAACTATGTTGGAGGGAAATCAATTACTTTATTGGAACCCACAGATTACAATTTGATTAGGAGCAAGGGATGAGAAAGATTCATATTCTTCAATATATTCCATAAGTTAAAATCATATCGAATGATTTCCTTTTTGTTTAATTGATACGATAATCACTTGATAATTTGTTAGGATTTTGAGACCCTTTTCAATGATTTTTTTCTTCTTTTGAAAGTTATGTTCTCAATTAAAGAAATTAAGGAAAAGGTGAAAATGATGCAATGGAAGGATTTTCTGTTTTAGTGCCTAAGAATTCCTTGCTAATGTGAAGGGCTTGGTATTTTCTTGACTCAATATTAGTCGCATTTGACTTCCTAGGATTTCTTTTAATTTCATTTTTGTTCTGTTTATATTGTTATCCTTGAAGTTGGTGATCTACTGTGTGTAATGGGAAGCATTAACTACTAAGCACTCTTAAAGGTGATATAGATTGATCCAGGTGGATGTTGGTGGCCACCCACCTATCCCACTGTACCCCCACAACTGTCTCGTTCAGCTTTTTAGTTTCCTTATTTGTAGCACAATTTACTATTTTAAGCAGTTTTTCGAGTCCTGAACTTCCAGAGCCGTTTCGAGGCCCTAAACGACGTTTTTTGGGAAATCTAGGAGAAAGTTGGATTCATGGACAAATGTTGCTCTTCCCAAAGTTGTATTTCTCAGATAGATCTCTCTAACGAGATATTGTGCGCATCAAACAGAGATCATATGCCAAAGTTACGACCCTAGGAAGTTGATGTACCAAATTACCCAAACGGGGCCCACAGTTTGGTGTTTCATCTTCTAGGGTTAGGTTTTTTTATGTTCAAGGTTTTCCATTGTTTCTCAATAATAAATAGGCCTTCAAGCCTCATTGTAACACATTTCAGAGGCATGTAGCCACCACATATCTTCTTAGAGATAAGCTACCATCGCCCTAGCTGGTTTATTTCCATTTCTGTTTGTAAGCATATTTCAGTAGTTTACATTAATGAAATGAAGTATTATTTCCACTACATATCTGTATTTATGGTTATCTATGTAATTTTTTGCGTTCCTGTTTAAATCCGGATTAGTGGTATTAGAGCAGTCTGCTTTTTCTATGTTTTTCTTTGCATGTCCCCAATGAGTTCGGGATATAAGGAGTTAGGGCTTGAACTGGTTGAACCTTTGCAAGACCAACCTCAGAAATCCCGACGGCCTCCCATGGTGGATGAAATAAAGATGAGGGGCAGGAGATCCTATCAAATCATGCTTGAAGAAGCCCCTGAGCGACAAAGGAACGCAATGCTAGACAACTTTTCCTAGATCCTTCAGTGGCTACCCAGAGACGACGCATCACTTCCAACAGCTACTTCGGAAACGCCACACCATTTAAGGTACAATTTAATTTTGAAATCCCCATATTCGAGGGTTAGATAGGTGCAGATGTCGTAGATAAATGGTTAAATCTACTAGAAGGGTATTTTTCTGTTCATGATTTTTCCAGTTGGGAAAAGATTATTTTCGCTCTTCTCAAAGCAGCCCCCCACATCAAGGACTGGTGGGAAACCTACTACGAGCAAAAGGATGAAAGTACAAACTCATTGTTTTCATTGCTCCCACTTGGAATTCATTCTGGGATGTCATCAAGGAGCAGTACTACCTTATCAAAAGCTACAAGGACAAAAATACATAAAGTGGACCACGCTGCAGCAGGGAAGGGACCAAGATGTGCTAGAGTTCACAAACATTTTTCATACCCTTCTCACACAGTTGGGTATAAAGGATACTGAGATACTTTTGGTACTCAAATATCGTGGCTGCCTACAAAGGTACATCCAAGAAGAGATGGAGTTCTTGAACATCTCCTCACTCGGCACGACGTACCGTTACACTGTCAAAATCGAGCAAAAGTTTAAACAGAAAAAGCGAGACTTTGGATCTGGGAATGCGAATCAAGGGAAAGGCTTCCCCAAATTGCAGAACCAAGGACAAAGCCAAGACGGTGCAACCCAAGACAACCCGTCGAAGCTACAAGAAAAGAACAACACCACAAAGTCAAAAAAGGACATAGGAAAGTGGTATGAGTTCCATAAGAGACCCACTCACAACTCAAGTGAGTGTCGGACTAAGCAGTCGCTGGTGGCCGAGTTGAAGGCTTCCGAATCAGATGCATATTCTTACCCTGGGTTCGAACACGACAAGGCAAATGGAAAAGGAAGCAAATCATTGATGCAGAGCCCAACGCCACTGTAGCCACCGCCAAGATCCAGAAGAATGAGCCCGAAGATCCAGATGAGGGGGAGCAACTTTTCAACTCACAGATGTGGGTGAAGGGTTCACCACTGCAATTCATTGTTGACAGTGGGAGCCAAAAGAACCTCATTTCAGTAGATGTCATGAATCAGTTGGGCCTACTGACTACACCACACCCACAGTTGTATAGTATCGGGTGGCTTCACCAAGGACGAGATCTTCGAGTTGGCTAGCAGTGCCACCTTCCCTACAACATCAAACCCTTCACATATGAGGTATTGTGTGATGTTACATGTCTGGATCTTTGTGATGTATTATTAGGCCATCCATACTTGTGGAGGCAACATGCTGTGTATGAGTCAAGGCCTCACGCTGTCATTATTTCTTTGTATAATTCATTATACAGGATACCGGAGGTAGCCCCACCTACTGCCACCTCTTTGATCACTGCTAAGAAATGTGATGCAGGAGCATTCAACCCAAGAGAAAATCATTGTAATTAAGTAGACATAGGGGGTCATGTATTTTAAGGAAGTTGGATTCCTAAGTGATGAATTAATGTAATATTTAGGCTTTTGAGTGCATAGAATAGGAATTAATTAGATAATGTGAGATGTTTTGTAAATGCTCTCAAATAAATGAGAACATGAGTGGTTAATAAAGACAAAAGAGTTAAAAGTCAATTATAACTCTTAAGTAGTTTCATGATTCGAGGAATGAGAGAGAGGGAATTAAATTAAGTTAGAAGTGGACATAGAGGATTTAGGAGTCAGTTCAGTAGATTTAGGAGTGGAACCTGAATTAGTTTAACAAAGCTTTTTGGTATAAATGTAAGCCTAAGGGTGGAGTAGGAGGAGGAGGCCATTGATAATTGAAGATCAAGCTTGTGAGAGATAGAGAGTCTCTGATATGTAATAAATTGTTTATATTTTTATATACAGAGCTTTATTCCAGAACTGTATAGATGTGTGGAATGAATATTGAGTGATTGTATTACATGTAAGTTAATAATTCGCAGGTTCTGTAACAGGGTTATAGACAGAGTTCTATAGAATGCGCAGAGAGGAGAGAATGATTCAAAGGAGTCATTAGGGATATTGGAATCCAGTTAAGAATAAGAAGGAAACTCTAGAGAGGAAGCGAAGGGAGAATTCACGGAGTTAAGCTTTGAGGAAGCGGAAGAGTGAAAACCCTGAAACCCTGAAGAAAACCCCAAAATCACAGAGGAACTAATGAAAATAGCGTAAAGTCTAAGTAAAAGGGATGAGCGGATAAGTGAGGCTTTGGCACAGAGTAACTGTTGGATCTTAGTGATCAACGGTCCAGATTAAACAACAGAGGAACCTAAAAGAACTATCAGAACCAACTGATGGAGTAGATCAACAGTCATTGCATGTGAAAGAGTGCAAGAGTTAACACAATGAGGTGCCGATAAGGAGGTGTGTATTAATGTGACCCATGGAGGTGCCGATACCCGATTGCAATAAAGGTGGAACCTTGGGAAGCGTGTCAAGACCATACTAAAGTGGAAAGGTTTGTTTTGTGGGTATTTCCTTTCTAATGGTTTATAAGGAAATAGCGCCAATGGAAGGTTTTTACGTGTTAGTTATATATAACCAATGTTAAGAAAGGAAAAGGTTATATATAGGTGATTAAGGGGTAATGAAGGGTTAATGAGAGGGTTTTAGTCCCGATAGGAAGGATTTAAAGGAAGGACTTTAATAAAGTCATATTTGAAGGTTAAGGGGTGAGTAAGTCGTGAGTCATGAATTTCGTATGTTGGTTAGCCTATGTTGATTAATAGGTCCTTAACCATTAGAGGTTGAAAATTTTGACTCCTTAGTGAGTTAAATACCTGGGACATATGTGTTTATGCATTTTACATGCATACTATGGGTGTAAGCGGGGGTAACCCTGTATCATTTGGTATCAGAGTTGAATTGTAATTAGAGCAAGGAAATATTTCCTATGAAAAGGAGTTTGCACACAGAAGAAGGTAATGTGCATAAGTTAATTGATGAATGATAAAGGCTGCAACAGAATATTGTAAGGGAACTTTTGGAATTCTTGGGAGATTGTAGCAGTTCCAGCAGAGGCTTGGAGTAGACAAGAACAAAGGATTCCTTGAAGAAAAATGAGAGCAAGATAGCTTAGTACAAGTTCAGAAGGAAAGAGGACTTGGAGACCAAACAGAGGACAATCCATTCAAAGTACAGAAGAATGAGAGAATAAGATCATACAAAGATCTTGGAGGTAAGATAGTGTGTCTTGTTTCAAATTGAAATTGAACATTGTGGTTGCAGATGAAACATCTCAGCAAAGGACAACAAGAGAAGCTGTGAGAGGAGAACTAGATGTGTTCATGAAGATAGAGTAAAGAAAACACTCTAAAGAAAAAGTGGCAGTGAACCTGAAAAATCCAACAAGAGATTGGACAGAGAGGACAACTGAAGTTTTCTCAAGAGAGAGTGAGATATTGTAGAAGCCTAGAAGGAGCAAAGGTGTTTCTCAAGAGGAGGTTCCAGACAGAGGACCTGTGCTTACCAAAAGACTGAGCGAGGAGAGCTTAGTGAGGTAAGATTGCAGCGAGGAGGACTAGCTGTTGCAGAGGCTTATTGCAGATGAGTGAGGAGCTCATGAAAGAAGAGGAGAAGAATATGACTACTGATAGTCATAGCAAAGGTTCAGAGAGAAGCCACATCAGAAGATATGAGAAGAAGAATGCCAAAGCAAATGGCAAGAGGATGAGTAAAGAGGAAATTGACAAAGAGATTACAGAGTTAAAAGAACAACTCGATGCATTATGGAGAATACTTGAGGAAAGCCAGAGACTAGGTTGGGTCTTGAGGAAGAAGCCAGTGAAGTGGCATAAGTTGCAGAGAAAGCTACAACAGAGACAAGTAAGGTGGCTGATGAAAAAACTCAAGGAAATTGAGTTAGAAATGGAAGATTCCATTTGTGAACCAGAATAGGGAGAAATTCCGGGAGAAAGTGAAGATGAATACTTGAATACTGAAACTTCAAGTGAAGCCAAAGGGTCACATGGTTTTAAATCTGACAATTTGTGTATGTTTGTAGGTGAAACATGTAAAGAAAGAAAATTTTTTGATATTGTCATAAAGGAGAAAGAAGACAAGCAGAATCTAAATTCTGCTCTAAAAGAAGATGAGATAGATAGGTCTCATATACAGTTGGGGAAATATATCAAGCAACCAAGTGAAGGGCTTGAAGAGATTGAAGAGGAGACCACCGAAGAATTTCTGAGTCACAAAGAAAACTTGGAACAGTAAGGAGATATGATGGCTGAAGCATTCAGTGAGACCACAGGGTCTTATGTTTTTAAAACTGATAGTTTGTGTATGATGGTAGGTATTGCAGGAGAAAAGCAACCTATTGAAGATATATTCATAGTAGATGAAGATTTAGAAGTAAAAGGTGACAGAGAAAACTTCTCAGAAGAAGAAGAATTTGACTGCATACAGAAGAAAAAGTCTATGGATGAGTCTATGGAAGCTGTCATAGAGATGAGAAATCAGATCTTATTCTGATGAAGAATGAAGGACTATTGTCTCATAAAGGTAATCAAATGAGTTTGATTAATGTTATTGATGAAAAACAAATGCAGGAGAATATTAATGAAGATGATGAGACAAGGATAACTCTAGGAGAAGAGTTACAGAGGGACAACAAGACAAAATGTACTGAAGAAGAAGGACATCTACTGAAAGATGTCAAGGGAAAAGAAGTCTATGCAAAAAAATTAGCAAAGGGAAAAAGAACATCTGATGGTTTATGAATAACAAAGGAAGGTATGGAAAATTGTGTGAAATTTCCAAATTCTATTCCAATTGAAATTATTGAGTTATATAGAAAATTAGATTTTCAAAGAAGGGAGTTGGAAAAACAGAGAATAGATGTTCAAGAGAGATTGTTGAAAAAGGAAAACAAAAACATTGTCATGAATGACAATCATAAGAAAAAGGAGATGGATATGAAAGTTCAGCAGATTGACACTGCAAAGGAAGGAGTTCACTACGGTGGACAAGAGTAGGAAGACATCATTAGAGCAGATGATGTGGAAGAGAGACTAGTTGACAGTCTCATGAGTTCTTTTGAGAATTCAACACAACATACTGATGTGCTGATAGAGGAGAAAGAAACAGAGCAACAAACTGAATTGTTTCCAAAGGAAGATAAGGCACATAAGTCTTATGTTTTTTATTTTAACAAGTGTTTTGTGAGTGCAGGTTTTGTTGCAAATGCTAAAGGAAATTTGGCACAGATGAGCAGCCAAATAAAGATGAAAGAAGAAAATTCCGTGGAAGAATTTAATCCATGGAACAAAGATGCTCAATTGTTGGAGAGAATGTTGGAAAGTCATGATTTAGAGCAGAAATAAATAATCATGAAAGAGGGTAAGGATGATAGGGAGGCAGTAAGCAAAGCAAAAGTTGGAACAAGAGAAAAAGAAGAAGAAAAAGTAAACCAACAGCTACAAAGTGGAAGTAACCAGCAACAGTTTGAAGAATTAGTGGACAGTAGCAACAACCTGAAGCAAAGAGAAAGAGGAAGAAGTAAGTGGCAAAGTATGGACCAGCCCAAAGATGTGCTAGAAAAAGAAATTGAAGAATTGTGGCAGCTGATGATGAAGCAGGCCATAGGGAGGAAAATGATAGTAGTAGGAAGAATGATCAATCAGAGCATGAACCTGATTGACAAAGAGAAGAAGATGGAACAGAAGACAACAAAAGTACAACAACAGCAAAGGAACAAGACATTTGGACAGTTACAAAACAAAGTATGGGATCCAAGAAGACAAAGATCAGAAGACACATGATCAGGAGATCATGGATATTTTCTACTTTGGGAGTTTGATGCAGGAGCATTCAACCCAAGAGAAAATCATTGTAATTAAGTAGACATAGGGGGTCATGTATTTTAAGGAAGTTGGATTCCTAAGTGATGAATTAATGTAATATTTAGGCTTTTGAGTGCATAGAATAGGAATTAATTAGATAATGTGAGATGTTTTGTAAATGCTCTCAAATAAATGAGAACATGAGTGGTTAATAAAGACAAAAGAGTTAAAAGTCAATTATAACTCTTAAGCAGTTCATGATTCGAGGAACGAAAGAGAGTTTTTAGGAATTAAATGAAGTTAGAAGTGAACATAGAAGATTTAGGAGTCAGTTCAATATATTTAGGAGTGGAACCAGAATTAGTTTAACAAAGCTTTCTGGTATAAATGTAAGCCTAAGGGCAGAATAGGAGGAGGAGGCCACTGATAATTGAAGATCAAGGCTGTGAGAGATAGAGAGTCTCTGATATGTAATCAATTGTTTATATTTATATATACAGAACTTTATTCCATAACTGTATAGATGTGTGGAATGAATATCGAGTGATTGTATTACATGTAAGTTAATAATTTGCAGGTTCTCTAACAGGGTTATAGACAAAGTTCTATAGAATGCGCAAAGAGGAGAGAATGATTCAGAGGATTCATTAGGGATCTTGGAATCCAGTTAAGAATATGAGGAAGCTCTAGAGAGGAAGCGAAGGGAGAATTTGCAGAGTTAAGCTCTGAGGAAGCAGAAGAGTGAAAACCTGAAACCCTAAAGAAAACCCAAAAATTGTAGAGGAACCAATGAAAATAGCATAAAGTCTAAGTAAAAGGGACAAGCAGAGAAGTGAGGCGTTGGCACAGAGTAACCATTGGATCTCAGTGATCAACGGTCTAGATTAAACAACAGAGGAACCTAAAGGAACTATCAGAATTGACTGATGGAGTAGATCAATGGTCATCGCATGTGAAAAAGCGTAGGAGTTAATGCAGTGAAAAGGCGAATTTATAACCTCGAGTGGTATTTCGGGCAACAAAGCAGTGGTAAGTGGTATTGAGGGCTTGGCTCTGATTCCACTAATCGGAGGACACATAGCAGCGGAGGAGTGAGGGGAAACCATTTTATTGGGCGGTTAACCCTCGTGTGTGTTGTCAACCTAAAGCCAATGTGAATCGTCGGATCTACTAAGAGTAGATCAATGGCAGAGGTTTAATATGAAAGTTGGCTGATCGGGGATCAGGGTATGGAAGCGACACGTGATAATGCGAAGGGCCGATGGATGCGGACATCAATGAAGTTATGGGAATGGGTTTATAAAGTTTGAAGTACGACAGTTCAGTCGCATATCGAATGCGGAGGAGGTGTGTATTAATGTGACCCGCAGAGGAGCCGATACCTGATTGCAATAAAGGTGGAAATTCAGGAAGCGTGTCAAGACCGTACTAAAGTGGAAAGGTTTGTTTTGTGGGTATTTCCTTTGTAATGGTTTATAAGGAAATAACGCTGATGGAAGGTTTTTATGTGTTAGTTATATATAACCAATGTTAAGAAAGGAAAAGGTTATATATATATGGTTAAGGGGTAACGAAGGGTTAATGAGAGGGTTTTAGTCCCGATAGGAAGGATTTAAAGGAAGGACTTTAATAAAGTCATATTTGAAGGTTAAGGGGTGAGTAAGTCCCGAGTCATGAATTTTGTATGTTGGTTAGCCTATGTTGATTAATAGGGCCTTAACCATTAGAGTTTGAAACTTTTGACTCCTTAGTGAGTTAAATACCTGGGACAGACGTGTTTATGCATTTTACATGCATACTTTAGGTGTAAGTGAGGGTAACCCTGCATCAAAATGTAGCAAGATCATATCCCAAGCTAGGAAATTCATTTTCTGTCTGGTTCGCTCCCAAAGTACAGGGAAGATCATTGCCACATCCATGAGCCCCACGAAGGGTTCCTCCACGCAGCAGTAGCAGCAGATGGATACGGTCATGAAAGAACATAGGAACATATTCTCCTCACCCACAGGGGTACTGTTGCACTACCAGGTCAAGAATCATTCGATCTAACTCCCAGAGAACCTCTACCCAATGGACCAATATATCACCGGTCCATTCTGAAAAATGACAAGTACAAGAAGTGACATGGTCCTTACACCAGTACCAAGGCTGTGGGGAATAATGCTTTGGAGCAAAAAATTCCCACATTCCTTCACTTGCACCGTTTGTTCAATGTGGACCACCCTCTACCATGCTTCCCACCATTATTGGACACATCAAAGACTACAGAACAGCTCACCAGGGACCAAGTTCAGCATATGGAGGAACTGAACATAATGGGGACCATTACTTCCTAAGGGGGAAGGAATGATCCAAGTGGATGTTGGTGGCCACCCACCTATCCCACTTGGACCCCCACAACTGTCTCCTTTCAATTTTTTAGTGTCCTTATTTGTAGCACAATTTACTATTTTTAGCAGTTTTTCAGGTCCTAAACTTCTGGAGCCGTTTTGAGGCCCTAAACAACATTTTTTGGGAAATATGGGAGCAACATGTATTCATGTTTTTCTCTTCCTAAAGTTGTAGTTCTCGGATAGATCTTTCTAACAAGATATTGTGTGCGTCAAATGGAGATCGTATGCCAAAGTTACGACCCTTGGAAATAGATGTACCAATTTACCGAAGCGGGCCCACAGTTTGGCATTTCATATTCTAGGGTTAGGTTTTTGGATGTTTATGGTTTTCCATTATTTCTCAACAATAAATAGGCCTTCGAGCCTCATTGTAACACAATTCAGAGGCATGTAGCCGCCACATCTCTTCTCAGAGATAAGCTACCATCGCCCTAGATGGTCTATTTCCATTTTTGTTTGTAAGCATATTTCAGTATTTTACATTAATGAAATGAAGTATTATTTCCGCTGCATATATGTATTTATGGTTATCTCTGTAATTTGTTGTGTTCCTGTTTAAATTCGGATCATGGATGGATGACTAACTTTAAATGTCCCTACTTGACACTTTAGTATTACATGATCATACAAAGAAATTATTGATCAATATTAAAGGGAATATTATTAACATACAATGTTTCTTGGCTTGTCATATAATTACTGCATTTTGGCCCCCAATAATATATTTGAGATTACTTTTTGGTTGCTACTTATGGAGGTTCCCTTTGGCTCAGAAAAACATCAAGGATAAATGTTCATTGCATTGGCATTGGACATCATCAAAGAGGAATTCACCACAAGCAATAGAGGACATGGGAGCAATTGGTACAATGAGCAGATAACCGCTAGAGAAACATCGATGCACCATAATTTCTTGTGTATTTAAATTCACTCGAAATTAACTAGTCACAAAAATACCATTTTTTCCAAATACTTTCATGTATACAAAAATAAACAATGTAAACTTTGAAACGGGAACTATAAACTCAAAATGGGAACTCTGGAAAAAAAACCCCGAAAAAACATCAAAAACAGTGTTAAAAACGAAAAGTGTGTATACTGGAACGATGTTTTTTTTTTTAGTGTCAATGCTGAACATGTTTTAAAAATGGCAGTGAAAACAAAATTTTCGTGCAAAAAGCATCTTGAAAACGAAAAAAGTGTTGACGCTGGAACATGATTTTTTTTAGGGTCAGTTTTCAACATTTTTAAAAAATGCTAGTAAAACAGAATTTTTATGTCCAAAAAAAAAGTTGTTTATGAGGAAAAAACACACTAATGTTTTTGGTAGAATGACATTTTTCTTTCCTAAGTACAAATTCAACATGTTTTCAACCATAATGTGCTAGATACAAAAGAAATTGGAATTTTTTCAACCATAAAATTAAAAAACCATGACATTATGAACAAATTACATGACTAAATGAATCCAAATGTCATTATTTATATATTGAATGAAACATACATTATATCTCTAATTTAATGTTGCATTATAGATATTCTAAACAATAAAAATCATCATAATTAAGACATATAATCCAACAACATAAAAATGACTCATAACTTATGATTTAGCAACATATGGAAATCAAAATTTTTATTTCAAGATACGATGCAAACATCAGCTATATAAACTTTCTTAGACAATTATTCAAAATCACTCATATTTTCTTGCACACCATTAGAATTCACATCTTCAGATGAATGACTGGATGCTGACGAAGATGTTCCATATTCTTCTCTTTCATCAACTAGTGCCCCATCTGAATCCACATGCATGCCCACCATTTCAAGTTTCAAAATTCTTCTAGATCTACGATTGGCTTCAACAGACTTCCATCTCAACACTGTTCCTTCTGATAACAAGCTTTTAAGAATCTCTATCGTCTTGAAGTGAAGAGTTCCTCTCTTTGTTAAATTGAAGTCATAAACAAGTATGTCAACATCCTCCAATTTTAAGATGTCTGTGCAGTGGCGATTTATATTTGTACCCTTTCTTTTTCTCTTTTCGCCATTTTTTTTGTCAACTACCATCTCTGGCTTATACACACCATTGAATGGGTGTGTATTTGTGGCATACCAATGTACTTCCACACCTATAACATCCTCATTTTGTGTAAAGACCTTTATAACCTTAGCAACCCAGAATGGATAGCCATTGGGATTTCCATATGCTAGCACTGTGATCATGCAACCCTCCTTAATATCCTGTACTGAACCCCTATAAAAGTCGTCCATGGCTTCACGTTGTGCACGAGATCTTCTGGAACCAATATACATCTCTCTTTCCTCTGCCTGTGAAGAATTAATAATACTTTGAGATTGTTGCTGTTCAACAATGTTTATTTCCTCATGTTCATTCGACACATTTTGTGGCCAAATAAATAGATTTTTGAAAGTTATATATTCATTTGTTGTTGTTGAAATGATATCACTTTTATTATTGAAAAATGACTCCCACCAAACTAAATCAACAATGTCAAAGTACTCATATGTATATCTAATACATTTTTTAATTTCTTCTAGGCAATCAAAATAATTTATATCTATTCTGTCTTTGTGCATTATGAAATTCCCTAAATGATTGTAATAACAATATTTTTGATGCAAATATTGGATGATCTGGAATGAACTTCAAAAATTCCAAACTTCATGACGGTGCCCATTCTGTAGTAGTTGAATACTTCTTGCCCCATATTAGTGTTTTCCCATCAATTTTTTTGATACGAAATTGATGTTGGAAACTAATGTCATTAAATTGCTTAATGCATTTCTCCTCACCATGCGATCCTAGAATAAATCTTCGCATGTCAACAGTTTCTTCCAACACATCAAAAGTAGGCTTTGGCATGTATGATTTCTTAATACATTCAACTAATGATGGCAAGCTCCCAACTTCCTTCCTCCTCAATGTGACTGAAAAACGATTGAACATCTGATCAATATGGCATGAGTGTGTCGAACAAGAAGGAACACAACCTTTACCTTCTAAAAAATTCTCAATTCAACAAGCATGTTTAGATATCCAAAAACAATCTGATTTTTGCTTTCACGGCAAGTATTGTCCAATTGTAGATACAAAACTTCAGGAAGATTGCTAGACCAATGAGAAAGCACATCATGAATTATGGTTATTGTCAGATTTGCATCATTATGAATATTTGGAGCTGTGAAGTACACACTTGGCAACATTTTCCCATTGAAGACCATATAACCAACCAAGTGATACTGAATAAAATTTTCCTCCTGTAAATTTTTGGGTGTGCGAACAAAATGTGGTAAAAGTGTTTTCTTTTGGTCCATACCATCAATTATCAAACCCAAATATTTATTCGGATTATCATAACACTTCTTTCGATGCTTGTACAACTTTTTCCTTTCACTTGTTTGTTGTTCGCGATGCTCCTGAAGTTCTTTGACAATTGAATCCACACAACATAAAAGAAAGCCATTAAGAAATATGTTTTCATAGTTGATGACTATACAATTTTAAAAGTTACAGTTATGAATGCTTACCTCTTTCCGACCCTTCACATTTGTCCCTTTTTTATTTAAGAGAAGCACATGTATTGCAAATCCCCATCTTTATCTTCTTAGAAATACAAACATTGTTGAATTATTTCTTCCATACCTTCACAAAATATTGATATGTAATAAACTAGCCATGTCCCTCAACACCTTCTGCATATTCTTTGTATAAGTTATAGATTTCTTGTCATGAAAAATTATTTGGAATATGTATTGTATCTCTATTTGGCATACACTCTCCATGCTTTGAAAAGAAATTTTTCATCCATGACATTGCAGTATTTGATAATGGCCCAAACCGTCATTTATGACGTACTTCTGAATAAAATGTGGGATCATTTTCCAAATTTTCTTGAATTCTCGAGAGACGAAAATTCCCCATCAAATGAAACATTTTGAAAGCCTTTCTATAGATAAATAAAGACTTAATATGATAATCATAACCTAACAATGTAGATTGCATACACCCAACTAAATATGAATTTTGCATGCTTTTATTCATTGACAAATATCTCTTCCTTCTCTCTAATGCAAATTTGAAATCCATATGTTTCAAGCAATCTTTTTGACAACATTCACTTGAAATGAGAGCGCTGATAGAACTTCTTCTCATCAGATATTCTACTCTACCCCTTGTATAACTAGAACATCTTGCATTGATACGAAAAGGTCTGCTCCTACTCCTCGATACAATATTTCTTGGAAACATCTCCATAATTGGATCATCATTTGTATAAGCATTTTCATCATCATTAAGAAGAATGTTATCCACACTATGATCAGTTGTTCTTTTCAAATACTGACTTGGAGGATATTCTTCATTTCTCCTTCTTCAGTGCTATTGGCATAGTCCTTAGAATTGGGACTAAATGGAAAATTTGACTAGATGTTTATTGGATATTCTTCCTCATGTGCATTGTCAATGTTGCTCTCATAGTCCATAAAATTAGGACTACGTCGAAAATGTGACTGTTTACTTACTGAAAATACTACATCCTCTCCTTTGTCACTACTACCTTTATAGTCATTAGGATTAGGACTAAGTGCTTCATCATGTCCTTCATCACTAATACTTTGATAGTCCATAGGATTAGGACTAAGAGGACACCGTGACACTCCATTATTTTGAAATTTTTCATCATGCTCTTTATCACTATTGCTCTCAAGTCCATAGGATTAGGACTAAGTGGACACCATGACACTCCATTCTTTTGAAATTTATCTTCATGCTCTTCATCACTGTTGGTCTCATAGTCCATTGGATTAGGACTAAGAGGACACCATGACAGTCCATTCTTTTGAAATTTTTCATCACTCTCTTCATCACTGTTGCTCTCATAGTCCATAAGATTAGGACTAAGTGGACACTATGACATTTCATTCTTTTGAAATTCTTCATCATGTTCTTCATCACTGTTGCTTTCATAGTCCATAGGATTAGGACTAAGTGGACATTGTGACACTCTATTCAGTTGAAATTCTTGATCATTGCTGCTCTCATAGTCCATAGGATTAGGACTAAGAGGACACCTTGACACTCCATTCTTTTGAAATTCGTCATCGTGCTCTTCATCACTGCTGCTCTCATAGTCCAAGGATTAGGACTAATAGGACATCGTGACACTCCATTCTTTTGAATTCGTCATCATGCTCTTCATCACTGCAACTCTCATAGTCCATAGGATTAGGACTAAGAGGACACTGTGGCACTCCATTCTTTTGAAATTCGTCATCATGCTCTTCATCACTACTGCTCTCATAGTCCTTAGGATTAGGACTAAGTGGACACTGTGACACTCCATTCTTTTGAAATTCGTCATCAAGCTCTTCATCACTGCTGCTCTCATAGTCCATAGGATTAGGACTAAGTGAACACCGTGACACTCCATTCTTTTGAAATTCGTCATCATGCTCTTCATCACTGCTGCTCTCATAGTCCATAGGATTAGGATTAAATGGACACCGTGGCTCTCCATTCTTTTGAAATTCGTCACCATGCTCTTCATCACTGCTACTCTCATAGTCCATAGGATTAGGACTGAGAGGACACCGTGACACTCCATTCTTTTGAAATTAGTCATCATGCTCTTCATCACTACTGCTCTCATAGTCCATAGGATTAGGACTAAAAGGACACTATGACACTCCATTCTTTTGAAATTTTTGATCATGCTCTTCATCACTATTGCTCTCATAGTCCTTAGGATTAGGACTAAGTGGACATTGTGACACTCCATTCTTTTGAAATTTTTCATCATGCTCTTCATCATTGCTGCTCTCATAGTCCATAGGATTAAGACTAAGAGGACACTATGACACTCCATTCTTTTGAAATTTGTCATCATGCTCTTCATCACTGTTGCTCTCATAGTCCTTAGGATTAGGACTAAGTGGACACTGCGACACTCCATTTTTTTGAAATTCGTTATCATGCTCTTCATCACTGCTACTCTCATAGTCCATAGGATTAGGAATAAGTGGACACCGTGACACTCCATTCTTTTAAAATTTGTTGTCATGCTCTTCATCACTGGTGCTCTCATAGTCCATAGGATTACGACTAATTGGACATCGTGACACTCAATTCTTTTGAAATTCTTCATCATGCTCCTCATCATTTTTGCTCTCATAATCCTTAGGATTATGACTAAGTGGAATCCATGACTTTTTATTTATTTGAAATTCTTCATCCCCTCTTTCATCAGTGCTGCTCTCATAGTCCTTAGGATTAGGACTAAGTGGAAGAATTGACTTTCTATTCATAGTGGAAGAATTTCATTTATATTCATCAATATGATTAGAGTTGTTACGCGATGAAGATGTTGATGTTTTACAAAGCAAAACTTCACTATCAGGAGAATCCATCCCTTTTAAATAGAAGAGGTTGAATGGTACAAATGCAGACTCTCCTAAAGATATTATATAGCTTAGAGAATGAAATTTTCCTTCCAAAAATTTCCCCTCCAAAAAGTTCGCCAAAATATTTCCCTCCATTATTTTATTCTACAATTTATTGAAAATGTTAACTAAATTTTTTTTATGAAATAAATCTTTAAATTTAAAATTGTAAACTAAAACTTTTACCTAAATTATTTTAATAGCTAAACTATATAATATTTACTAAACAATTGAATGTTTTTTTTTAAATTTTTATAATACCTTCTAAAATAAATTAATCCCACATTCACCGCACTGTAAAACAATTCCATAATATTCGTTTTATCATAGTTTCCTATATCGCCATAAAAAATTAACATGTTAATTTTTTTTAAACAAATTAATCACACATTAACCATACGGTAAAACATCTCTGTAATTTCACCTATTTAATAAATTTCATTCACTATTACTCACATCACATCAAGGTTTTCTGAGGTTCGTTAAAAGACTTGGAGCGAATTTGTAAAGTAGCTACATATCTATCAACAACATATTCAATGGAGAATTCTCGCAATTGAAAGGTTAGTTAATTTTTTTTCCTTGCAAATTTTTATATTAAATGAGTTTAATGAAGTTCTTTTTTTTTTTTTTTTAACTTTTTGCGGACCAAATTTACCCATTACGTCTGCAATGGGCATGGTGGGTCCGGTAAATCTCACGACGGCCAAACAGGCCCATAGGTTAGGGGTGATGGGGACGTCTACCTGGCTGTCTGCCCCACCCCGCCAACCCACGGGGTGGCGGGGTGACTCCTCAGCTCCCCCTCATGCCACCTCGATGGCCCGCCCGCCCGCAAGGTGGCAGGGCGATTCCGAGAATCGCCCCGCCACCCCGTGGGTCGTCAGGGTGGCACGAGCCGGGGATGGGTAGGGGGTAGTTGTTGGGCACCAAGGTGGGCTAGGGGGCCGGACCCAACGACCGGTTCGGTTGGCCGACTGGTTTTCACGGTGCGGCAGCAGGGCGATGTATTTTTTTTTTTTTTCCGAAATTGTTATGATTTATAAAATTAATTATCATTTATCATTTTCGTTGTTAATTTAAGTTATTATGTTTTTGTCATTTACTGATTTATGTGTTTCTTTTTTTTAGGAAAATGATATCAAAGAAGATTTCTGTGAATATTTCTAGACCAAAGACTCTTAAAGGTGGATCTTCAAAAAACATTGGTGAACGAACCCCACCTGCGCTGATGACTACAAATCTTTCAAGTGCCTCAAATGATAAGAAGATGATTTCATACTAGAAGAAATCAAAAGAAGTGAAACTTCCATCAAAAGTTTGGTATGTGAAAGAAAGAGAAAGCCAAAATGTGCAGATATATCTATATGTTGATATACCTAATGATAATGGAATTTATGACGTGATGGGAAGAGTCATAGACATGTGTTCAATACCAGACAGTGAAGTTGTTTACATACTTACAAAACCGCCCAAGTCACATGAAAGGATTAAATACCAGTTATCATATTCATTGTATGACACAAGAGAGGTATCTACAAAGTTGTGTAAACAAATTGTAAATGAGATGAAACAAAATATCGTAAGTATTGTTATTTATATTTGTGTTTTACGTTCTTGTAACTGTCTCACTATATTTTTTAACTTTGTTTTTATTGACATGATATTTTGTTTCGTAGAATTTTGTTGAAAGTTGTTCAATTAGGTTGGGAGGCATTCATTTCATAGAGCATGATATTATGAAAGTTGTCAGCAGTTTCTACTCAGTGTCAAAAGAAGATATGGCAAACAAACAAAATGTAGTAATTCATGATGCTACAAAACTACATCCAAGGGATCAGAAAAAAAGCCTCTAGTGGATAAATCTAGCAAGGGTAGACAAGTTATTTTTGAAGACGAGTAAGTTGAAACTGGCAGTGAAGAATATGTTGTCATTACTGAGGATGACATTTGAACTGAGAAGAGCCGTAAAAGACCAAAAGTAACAATGCCCAAGAATAAATCTGTTACAGTTAATGATGAGAATGTTATGAAGAAGAAAAGTAAAGTTGAACATTTTGAAGTAGTCATTACCAACAGTCAAGAACCTAGTGAAACTTCAAAATAAAGCAGAGAAATTATTACATCAGGAGTTGATTTAGAGGATGGCATTATCAAAACAAAACAAAATTCCATTTGACAGAACTTGACAAAGAGAAACTTAATTGAGGGTGGTCGTACATTTCAGCTTAATGTCAGACAAATCTATAAGGCAAGTGAAGGACAATGTCAATATCAAATCAGAAAGCCACACCATCTGCATGTTCACAACTTGAAGACATTGATGAGGTACAATCCATATGGTCACGTGTTTAATTATGTGCTTCTTGTTGATCCAGTTCATGTTCCCAACAAAGAAGCATTTGATAAGTCAAAATATTTTGAATACAATTATTATGTGCTTGGGGGAACCATTCTGTAGAAGCTCAAAGACAATTGATGGAGGAATATCCCAATAACCCACTTTTTGAAACAATGAAATGTATCATTTATGCTAGTTTATTAGATACAAAAGCAAAGTTAGTGGCATGGGATCATAATTCAAATAATGAATATAGGAGGTCTAAGACTTTCATCCAAAAGGTTAGATTTATTAACAGTGAATTTGAAGAAAAATGTGGTGGGGATAAGATAAATGTTACTATAGATTTCTGAAAGGAATGTTGTATGGAAATAGGCTATCAAATTAAAGAAAAAATCAATTCAAAATGCGGCAAATTTAGTGATTTATTCAGAGGTGTTGATAACATTTTCTAGTTGGAATTTATAACTAGAGAGATATGGGAGTTGATTAATGAGATTTTTAACATGTGAGAGAACATTGGCATTAAAAAACAGAAGGTCAAAAAGTCTAAGCCATTGATATGTAGCAATAGTAAATCAGGTTCTAAAATGAAGCAGCTTGCAGAAGATGTGACTATCACACCTTGGAGAGCATTACAAGGAATAAAGGATGAAAAACTTGTCAAAGCAATATTATTTCGTGAGGTCAGGGGAATTATCATTGGAGAAAATGTCTGAGGAATTTCAAAAGTAAGTTTGTTGAATTATTTTTATTTATTTCTAGATTATAATTTTCTTTTTAAATATAACATATTGTTCTTGGTACTATTTGTTATACATATAATTATATTAACTTTTTTACTTTATCTATGTAGTCACAAATTTTACATGAAAATTCAAGAACAAATGGTTAAATTGTTGAATGAATATAGTTGGGATGATATTATACACAACTATCCAGATTCAAGTTCTACATCAACATTAATTTTTTTTTATCTTGCATTTAAAAAGGTATGTTGATTTATACATTCATTTTTATTCATCTATGTACTATTTTTAATTTTATACTTACACATTATTTGTTTTTTTTATATAAAGATGAAGACGGATGATAATGGAGCACTAGATAGTTTCAGAACTTTTATTGAAAAAATAAAGGTCGAAAGACTGAAGAAACAACATCTTAAGAATGTTGAACTTGATCCAACTCTTACTCATTTCATTTGGAATGGGCTAGACACTATTCAATATCAAGTAATACAAAGCGACTATGAAGACATTGCTAAACTCATACCTAAAAGGGATTATGCCTAGTTATTGCAAATATTCCCATGGTTTCAATATTCCAAACATTGACTATGATAGCGAGCCTTATACTTATCAAGCTCTTAGTAAAGTGGTTGAGGGATTTCTAGAAGTCACGTCATCACCATTATGGAAATTTGTGACATTTCATTTAGGCACACAATTGGAAATGTTATTGTCAAGCTTTAAGGGGAAAACAAATTCAATGATGCAGCTTACATGGTAAGACATTTAAAATGTATATTTGGTTAATGTTAAAAAATTCATTTATGTACAAGTTAATTGAACTTTTACTATTTCATGTTATAGGCAAAAGTCAAATCTTCTTAACTGTGCAGATCAAATATTTATAAATGATTGTGAGTTCATCCATATTGATAGTGGGCAAAAGATGATTAGCTGTATGTCTATGATTTTTAATGGGTAGATGAAAAGAGTCATAGCCATATTGTTATGAAACTAGCTCAAGAAAAAGATAGAAAGATAGATCAACGCCTTAGAGTTCAAGCTCTTCAAGGGAGCAACCTCCTTTACATTACATAAATGAACAATTATGGATGATTCAAATGACAAATCTCCTTTCTATATATAGGAGTCTAAGGAGTCACAGTATAACTCAGC
>CM062816.1:837974289-838197841 GCA_031772625.1 Pinus tabuliformis
TTGACATTGTATCCTTTATACCATGATTCCTATTGATGAAGCCATTGAAATCAGAAAACCTCACTGATAAAGAGACTGTTGATCTTTTGGAACTATGCTTGAAATCTTCATACTTCAGTTTCAAAGGCAGAATTATGAGCAAACTCATGGTGTGGCTAGGGTTCTCTCTATCTCCCGTAATTGCCAACATCTTTATGGAGCCACTTTGAGAAGAAGGCTCTCATGTCATTTCCATACACCCCTGAAGAATGGAAAAGGTTTGTAGACGACATATTTGCTAAGTGGAGTCATGGAAAAGAAAAGCTTGACTTATTCCTTAATCACTTAAATAGCCTCTCTGACCATATAAAATTTACCATTGAAATTGAAAATAATAACCAGCTCCCTTTTCTTGATGTCCTTTTAACTAAAAGAAAAGGGCCTCTTAGTTTCCAAGTCTATAGAAAGAAAACCCATACAGAAAGATATCTTCATGCAAATTCTCACCATCACCCTAAACAAAAGATAGGCATCATTAGAACCTTAACCACTAGGGCTGTCAGAATATCGGATCCTGACCATTTAAACGATGAACTTAACCATCTTCACAAAGTGTTTGAACTAAATGGATATAATAGAAACACCATCAAGAAAGCCATGCACCTATCCCTAAAGAAAAATAACAACAATATTAATGATCAAAACTTATCAATTCCTAAGATCTCCCTTCCTTACATAAAAGATACCACAGATAAAATCTCTAAAGTTCTTAATAAACATAACATTAGTGTAGCATTCACCCCTGCTAACACAATCAGACAATTATTTAACTCTGTTAAAGATCCTATAAACCCTAACCTTCAGAAAGGTGTTTATGTGATTCCTTGCTCATGCGGCAAAGAATACATAGGTGAAACAGGAAGATCTCTTAAGGTTAGAATCAAAGAACACACTGCTGACTTAAGAAGAGAAAGAATTTCCAAATCTGCCTTAGCTGAGCATGTTCATTCTTCCTCTCATTACATCTGCATGGAGGAGGCCAAACTTGTTAGAAAAGAAGAACATTGTCTCAAAAGAAAAATTAAAGAAGCCATTGAAATAGAAAAAAGGAAAAATAACTTTAATCGTGATGATGGATTAAAGCTGAGTAACACTTGGAAACCTTTATTAGAAAAATTAAAAAAACAGTAAGTGTTAATCTTAACCATCCTCCTTAAACCCTAAATCATTGACCTAACCTTTCTTAAAATGCTGTTCTTGATCAATAACATATATCTTGATAACATTAAAAACACTTCTTAGTTAATTATTATAACTAAAATCACCTCTAGGATTATAGACAATACTACAATATTACCTCACCTATCATAAGTTTAATTAATTAATTGGAAATCAATAATTTAAGATACAAATTAAATAAAAATAAAAGAAAATAATAATAATAATAATAATATATAAATAAATAATTAAATAAATAAGAAAAAATAATAATAATAATAATAAATATTATTATTATTTATCAAATTAATCAAAGTAATTAAATATTCCAAACTTTTGAAATAAATATATAATAATAATAATAATAATAATAATAATAATATTTAATAAACAAATAATAATTTTATGATAATAACAAATAAATACATAATAATAAATTAAACAAATAAATAAACTAATAATTCAATAATTAGTTTAAACACATGAATAAAGTAAGTAAAAAAATATTTAACTTTATATAATTAAATTATCAAAAATAATAAACTAATAATAATAATAATAATAATAATAATAATAAATAATAAAATAAATAAATAATATTCTAATAAAAATAATAATAAAATGATATTATTATAAAAATAAATAAATAAATATAGTGAATAAAAAATAACAAAATAAATAATAATAATAATAACAAATTAATAAATTAATTAATAATAAGTAAAAATTAATAATAATAATAATAATAATAACAATATTAAATAAATAATAAAAATAATAATAATAACAAAAATATATATATATATAATAATAATAAAAATGAATAATAAACAAATGAATTTTAAATAAAATAAGCCGACCTAATTTCTCACTGCACTCCTTAATAACCCTCTTATATATATCAATAATCATAGCTCTGGGATACATCATTAATTTTAAAAATTATCTATTGCCGCATCCCCTGATGATGGACTCACTTCGTAGTCCGAAACGTTGGGTTCACAAAAATCTACAACAGGTCATTCCTCCTCTATCTAAAAACAAAAAAAATGTCTGGAATAAATTCTATTGATTACAAAGAATAAAGGCTCTGGGAAACCTCATTGAAATCTCAAACTATATAAAGAAGTAGAGGTCGTCATCAACAGAGATCATCATACAATAGTCAATAAGGAAATATTTGCTGAGTGAGGATATGAAAGATCCTCAAGTTTCTCTGATGGAATACTTATCAAAAGATTCACCGATCTAGAAAGGAAGCAAATTTTTCATCAAGAATTCCAACTCATGGGATTCAAGGGATGATGGTATGATGGCATAACAATGAAGTAGGATAAAACTCGTTTGTTCAAAGGAAGCTGCTACAGGAAGTCTGGATGACCCAAAGGAAAGATGAGGTATGTATGCTTACATAGATTATTATGATTATTATGAAAGTCATGTCATATGGTTGGTAGATAATATGGATTACTAGTTCCATATTGGGAAACATGATAAAAGAAAAAGGGATCTCCTCCTCTGAAAGACTGCAGAAAAGCATAAGTTACACTAGACGAAATCAACATAATATGTTTTCATGTGAATCATGAGGAAGTTGACTACAATTAAGAAACTTTGATTGGAAGCTCCTGGGAATGAAGTGTGTGAAAAGAAAGGAAGAGATCGCAAAATATGCAACAAAGGTAGAAAGCATTCAATATCCGAGACCAAGAAGAGTTGATTGGAATATCTCTTGGAAAGATATGAAGATTCTAATGGAAGTGGGAAAAAGATGAGACCCTTGACAATGGATATCTGTGGGAGATGTGTCAACATGTATGGAGGATGCTGATACCTACAAGAAGATGTCATGATGAAAGACCATCACAAAGGTAATCAAGAAGATGTCATGATGAAAGACCATCACAAAGGTAATGTTTGATTTAAGTGTTCATTTATTATTTTTGAACTAATATCTGGATGGGCTTATGTAAGACTGTTGAAGGGAAAATCTATGAATGACTTCAAGGAAGACCATATAGAAGGTTGTAAGATCCTTCCGAAAATATGACATGAAGAAAGCAACATGACATGAAGCAAAGCCAAATGGAAAAACTGATGAATCACTTTTTGATGAAAGGAATGAGGACATGATTGACTCATGAACGAAAGTGATGGATGGTCTGTGCCCTATGAAGAAGTCCTAAAAGATGAAGACTCCATAACGAAGAATAAATTCATGACATCAAAGGAAGGAGCTCTTCAAGCAACTGGTTGTTCCATAATCTCCACATGAGGAGCCGCTGTAGGTCCTTAGCTAAGAGGGAGCCTGAAAAGAAGTTTCTTACTTGGAAGAAACTTGGCAATTCCTAAGCCAAGAGGGAGCTTAAGTGCATTCATTTTGTAGAAATGAGTACATTCCTTTATTGGAATATGTCCTCCCTATTTGAAAGGGAGAGATAGACATGTCATTCTGGTCCTCACCTGGGAAGACAAAATGGAGGATTGGGTAATTATTTGGCATCAGATACTCTTTGAGGATGAGATAGGGCTTCCAATAGAAGAGTAGTCGTGGAGGATTGATATTCTTTAAGGGGCGGGGAGTCCAAGATAAGAATAGTCCTCATGGAACACACCTTGAGTACCTGGGTAGGGGATGTTCCAAGAGAGATAATGATGAGAGTGTTTATAAATCATTGGTCTTGCCAGCATTGAGCTCAGATCTTGTGGAGAGATGGAGTTGTTAGTCAAGGCCTTGCTATGTAACAATGCTGGTTGATATGATGCTATACAAATGAATTACCAATTTGAAATTTTTCTTATGAGAAATTCTTCAGATTGAGAATAACCAAGTACCATTATGAATACCTCCCTAGTTAAGAGGGAGTGTTGAAAAGTGTAACTAGGTTCGGTCTTCATAATGACATGTAATTATGATTTTATGTAATGAGATGTAAAGAAGAAAAATAAAATTATTGTATTGACTTTCTTCATGGGTTTCATGAGCAAGAGATTTTGTTTTTGAGTCAAGACTCCCATTGAGAGTCTTTAGGAATTATTTGTCATCTAGTCATAAAATGATAGAGTCATTTTCATGTAATGAAGTCATGTTACACTTTGTAAAAGGTCAAACTTATCTATGTAAAGTATCCTCTAAGATCTTGTCACTTATCCTCTTCAAGTCGACCTACAACGATGGAAGAACTTGCTAGAAGAAGTCGGCCTAACTACTTGTGATCATGTCAACCGAAAGGACATGTAATGAAGTGTATGTATAGCCACACTCGGCCTCACTTAGAGGCAAGCAACTCGACATTCATTCGGTCAAGCAGAAGTGCGAAGAAGAGGTCAAGTAGAAGTGCAAAGAAGAGGCCGCAAAGAAGAAGTGCAAAGAAGTGACAAGAAGGATTCTTCTGGGCATTGCGAAAGAGAGTTTCTTTTGGGAAAGCGAAGGAGAGTTTCTTTTGGGAAAACGAATAAGTTTTCTTCTAGGCAAGCGAAAGAGAGTTTCTTCTAGGCATAACGAAGGATAATTTCTTCTGGGGTCAGCGAAGGAAGTATTCTTCTGGATACTTTTTCTGGGTGACCAAGCTAGAGATCAAGATCATAGAGACTGAGATTCTCTAGGAGAAGCAGAGAAGAAGCAGTGTGAAGGATAAAGACCGAGTTTCTCTAGAAGGAGCCGAGGAGAGCAATTCGAGCTCAAGAAGAAAGTTGAGGAAGAGAAGAGGAAGAGTATCAAGGTTCGTGACAAGGTTCTTGGGAGGATATTTGAGTCAAGGGTCTTTGTCATGGTGTTGGTACTCATCAATTGAAGATCTAGAAGAAGAATTTTTGATCGGGTTTTTCTCTCAAGAGGTGAGAGGTTTTGGCCCTGGCTGACAAACCCACATACTGTGTCACTTGTCTTCTATTGTGCATATTGGTAATTGTCTTGATGAAAAGAACACAATAATAATATAACGAAGAAAAGACTAAGCTAAGAAATAAAAGTATAATACAAGCAAGTATCAAGCAGAGAAATTTTTTAACTATTCATGCCCTAGATTTCTCAACACATCGGTTACGGGAGCTAACCTAGGTTGTGTTACATATTGATGATGATGTTGATTTAGGTGAAGGGTATTGAGCTAGATAAAGATGTTATCGATGAGATTTACCTTTTTTTGGAAAGATTATGTGTACAAAAGACATCTGGATAGTCATTATGAATACCTCTCTAGCTAAGAGGGAGTGTTGAAGAATGTAGCTATGATCGGTCTTCATAATCCTTGATGTATTTATAATACTATGTAAAAACACGAAAGAAAATTAAATTTTAAATTAGAAGAAAGAAAATTAAAAGAAAGGAAATCAACAAAACCACAAAAAATTAAGATCCTTGAAAATAGTTCATACTCACGTAAATAACATATTTACCATTAGTTACTACCCATCATAATTTAAACAAGTATTTGCATAAAAGACAAAATAGAAACAAGATTTATATAAATATACTTACGAATAGTTATTGCCCACAATTATTTACATGATTTTAAACACTTAACAAATATGAGTAAAAATGTAAATGTGCAGACTTACTAGAATTTAATTTACAAAGAGATGTGATTTAATTTACGAGACATGTGGGTATCTTGGGCATAAAATGCATTTGAACTTTTTCATTTTACACACACTTATCACTCACATATCTCTCTTTTGCACACATTGTGATATCTACTTTATTTTCATGGTTATAAGTTGAATTTATGAAGTGTGATTTCTTGATGAAGATAAAAGAACTATAATATATATTCACAAGTAATTACCATAGTTTAGAAATAAAGTACTTGCATCAATTGTACTAAAAAGTCAACACATGGAATACCAAAGATTATTGTAAGTGACATTCATTGGAAGTTTTTGGAATGAATTATTTTCTTTTTTTTGTACTCAATTGGCTCACAACTCATTATCTTACCATCCTTTATCCAATGGGAAAACTGAGATTGTAAATAAATGTTGAGAAGGATATCTACCTGACTTTGCATTTGACAAACAAACATAATGGGTCAAATGATCCTTCCATATTTCATAAAAAATGTCACAATTTATGGCATTTTATGGATATCATCCTCCATCCATCACATCACCCTTGAAAGGGACTATGAAGGCTCAAGTAGTAGAGGATCACATACATCACCAAGAAGAGGTCCTCAAACCATTGAAAGACAACTTGATTATGGCACAAAATAGGATCAACAACAAGCATATCAAAATCGTAGTGAAAAGGAATTTTAAGTGGGGGATTGGGTATTGGTGAAACTATAATCATATAAACAGATGTACCTCAACCAACAAAAGAATGACAATAAACTAGCTCCGAGGTATTATGGCCCCTATAAGGTGTTGTAGAGGATTGGAAGTATGGCTTACAAATTGGAGTTTCCCATATCTTCATGTGTACATGTAGTTTTCCATGTTTTTCTGCTTAAAGAAGGTAATTAGTGACAAGATCCCAATCTAAACTATTCTACTAAAGATTAATGAAGAAGGGAAAATATTACTAGAACCATTTTTTTTTTGGAAATGAGGACTAGGTAGTTGAGAAATGGGAAGATAGGCAAGTGTTGAAGACAACACTTCTTTGAAGGGGAGGGGCATGTTAAGCCCTATATTAACACAAAAAGCCTTATAGATTGAGTGATTACATGTCTATTGTTATATTGTTGTGTAGGCTAGAACCCGTCATGGTCCTATTTTATTATAATTGTAGCCCTTGTCTCCTATATATACACTAAGACCTAGTCCTAATATCATCAAATATTGTCTTGTATATTGTATCCATTGTAAAAGGAGGTTTCCACCTCGAAGAGGACTGTAATTATTGGTTTCTTATCATTTTTAAGGTGCAAGGATCATAACACTGGCATGGCTGATAGGTCTTGCATAGCCATTGGGCCATGGCCGCCTTGTTAGCTATTTTTGTTTTGTTTTGTTTTGTTTTCTCTTATCTTTTACAATTTATCTTGGCTACAATTTTTTTTCCTTTTAGTTGGCCCTTTGAGATTTTTTGGCCATTGTAAAACATTTGGCCTTTGTATGATCCTCTTCTACTCGACTTGAGAAAAACTTTTATGCCTCATACAATCACAACCGAACCTAGCTCATGTGATGCTTGTATGAACTTGGCACCTGAAAATTTGGAGATTGGTCCCTAAGAGTTTACTCTCCAATGTCATGTTAATTTCTAAACCAAGCCCCTAACAATTACTTTCCTAGCATATTTATCAGAGATCTATTGAATAAAAGCACAACTAGGTTCTTAACAAAATATTCAGTGGAAGCACAATTACACGACCAATCTCAATCACATGTGACACATACAAATTCTGCCCATTCTATAGTTCATTAAATTAATATTTCCAACCATTAGAGAAATTTTGAGGTAAAAAATGGGCCTCAAAACAAAAATATACAACCAAAATCAACTTTATAAGAACCAATAGGGTTCAAGATGATGATGTCAATTGTGGGGGATGATTCACCATTTTTCGAGTAAAAAAGTAAAAAGATAAAAAAAAAAAAAAAAACTATTCAAATTTTATTTTCAACTTATCTCCCTTATAGTTTTACTCAAATTTCGAGTGAGAGCATTCGTTGGATGCAAAATTTAATTCTTCATCTAGGGAGTACCCACGTTGCATGCTTTCAGTGGACCCTACCACACGAAAAAATGAGAAATATATGAAAAAGGTGATCACAATCATGTTTTTCCATGTATTTCTCATTTTCATGTTGTAGGGGTGATCGCAAATATGCAACATGAGTACTCCTTGGATGAGGAATTAAATGATGCATCCAACGAGTGCTCCTGCTCGAAATTTGAGTAAAACCGCAGGGAGATAAGTTGAAAATACGAGTTGAAAAAATAGTTTTTTCTTTTTTCCCTCTAAAATTTGATGATGTAATATAATCTTATTTTATTATTTTCACTATTATTTTATAATATTTCTTAGGAGGTCCATTTTAGGCCTCAAAATTTCTCTAATGCTACTTGGGCTCTTGTTCAAGAACGATGGCCTAACTGAGAAATTTACAAATACAACATACTCTAGATTTAATCTAGTTGATTAAGCTCTAGATCTATCCTTGATTTGCTTGGCTGATCTAGATCTCTTATGTTGCACATTTGCACCTTCCTTGGACTTGACACATGAATAGCTGATTCATTAGTTGACAAAATCTCTTTCTCAGTGTCTTGTATCGCTTTATGGTGTACCTTTCTCCCTCCTTATCGTTTCTTTTAGAACTTCTCATTGAGCTAAATCATTGACTTTAATCTGCAAAGTGGCAGATGGCCGAGATAAGATCTTGCCCCACTCGAGATTAGTTGTTGAGATTTAAACATGATCACTAAAGTAAATATTTTGCTTTTCTTAAGTTTTTTTAGCTCAATAGGCAACATAATTGTTTATGTGCTTTTCCTAAGTTAGACTTAGTCTAAGTTATAAAAACAACTTACTCAATACTTAAGTAAGTATCCTAAAGAGACCTTGGGAAATTTTTGCATGCCTAGACACTTAGGCCTGTGTAGAGGTACCTGCATGAGCTACAAATATCAACAATGGTTTGATTTGGGGGGAGAAATCCCTTAGAAGGTTTCAAATTTTTGCGATTTTTTTCTCTTATAATTTTGCTATGGATAAATGAGTTGAGTGACTTTTCTTGGGTGGAATTATTATGTGATGTGATCTATTTCTTGTTGATTTTTCAAGGAAATCCGATCTTTTAAATTGATAATTACTTTCCAGTGATTTATTTAACCAAACTTACTTATGTCACATACATTATTAAGTAATTATATATAGAAAATCTCAATAGTAATGTAATAATGATAGTAGGATCATAAAGAGATAGCCAAGCACATAAAGAGACAAATTTTCACCTAGGAAACCAAAGCTCAAGGGTAAACTGAGCAATCTTTTCTAGGAGAAATTATTTAATTCAGTAAAGTACCATTCTGATCTTTCTAGTCAAAATTGGTCAAACAGACCAAAAATTTGATCTTCCTGCTGCTGCCTAGAATTCAGTGAAGCCTAGTTAACAAGGCTAAAATTCGACTTCCTGCAACTGCGTCGAAATCTTGCGCAACTTGCCTCAGAGTTCGGTCAAACACCACCTCATAAATTTCGGACAAAGAGTGGTCGATGCTAGTCAAACTTTTGCCTCCTTCTCCTCTCTCTCCTTTGCACGTGTGAACAGAGAACATATGATTTTTGATGATTCGAATTTCTTGCCAAATAGAGGAGGTTGAATGTGTATATATAGTGTTCAAATCAAGTGGGTTTTGACCAAGGATCACCCATTCAACTGGTGGGGTTGACCTGACTTTATGGAGTCTACATGAGTTCAAAAATAATATTTCTTTCTTTCAATTTGGCCAACTTGAATATCAATTGCAACTACTAAAAATCAACACTCCCTCCTAGCTAGGTAGGTATTCAATTTTGGCCTTCTCAAATGTCCTCTTTGCTGAACAATTTCTCCATCCAAAGAAAAGATTGAATGACCTCACTACGTTGATGTATCCATCCTCTCCATGTTCTACTCTAGAACCATGGGGAAAGCATCATGCATCAACATCATGCAAAGCATCTAGTCATCTAATAGTCAAATCCCCTTTGCAAATGGATCTAGTCATCCAGTAACCAAAACATTGGGGATATGGTCAGAACTTTCTAATTGGGGTCAACAAGACTTGTCCTAGATCACTAACTCAACAAGTCATCACTTGGAGCATTGCCAATACCTTTGACCAAAAAAAATGGTGAAACCCTGGGCCAATTATCATTTGTGCATGCCAATTGAATGGTAAAACACTTGCTCAATGTTAAAGGCACTCACTCTACCCACTAGCCAAGTACCTCTCAGAAATATGGTCAGAACCTTCTAACAGAGGGAGCACTCTGGGCCTTGATGCTCTCTTAAGACATTCTCCCTAGTCACATCACATGACCCTTGGTCAATACCCTTGAGTTGTCAGTATTCTGACCTAGGGAGAATGTTTGCTATTGATGCTACAACGTCAATACTCCCTCTAATTGAGGGACGCATTCTCAACCACTCCAAGCTTGCCCCTGAAGTAAACAAACTTCATCCTGGGACAAAGGTTTTGTGAGAATGTCAGCAACCTGCTTGTCTATAGAAATGCATTGGAGCCATACTGCTCCCCTCTGTACCATGTCTCGGTACTTGATTTGAATGTGCTTTGACTTGTCATCATGATCGTCTCCAACACCTAATCAAAAAATCCTGCGAATAGTTTTTGAAGCTACACTGCTTCACAATTTGCCAAACTAGTTGCAATATATTCAACATTTGCAGTATTGAATGCGACAAATATCTTCTTCCTGGTCATCTAGGATATCATAGCAGAACCCAAACTGAAGCAACATCCTGATGTGCTCTTCTTGTCTTTTGCAGTCTCTGCTCAATCTGAATTTGTATATCCCTGTTGCTGTACTTCATCATTTGAGATATATCTCAATCCAAATCTAGTTGTATCATGTCGGTACCTTAACACATGTTGTGTTGCATACCTCAACTCAACCATAAACTGATCAACTTTCTTCACTAGATCCATCACCACAACTATTGTTTGGTCACCTTGATTGGGTACTCCCTTTGACACTAGAACAGATCTTGCTATGGCAATCCTGTTGAAAATTCAATAGGGCAATGAATATGTTAATTCTCTTTAACTTGATAATTGATTGTGTTACCTTTTTCCTTATTAGCTTTGTTCCTTATTATTATAATGTGAGATACATCAAACAACTATCAAAATAATAAGAACAGTGACATAGTATATAGGCTGCAAGCGAGGGCCAAAACCCCTCCTCTTGAGGGGAAAACCATAAAATCTCCTCTTCTTATAGGTACTTCAATTGATGAATACCAAGACCTTGTGACTCAGACCAATACCCTCCAAGATCAAGATCAACCACCAACTCGACCTCCTATTGCAAGAACTTTGACCTCCTACTGCAGATTAGAAATTTTGTCTACCCGACAACTGCTGCAACTGCTGCTGCCACACTTGAAAACTTCGATCTTCTTCTTAGAGCCTTCTTCTTCCCTTCGCTTGCCTTTCCTTGTGACTTAGGACTAGAGAGATACCCTTAGTGACCTTCACTTGACTTCTTTCCTCTCTTCCTTCCAAGATCGAACTAGATATAACCCTTGTGCAGAAACCCTAGCTTCGTCTAGCACGTGGGAGAGAGAACTAGCCCAAACACTTCGTCTTTCTTTGACCTCTTCTTCGTCCTTCTTTGACTTCTTCTTCGTCCTCTTCTTCACATAGAATGAGAGATGAGTGAGTGCTTCTTTGGAGGACGAGTTCCTCTCTTTATATAGGCCTCTTCAAGGGGTAGACGTGGCTCTTCAATTAGGCCGACTTGACAGCTTCTAGGCCGACTTGATCTTGGAGGGTATTTCGACACTTTAAAGACAAAAATAATTTTTCTTTACAAGATACAATGTGCCCATTAGGGTCTTCAATATATGACAATGACTCTTAGACCTAGGACAAACCCTAGAAGCACTCAATGGGTGCTTGACCTATAAAATAAAAGAACTTGAGCATGAAACCCATGCTCCAATAATAATAATAATTTATTTTCATTTTATAATTTACAAGAATACATTTCATACTTATGAAGACCGAACCTAGTTACACATTTTTCAACACTCCCTCTTAACTAGGGAGGTATTCATAAGAGGTACATGGTCATTCTCAATCTGAAGAGATCTCATAAAAAGAGTCGGATTGGTAACCCATCTGTCTAGCATCATGTTAACCAACATTGTCACATAGCAAGGCCTTGACTAACAACTCTATCTCTCCACAAGATCAGAGCACAATGCTGGCGAGACCAATGATTTATAGACACCATCATCATTGTCTCTCAAGGTACATACTCCACCCGGGTGTTCACCGAGTATGACCTTCTTTGGACTATTCTTATCTTGGATAGCCAGTCCTCAAAGAATATCGGTCCACGACTACTCTTGTCTTGAATGCCCTACCACATTCTCAAAGAGTATCGAATGCCAGATGGTTACCCAATCCTCCATTCTTTCTTCCCAAGTGAAGACAAGAATGTAGTGTCTATCTCTCCCTCTCAATTAGGGAGGATACATCAACCAAACCAAGCTTGTCTCTCAAGTACACAAGCTTCTTGTTCGGAAGAGATTTTTTCAATATGTCAGCTACCTGCTCATTAGTGGAGATATACTATAGCTACAACACACCATTTTGTACTAGCTCTCGAATATAGTGATACTTGTTGTTTATATGCTTTGTCTTTCCATGAAATACTGGGTCTTCAGACAAACGTATACAATTGGTGTTATCACAAAGTATCACTGTAGAGTTCATCGGTCCTTCAATTAGGTTGGATAGCAGCTTCGTCAACCATACTGCTTCTCTGCTTACTTCACATGCTGCAACATACTCAGCCTCAGCACTACTCAAAGCAACTGTATCTTGCTTTCTTCTCATCCATGAGACCATGGAGGATCCCAAACTGAAACATCCCCCTGTAGTGCTCCTTCCATCTTGCTCACTACCTCCCCAGTTGGAATCTGTATATCCAATCAATTGGACATCATTCCTTCTATCATACTTCAGATAGTGGTGGATGGCTCCTCACAGATATCTTAAAATATGTTTTGCTGCTATCCAATGATCATGCTTTGACTCCACTTGGAATTGACTAAGAACATTTATTGCAAAGCATATGTCTAGTCGAGTATTCACCAAGTACATTAGTGAGCCAATTAGTTGTCTATACTTGGAAGGATCCATAGGGCTTGATTCAGAACTTCTTAGTCTCTTCAAGTTTGTGATCATCAGAGTGGTCATAGGTTTGCAATCCATCATGTCAAATCTATTCAACATCTTGATCACGTACTTTCCTTGACCCAAATAAAATTGATATGGTCCTTGCCGGACTTCTAGTCCCAAGTAGTAATGCATCAACCTAAGATCCTTCATTTCAAATTCTACTGCTAGTTGCTTCTTACATTCTTCAATTCGACCTTCTACACCTGTCAAGAGAAGATCATCTACATACAGAAGAATGATTACATGGTTTCCATCTACAACCTTGATATAAAGGTTCGAATCAACATAAATTTTTGTGAAACCTATTCTTTTCAGGTATGCATCCATTCTGGCATACCATGCCCTTGGTGCTTGCTTGAGGCCATATAATGATTTCTTCAGTCTGCAAACATATGCCTTCCTGTCTTGAACTTCAAATCCCAAGGTTTGCTCTATATATATTATAGGCTTCTTCATCTATTGTGCCATTCAGAAATGTAGTCTTGACGTCCATTTGATGGATGTTCCATGTCATAGATGGTGCCAGAGAGACTAATGAACGAATCGTCATATATCTTGCTGTTGGAGCAAATGTCTCTTCGTAGTCGATGCCTTCTTGTTGAGAGAAACCCCTAGCCACAAATTGTTAGGTCCCTATAATACTAGTGATTACTCCATTACTATTGTAGTTGTATCCCTTATTAATATTGTTGTGCCCCTATTGTCCCCATATTGTTATTACTGTGCCCCATAGAATCCCTCTATTGTTATTTTTGTGCCTTTATATTATTATTGTTAGGTCGGTTTGGTTGTATTGTGACCCCTTAGACTCCTATATATAGAAAGGAGGTTTTTTCATTTGTATTATCCAAGAATTGTTCATTTGTGTAATGTAAAGGAGGTTGCCCCCTCGAAGAGGCTTATTTCTAAGGCGTTGATCTTTCTTTTCTATCTTTTTGTGAGCTGGTTTCATAACATTTGGTATCAGAGCTTTGGATTCTAGGGTTTCGTTGCTCCAAACAGGTCATCGTGGCATTTGCGTTGTAACTTTTTTTCTGCAACGTTTCAGACGTTAAAACAAAAACCCATTTGGGTTGAAATCATTCTGAACCTCGAGTCCGAAATTTAGAGCTTTTCACGCTATATTTGCGGAAATATGATTTAAGGAAGTTGGCCTTTTTGCAGGCTCCCGAATTACATTCCAAACAGGTGACCTGGGGAAAATAGTCATAACCTTTGTTTTGAGCATCAGATTGAAATTTTGTAAAAAGTTACAGAAAGAGGACGGACTGTAGTTTCATGTGTATATTTTTCAGATCCTAAGGTCAAAGCAGTGACACGTGGCACTTCATACAAGTTCGCTCTTCTGAAAAGGTATATAATGAGGTCATCTTGGGAGATTGTGCATAACTCTTTCTTGGAGAATCTAAATTCGATCAGACTGGTGGCATTGAAAAGAGGGGGCAGAGGGCTACCGCAAGGTCGCAATTTCAGAACTGAAAGATTTGAAATTTCAAAGATACATGAGATGCAATATCGAGCTTCTACAAAGTGAAAAAAGGTGTGTAGATTCTTTAACTTTTTGCATAAGCTTGGTTTGAAAAATTAGTCTAAAAAAATTCAAACGGCATAGTGAAGCATTATTATCGGTAACTGATGCCCCAAGGAAAGAAAATGCAAACACCTAGTAAGAAATCTGAAAGCTCTAGCATGACTCATGAAGAAGAGGAATAAATGCAACATGATATATCAAAATTACGAGACCAAGTGCAACAAATGTCACTCGCACAAAAAGTAACAGAATTTAAGATGTATGGCATGAAAGTTAAGACGAATGACGTGGAAGCTAAGATGGACGATTTGAAAACAGATTGGAAGGTAGGCATGGAAGATTTGAAGACATATTTGCAAATTTTCTACAAGAAATGCTTACTAATGGTGAAAGGGTGGTAAAGGAAACTCATGATGAGAACAAAAAAAATGTTAATCATGATTTCATAGACTCTAATGTTGGATCGAGGAACCACCATATTCCAAAATTCTATATGAGGAAGTTTGATGGCAAGGATCCCGCAACATGGATACTACAGATGGAGCAATTTTTCGACCTCCATAATGTGCAGAAGACGCAAAAGGTACGTATTGCAATTTTATATTTGGAACCCAATCAGTTTGTATGGTATCGATGGCTTTGCTCTCGTAAACAAATTGTCACTTGGGCAATTTTTACGAAAGAAATGGCAACATATTATGAGGAAACAAAAAGCAACACCTTTTTCAGCCAATTGATAAGTCTCAAACAAAAGGGTTCAATGATGGATCACATTGAGGACTTCCAAAAATTGAACATAAGGGTAAAAGATATTGCAGATGAGCATAGGATTGATGTGTTCATAGAGAATTTAAAGGATAATATCCAACATGAGGTTTGCCTTTGGGAACTTGATTCATTGAAGAAAGCATTCAGGGTAGCAAGAAAAATGGAAAGCAAAATTTTGGCAACAAGGAAGCCTACCATTCACAACTATAAAGATGGAAGTGTTGTTGCCCCTAGCCTTCCACAACCTATAAGGTTGACACCACAACAATTGGAAGAAAAAAGAACAAAGGGCTTTGTTACAGTTGTGATAGCAAATACACTAAAGGTCATAAGTGTGCTGAGAAGAAATTATTCTACATAGGCTGTGAAGAGGAGGAAAAAAAGGAACAAGAAATGTCAAAAGAAGAGGATATATTCCAGGAACAAACTTTAGATAAAGAAGTAATGAATCCGACCATATCTTGTAATGCATTGGCTAGAATTACCACTCCTCAAACTATCAAGATAGAAGGACATATCAAGAAGAAAAGGGTAATAGTGTTGATTGATTCAGGAAGTACCCACAATTTTATTCATTGTAAGATAGCAAAAGAATTGAATTGCTTCCTATATCCAGCACCAGAGTGCCAAGTGATGGTTGCAAGTGGATGAACCATAAATTGCTCTGGAAAGTGCCATAATATCAAGCTATCCATGGGAGAATATATATTGAATAGCCCAATGCTTTCCATTCCAATGGGAGGTGCTGATGTTGTACTAGGAGTGCAATGGCTACAATCCTTGGGTACAATAGCTTTTAATTTTTAAGAACTTTTTATGAAATTTTCTGCCGAAGGAAAGGAAGTTGAATTAAGGGGTATTGAAGGGAAACCAAGAAAGATAATCAGCTCTAATGGTATGACAAAGCTTCTAAAAAAGGAACAACGAGGTGTAATTGCACAATTATGTTCGCTAGATGTTTCCACATCAAAATCATCTATTTCTCCAGATCTCCAAAAAGTCTTGGACAATCATTCCAAGGTATTTGAGACTCCCAAAGGTCTCCCACCTATTCGTGATCATGATCATGCTATTCATTTGATTCCAAGAAGTGTTCCTCCAAACATCAGGCCGTATAGATATCCCTATGCCCAAAAGAGTGAAATTGAACATATGGTTGCAGAAATGCTAGAGGCTGGTATAATTCAACCTAGTCAAAGTTTTTTCTCTGCTCTAGTAATATTGGTGCACAAGAAGGATGGATCATGGCACATGTGTCTGGATTATAGGGAGCTCAACAACCTCACTATTAAAGAGAAGTTTCCCATTCCTGTCATTGATGAATTATTGGATGAATTGCATGGATCAATTTACTTCACCAAGTTGGATCTTCGTTCAGGATATCATCAAATCAGAATGAAGACTGAAGACATTCTGAAAACAACATTTAGAGCTCATGAGAGTCATTATGAATTTTTGGTCATGCCTTTTGGCCTTACCAATGCACCTTCTACATTTCAAGGTTTAATGAATTCCATTTTCAAACCCTTCCTTAGAAAATTTGTGTTAGTGTTTTTTGATGATATACTAATCTACAACAAGTCTTGGAAGGATCATGTTGAACATGTTGATAGGGTGCTACAACTATTGTAGGAGAAACAATTATATGCAAAAAGATCCAAATGTTTCTTTGGAGTACAAGAGGTGGAATATCTGGGTCATATTGTATCTCATGAAGGAGTTAAGGTAGACCCTAGCAAAATTAAAGCCATTAAGGAATGGAAAATCCCCACATCTATAAAGCATCTGCAAAGATTTCTTGGGTTGATAGGGTATTATCGCAAGTTTGTTAAGAATTATGGGAGAATAGCAACACCTCTAACAACATTATTGAAGAAAGATTCATTTTCATGGACTCCAGAAGCAACAAAGGCCTTCGAACATCTTAAAGAGGCAATGTGCCAAGCACAGGTCTTAGCTACATTGGACTTCACAAAAACCTTTATTGTGGAATGTGATGCTTCAGGAAATGGAAGTGGCGCTGTTTTAATGCAAGATGAAAGACCCATTGTTTTCGAAAGTCGTCCAATCAAGGAAAAGTTTTTACACAAAGCTATTTATGAGAAGGAAATGTTGGCAATACTACATGCACTTAAGAAATGGCAACCCTACCTAATGGGAAGACATTTCAAGGTAAAAACGGATCATGATAGCCTTAAATACTTTTTAGAACAAAGATTATCCTCTGAAGAGCAGCAAAAGTGGGTCACAAAGATGTTGGGTTATGACTTTGAAATCATCTACAAAAAAGGGAAGCAAAATGTGGTGGCAGATGCACTCTCAAGAAAGGATGAGGATGTGGAAGCATTGTTGAGCGCCATTTCTATTATCCAACCAGATTGGATAAACGAAGCAAGGGAGGAATGGAAGAATGACGAAGAAGTGTGGGCACTTATTCGAAAGTTACAACAAGATTCTAGTACGTCTGATACATTTCGCTGGCAAAATGATTTGTTATGGTACAAAGATCGCTTATACCTCTGTAAGAATTCCCAACTCAAACAAAAGATTTTTATGGAATTGCACACTTCTCCCATAGGAAGGCACTCAGGATTTTTAAAAACATACCACAGGGTTAAGAAGGATTTTTTTTGGGATGGTCTTAAATCGGATATTCAAAAGTTTGTGGCGGAATGTTTGGTTTGCCAACAAAATAAAGTTGAAACGATTAAGAACCTAGGTCTATTACAACCTTTATCCATTCCAAGCCAACATTAGGATGAGGTTTCAATGGATTTTATCATGGAAACCCAAGCTACATGGAAACCCAAAGATTATTGTAAGTGACAGAGATCCCATTTTCACTGGAAATTTTTGGATAGAATTATTTTCTTGTCTTGGTACTCAGTTAGTTCATAACTCATCTTATCATCCTCAATCTGATGGGCAAACTGAGATAGGAAACAAATGTTTGGAAGGATATCTTCGTTGCTTTGTATCTGATAAACAGACACAATGGGTCAAATGGTTGCCTCTGGCTTAATGGTGTTATAACACTTCCTACCATACTGCAACAAAAATGACCCCATTTATGGCACTTTATGGATATCAGCCACCATGCATCACATCCTATTTAAGAGAAAATTCTAAGGTTCAAGCAGTGGAACATCACATCTAGCATCAACAACAAGTTCTCCAACTCTTAAAGGATAACCTCGTGTTGGCGCAAAATAGAAAGAAACAACAGGCAGATCAACATCGCAGCGAAAGAAGTTTTGATGTAGGTGACAGGGTATTCCTACCGCTACAACCATATAAACAAATGTCCCTTAAGCAAGCTAAGAAGGATAATAAATTATCACCAAAGTATTATGGTCCGTACAAGGTGTTGCAAAAGATTGGTACTATGGCATACAAATTGGAGCTCCCTGTAGCTTCTCGAGTGCACCTAGTTTTCCATGTTTCATGTTTAAAGAAGGTTATAGGCGACAAGCTCCAAGTTCAAACAATATTGCCAGAACTTGACGAGGAAGGAAAAATTATATTGGAACCGGAAGCAGTCACAGAAACAAGAACTTGACAGCTACAAAATTGATCAATTTCGGAGTATCTCATCAAATTGAAGAACTTATCCGCTGAAGATTCTACATGGGAGGATGAGAATTTTATACAAAAGCATCCAGAACTACTCAAGCATTGAGGACAACACTTTTTTTGAAGGAGAGGGGCACGTTAGGTCTCTATAATACTAGTGATTACCCCATTACTATTGTAGTTGTATCCCTTATTAATATTGTTGTGCCGCTGTTGTCCCCATATTGTTATTACTGCGCCCCATAGAATCCCTCTATTGTTATTTTTGTGCCTTTATACTATTATTGTTAGGTCGGCTTGGTTATCTTGTGACCCCTTAGACTCCTATATATAGAAAGGAGGTTTTGTCATTTGTATCATCCAAGAATTGTTTATTTGTGTAATGTAAAGAAGGTTGCCCCCTCGAAGAGGCTTATTCAATGTTGCACGAAGCGGGAGCGCGAAGCGGAAGCGCGGAAGCGTCATTTTCCAAAAATCTAGGAAGCGAAGCGTCCGCGGAAGCGTCTGCTATATATATATTTTTTAATATTTTTTTGCATTTATACTCAAAACAAACATCCCAAATACCAAATTAATTGTAGAAGACATGAAAACATGCATATTTTTGCATAAATCAAGATAGATATGGCATCCATGATTCCATTGTAGTTACTTACTAGTACAACAATCATCTATATTCTAACTATTACAAACATACATCAAATTTTTAAGCATATTATAAAACATAAAACATTTAAGCATATTATAAAACATAAAACATAGAGCATATTATGATTTATCTAGCAAGTGAGCAACTGTCAACATTTGTCATGTCCAAAATTCAAATAATAATGTTTACAAAATATGTCACTTGGTCACCGCCAAGCCAAAAAGGTTCAAAATTCAAATTCACAAGTCTACAAGTCTAATGAGTAATCTATGACAAAAAGAAGTAGATTGTGAATATATCTACTAATCTCTCCTCCTTCCACCACGAATAGAACGTGATGGCGGGCCTCCACGTGGTGGCAATGAAGAAGATGGTCCCTGTGTAAGTCGTGGCACTGGAACTGATGAAGAAGAACCCCCTGCTGTTGGTGTTGAACCATGGAACCTAGGAACCAAGGGACCAGATGGGGTGGGGGTGGTGGCATATCAACACGGTCATCATCATCCTAGAATCGCTCAAAAAATTCATGCAAAAAAAAAAAAACACTAGTTAACAAAAAAATTAAAAACATGAATTAGAGAAATGCTTTATAAGGGAAAATTGGAAAATTCATACCACAATGGACATACCTGGATAAGAGCATCCTCTAATTGCTCTAGTCGCAACACTCCATCCTCCAAATTGGGCTCCTCTGGATTCTTGTCCCAAGTCAACAAGTCTTTATTAGACTTTGCATCTTCACAGTAATGGGACAACAATCGCAAGTTGTAATGAACATAAACCAAGCTCTCTGCCCGGTCTAAATTCAACCTGTTCCTTTTAACACTGTGGATGAAAGAATAAGAGCTCCAACACCTCTCTGCAGAAGAAGTGTTTACCACCTGTGATAGCACCCGCAATGCCAAACTCTGTAGAAGTGGAGTAGCCCCTCCATGCATGTTCCACCACTCAAGAGCAGAAAAATGCTCTCGATCTTGAATTGCATGCATGCTCCCAAATGGACCAGTGTTGAGCGTATAGTTGCTCACCTGTCTCCGTACCAATGCAGCCTCCTCATTATCAGGGATTAATCTACTCAATGCAGCCATATATTTTTCGTGAACCTCTCTATCTTGGTGTGGTTTTTTCCTGCTTCCCCCCCAGGTGCTGGTGTTGAAAGCCATGATGGATGATAGTATTTAGGTGTCAAAACATATGCTAATGCATGCAATGGAATATTTAGCATTTCCCATCGGTTTTGCACCTCTACACGAATATAATTGTACAAGGTGGTATCTCTAGGCTCAACAATGTCTTTAATCTGCCCCAACATGCTATCCATTTGCTCATACACCTCCCCAATTACTGGTCGATCTGAATCTGCAAACTTGATCATGTAATAAATTGGTTTGGTGAATTGCAAAACATATTTAACCTGTGACCAAAAGTAACTGTCAAGAACAGTGTCCTTGACTACATTAGCACCATCTGTGTCAGTGTTAATTTCATCCCATGTTTCAGCACACACCAGATTAGTTAAAGCTTGTCTCACCCTCACTAGCCGCCTAAAGGTGAGGTAATAACTAGCAAATCTTGTCTTTGCAATTTTAAGCAATTGCAACTTGGAGTAAGTGCCATAGAAGTAGTTTACCCTTGTATGCCCTGTGATGAATTTAATGAGCTGCTTCCCTTTCCTGTAAACCTCAGCAATCCACCCACAATCTTTGTGTTTCACAATATCATGCATCAAAAGGTTCAATGTGTGAACCAGGCACCCAGACCAAAAGATGTGTGGATGAGTACGCTTAATAATTTTTCCTGCTGCCTTACAATTTGCTGCATTATCTGTGATCACTTGAACCACATTATTCGGACCAACATCTTTGATTGATTTCAATAGGAGATCTGCAATGTTTTGTGCAGTTGCACTGATGGAGGAGGAGTCATGACATGCAATAAATACTGCACCACTAGAAGAAACACCAAGAACATTTATCAAATGTTGGTTTCTAATATTTGTCCACCCATCTGATACAATGGATACCCCAGAATCCACCCACTCATGTGTAAAACGTGTCAAAGCTCTTTGAACCTTATCTTTTTCTCTTTCTAATAACACTGTTCTAGCTTTCTCATAGTTGGGGGCCTTGTATCCTTTTGGGGCTTCATTGATGGCCTTTACCATGTCATGCCAATAGGGAGAGCGAAGCACATTGAATGGTACACCGCAAGCACAAAGAAAACGGACTATCTTTCCATCCACATCATCCCTCCCAGAAACATTAAGGAAATCCCCTATTGTTTTTCTACCTCCAGAGGTTGCCGAAGTACCATGAGGAGATGGGCAACTACCAAATTTAGAGGTTGCACTTGATTCAGAATGAGTTTTTTGTTTCTTATTTTTTCGTTGTGCAGCCATCTCTATTTGGATGTATTTTCTTCTTTCTTCAGTTGAAATGTTTGGGCAAATTTGTACCCCCACAGAACCCTTTTTTTCATCACTGTCTAGCACCCCACAAAGATGCCTCCTCAGACGGGTATATGAACCCGTATATGGTTTTCCTCCATGACAACCATGAGGGCACACAAATTTGTAAGATCCACCACCCTTTCCCCCATCAAGTTTGGTCACATAGTTCTACAAGGGATTTGATGTACCTTTCCCATCTTGTGCTTCAGTGTCCCCTTCAAGTTCATCCCCTTCTTCTTCAAACCCTTCCTCCTCATCATACATTGGGTCACTACTATTAGGACCAAGTTCATCCCCTTCCTCTTCCCCTCTATTCCTCACTCTTGCCATCATTAAAACCAAGAGTGGAATGATACATAGAAGCCAAAAGAACACCATCTTGGAATATGGATATAGGTGGTGGACAACCTGTAAATAAAGGAGCAAGTAGAAACAATGGGAAAGAGTAGGAGAGGGAGGAGAAAAATACAATTTTTTTTTCAAAAAAACAAGGGAGTTTGGGGTTTGAACTTACCTCTTTAGCTCTTGTAGATGAAGTCCTCCAAGCTCCTCCTCCTTCTCCTAGCTCCTCCTTCTTCACTCCTCCAAGCTCTCCTCTCTTCTCCTCTCCTTTCCTCTCTTCTCTTCTCCTTTCCTCTCTTCTCTTCTCCAACTCTCATAAACTCAAAGTGAGAAAATGAGAAGAGAATGGGGGCTTTATTCTTTTCTAAACTCACCCTAAACTCACCCTAACCCACCCCCTCATGCTAAGTTAAGTTAACTTTTAAAAGAAATTAAAAAAAATTTAAGTTAATTTTTGCTGCCCGCGGGTTGCGTCGGGTTGCGTCCGGGTTGCGTGCGGGTTGCGTGCGCTTCCGGGCGGGTTGCGTGGCGCAACCGGATGCCCGAATCGCCCTCCGAAGCGCGGATCCGGGGCAACGCCACCTAAAAACCAGGAATCGTTTTTAAAAAACGGAATCGCGCAACCTAAAATTTGGAATCGCGCTTCGCCTGAAGATTCCGGAACGATTCCGTACGGGTCGCGATTCCGGCTTAGGATCCCGGGGGGGGGGGGGGGGGGGCGATTCCTGCAACTATGGGCTTATTTCTAAGGCGTTGATCTTTCTTTTCTATCTTTTTGTGAGCTGGTTTCATAACACAAATCTTGCCTTATTCTTATCTATACTTTCGTTTTCCGCATGTTTGATCTTATAGATCCACTTGGAAGTTACCACAGATTTGTCTTCAGGCCTAGTTACAACCTCCCACAACCTCCCACACTCCATTCTTCATTATAGATTGATACTCTTCATTCATGGCATCTTTCCATTCCTGATGATTGATAGCCTCTTCAAAAGTGGATGGTTTTGCTTCTATTAGTTTTTTCATGTATGCAACATACCCAAAATATCTTTTGGGTTTCTTGCTTTCTCTAAAAGAGCCTTTTGCTGCCCCATGACCTTCTGCATCAAGTAGTGTAGATTTCAACCAATTATGTCTTTTCCTTGTTTCTGGGATGAGATTCTTCTGCTTCCCTCTCAATTTCTTCCTCAAATACCCGTCAGAGTCTACTGGAAGTTCCTTTGATTTCTTGAATGCTATACTTTAAACAAATATGACATCTCAACTGACTTCTGTGTGATGCCCTTTTATGTAGATCCTATAGGCCTTGGATGAGTTACTATACCCAACAAATGTTCCCTTCATGCTTGGTGGATCCATCTTCTTTCTTTTGTCCTTTCGTATATGGATATATATAGGACACCCAAAGATTCATAGATGATCTACAGATAGTTTCTTTCCAGTGAACACTTTCTTTGGAGTTTTGTTGTCTAGGAACTTGTGGGGACTTTGATTTTGAATGTAGTTGTCTTCGTGGCTTCTCCCCACAGAAACTTAGGTAGATCCTGATCGTGTAACATTGCTTTTACACTTTCTTCAATGGATCTATTCTTCCATTTCGCAACTCCATTTTTCTCGGGATTATATGGGGCTACTAGCTCCCTCTTAATCCCAAACTCCTTACAAAATGATATAATCTCCTTGGATGTATATTCTCCTCCACTATCAGATCTTAGTAATTTGATTCTTCTTTCTGTAAGGTTCTCCACTTCAACTTTATATTCTTGAAATTTTGTAAATACTTCATCCTTGGTTTTCATTAGGTAAACCCAAGCCTTTCTTGAATGATCATCTATAAATGTGACATAATATAAATGACATCCAAGTGATTTAGGAGTCATCGGGCCACATTAATCAGAGTGAGTGAGATCCAAGATTTCTTTTGACCGAGAAGCACTGCTTCCAAATGGTCTCTTGGTATTCTTACCCAATGCACATCCCTTACATACTCCTTCATGATCTTCCTTTAGTTTAGGTATTCCATCTACTATGGAGCTTAGAGTTGGAAGGATTTTGAAATGTAGATGACCAAATCTTCTATGCCAGAGTTCACATGGACTAATTTCAACGTGAACTAGGGCTTGGGCTAAAGGAGATATCAGTCTGTAAAGTCTTCCTTCTCGAATGCCAATGACTTTAGCTTGTTCTATACTTGAGTCTTTACTCCATACAACAACCTTTCCATCAATGAAAGCTACTCTATCACCCTTATCTTCTAATCTTGAAATGGAAAGTAAGTTCTTATGCAAACCTGGAACAAATAGAATGTTGTTGAGGTGGATGTTGCTTCCATTCTCCAGCTTTATAGAGGTTGATCCAATACCCCTTACGGGATAGCTCTTGTTATCTCCAAGTTCCACTGAATAAGTAGATTTATCTTTTGATAAGGTCTTCAATTGTTTGGGATGGTCAGTTATGTGCCTTGGTGCACCATTATCAATTACCCAAATGTTTTCATCTTGGAATGTGCCAGAGTGAGCCAAGAAGAGGCCTTCATCCTTGTCCTTGATTGATACCTTCTTTGAAGAAAATAAGGGACTCCATGCTTTCTTGATACCTTCCTTGGGATAGCTTGCTATCTTGGAACACTTCTTGACGAACTTCTTCATTGTAGAGGAGATCTTCATGATGCCCTTTGCTAACCTTAGCTTCGATACCATGTTGAGAATTCAATATGGCAATGTATATGTTAATTCTCTTTAACTTGATAACTGTTTGTGTTACCTTTTTTCTTATTACCTTTGTTCATTATTATTATAATGTGAGATACATCAAACAACTATCAAAACAATAAGAATAGTGACACAATATATAGGCTGCAAGCGAGGCCAAAACCCCTCCTCTTGAGGGGAAAACCGTTAAATCTCTTCTCTTATTATAGATCCTTCAATTGACGAATACCAAGACCTTGTGACTCAGACCAATACCCTCCAAGATCAAGATCAACCACCAACTCAGACTCCTGTTGCAAGAACTTCGACCTCCTATTGCAGATCCGAAATTTTGTCTGCTCGACAACTGTTGCAATTGCTGCTGCCACATTTGAACACTTCGATCTTCTTCTTAGAGCCTTCTTCTTCCCTTCTCTTGCCTTTCCTTGTGACTTAGGGCTAGAGAGATACCCTTAGTGACCTTCGCTTGCCTTCTTTCCTCTCTTCCTTCCAAGATCGAACTAGATATAACCCTTGCGCAAAAATCCTAGCTTCGTCTAGCACGTGGGAGAGAGAACTAGCCCAAACACTCGTCTTTCTTTGACCTCTTTTTCGTCCTTCTTCTTCGACTTCTTCTTCGTCCTCTTCTTCACATAGAATGAGAGATGAGTGAGTGCTTCTTTGGAGGACGAGTTCCTCTCTTTATATAGGCCTCTTCAAGGGGTAGACGTGGCTCTTCAATTAGGTCGACTTGACAGCTTCTAGGCCGACTTGATCTTGGAGGGTATTTTGACACTTTAAAGACAAAAATAATATTTCTTTATAAGATACAATGTGCCCATTAGGGTCTTCAATATATGACAATGACTCTTAGACCTAGGACAAACACTAGAAGCACTGAATTGGTGCTTGACCTATAAAATAAAAGAACTTGAGCATGAAACCCATGCTCCAATAATAATAATAATTTATTTTCATTTTATAATTTACAAGAATACATTTCATACTTATGATGACCGAAGTTAGTTACACATTTTTCAACAAATCCAGGCTGCTCCCTTTGCTATTGCTGCTTCCTAGTCACTGAAGCATATCTGTTGACTGGCATGGTCCACTTATAGAAGGCATACTGCTCTTAGAGATATCATGTCTTTGAGTATCTAGTCTGACAATCTTGCAGTCCATCATCTGAAGGATCTCAATAGTATACTTCCCTTGATGAAGGAAGTAATGCATCAAATCTAGATCCTTCATCTCGAACTCAGAGGTCAAATTCCTCTGACACTGATGCAAGGCTTGACTTCTCCCTATATCATGGAAGCAAATCCTCCTGCTACCGTTGCTCCCTCTCTCACGTGAGTCCTGCTTCCATAAAAAACAAGTCATATAATAACAATATCAATCGAGACTCAACAAATATCCATGAATTCGAAAATACCATGCCCGAGGTTCATACAAAGCTTTCTTCAGCCTACAAGCATGAGATTCCCTCTCATGTGCATCAAAGCCCTGAGATACCTCTATGTACACTTCTTCCTCAATCACCCCATTGAGAAAAACAATGTTTACATCCATCTGACATAATCTCCAATCCATAATAGAAATAATAGAAATAATAATTCTAATGGAAGTGTACCTAGCAACTGGATTAAATATCAGTTCATGGTCCTCTCCCTCTTTCTGGGAGAACCCTCTTGCCTTGAATCTTGCTTTGTACTTCTCTGTGCTACCATCTACAGTATGATTGATCTTGTAGACCCACTTGGAAGTCACCACTGACTTCCCTTCAGGTCTCGGCGCAATTTCCTCCATCATGGCATTCTTCAAACTCACTGGCTGGCCTGCTCCCTCTAAACTAGGAGCTTTTTTGGTCATCTAGAACGGTTCTAGATGTTAACACAATTTCTCCCTCGAACACATATCACTCTAGCTAAGTTTATGCTTGATCCTAGGAGAATCATCTTGCCACAAACTTTGCTTCGTTCTTCCCAATGCTTTCATCTGCTGCCAGAGCCTTGGCATCCTTCATGATGTGCCTGCAAACCTCATTAGGAGGCCATGGAAGAAATGATTATAACCAAACAAAAGATACGACAACAACAGGCTGACTAGAAATAATAATAATCAAGGAAGAAGGATATGAAGTACTTATCTTTTGATCTGAGGATTGTAGGGAATTGTTAGCTCCCTCTTGATCCTTGCCTTCTTGCAGAAATTGTTGAAATCCATCTACAAACTCATCAAGCTAGAAATTGCTCATTCTCTTCCTCATCATCAACTACTAATGCATGTATCTTTCCTTTCCTTGCTTGGATTGTATGAGCTAGGGTTTCATCCTCGAGTTATTCAACCACACCAAAGGCTCAATTGCAAGCTAAGTCATTTCCATGCTATCAAGAAGATGAACCAAGTATAAACACCATTAGTATTGAGTACTCTAGGTCTTGATCTAGGGTTTCACAAACCCTTAAGATCAAGACTTTAATACAACTCATATCCTTCTAAACTTCTAGGGTTTACAAACCCTAAGACTTTCAAATTTGAAACCCTTTGCAAGTCCAACAACCTTCTCAATTATCTCGTGAATTTATTGCTTTATAGGTGAAGAAACCTTTCTCATCAACTCCCTCTGGCTTTGGAGCAACTTCTCAGCAACTTCAAATCATTGACCACTAAGCATTATGGATATAAGTCTTAACTACAAAGTTTGTCCTCCTTCCCAAATGCTCACACAGGGACTTCATCTTTTTGATCAATATCAATCAATAGATTGTTAGTCTTCCTTGTCCTGGCTCTACCAACCTTCCAAGTCTTGGTGTTGCTCATAATTTCTTGAGTTCAGTTCAGTCTTACACTCGACAAATTCATTCTCAACAATCACCTTACAATGTCCTCGGCTGTTCCTTAACTCTGACCTGAACTGGCCTTCGAGTTCCCCCAATATAGATTTGTCTTCAAGGACATGGATACAATAAACCTCTTTTTGAAACAAGAGTCTTCAAGGTCCTTAACCAACTCAGATTATTTAATGAACTTCACAATTGTCAAAATCTTGTGCCAGGGACTTCAAATTCACCACTGTTTCCAAAACTTCAAACAAATAAATTTCATCTGGTATCAATTTCAATTTCCTCAGTGTGAAACAAATGTGTGGGCCTTTGCTTCATCTGTATTAGAAACTTGGTCTAAGTAACTGAAATTTGTGTCATCCATATCTTTGACAATGTCTTCACTATCATCTTGAGGCACTTTGCACCTTCTGGCCACCTTCTGAGGTTTCTCGGCCTCTTTTGCTGTCATACTGGGGCCTTTCACCTTCTTGAGGTCACCCCTGTGGTTATTCAGCCCTTTGTAGCTCGAACTGAGGCCTTTTTCTTCCCTTTGCAGCTCAGAATGAGGCGTGTCTCAACCCTCTGCAGCTTTGACTGAGGCCTTTCTCAGCCTCTTCTAGGCTTGCGGCCTAGCCTCAGTGATCTGTGACCCTGTCTGCTCATGACTTTGAGGCCTCTCGGCCTCCCTTCTAGGGCTTCAACCCTCCGCCAAGGAACAATTGAAACTCAGTTTTACCTTAACCAATAGACAGATCACTGTGTATCCTCAGTAATGTGACCTCCTTTTAATCTCTTTAGCTGTTCTTTCAACTGGGCTTTAATGCCATGTTGATTTTTCAAGGAAATTTGACCTTCTAAACTGATAATAACTTTCCAATGATTTCTTTAACCAAGTTTACTTATGTCACATACATCATTAAGCAATTATACATAGAAAATCTCAATAGTAATGCAATAATGACAGTAGGATCATAAAGAGAACCAAACACACAAAGAGACAAATTTTCACTTGGGAAACCCCAACTCGGGAGAAAACCTAACAATCTTTTCTAGGAGAAATTCTTCAGTTCAGAAAAGTTACAATCCGATCTTTCCGATGAAAATTGGTAAAACAGACCACAGGAATCATCCAAGTCAAACCTGGTCAAACATACAAAAATTCACCCTTTCTGCTGCTGCCCAAAATTCAGTCAACCCTAGTCAACAATGCCGAAATTTGGCCTCCTGCAACTGCCTCTGAATCTTGGTCACCTGCCTTGTTGTTCAGTCAAACAGTGCCTCAGAAATTTCTGTCAAAGAGTGGTCAATGCTGGTCAAACTTTTGTCTTCTTCTCCTCTCTGTGTGAACAGAGAACATATGATTTTTGATGATCTGAATTGCTTTCCAAATGGAGTAGGTCGAATGTTATATAGTGGTCAAATCATGTGGGATTTGACCAAGGGTGACACCCATTCAATTGGTGGGGCCAACTTGACTTTCTAGAGCCTACATGAGTTCAAAAATAATATTTTTCTTTCTTTCAATTTGGTTGACTTGAATACTGACCCCAGGGACCAAAAATCAACATTTCCATAGATGCTCATGGTGGATCTTGGATGATGCATGTGGAGTAAGTTTATTTGTTTCATATTAGTATAATTTTTATATTTGTTTCATATTAGTATAATTTTTATTGGATGCATGTTGAAGTGCTAAGTTAGTTTATTTTGTATTTGCTTCATTGTTATTGCTAAACTAAACCCTTGAGAAATTTGAGGAATAAAGGTAGTTCTCTCTATACCTTAATCATCTTGAAAATTTGAGAGCCTTGATCTCAATTCCTAGGGTAAGTTAATTTATTTTCTCTATAGCTTGTTTGCACCTTCCTATCACTCCAAGTATACCATGAAATTGTTTGATTCCTTGACCCCATATGCCATGTTGAGAAATCAATGGTAGTAGAGTTAGGGTTAGATTTCTCTTCCTTGATAATTACTTGTGAGTTATATTGGATTCTTTTATATCTTTGTTATATTATCTTTCATCAAGCAATTACCAAATTATATGTGTATGAAGATCACAAGAACAAAAGAAACAAGATGTAGGGACTCTGCCAGGGAAAAATCCCTATCTAGGGAAAACCTAGACAATCTTCTTCCTTCAGTAGTTAAGATGAGATAATCCAAGATTCTTCGACCTAGACACAACCTCCAACCACCAAGTCAGCCCCTCCTTCCAGCAACTTCGATCCAGATCTTCGCCCTTGCAGCAACAACACTTCGACCCAATAAATCCAGAATTTCAACCTTCTAGCAACTTTGATCTAGATCTTCGACCTTGTAGCAGCAACACTTCGACCCAGTAAATCCAGAATTTCGACCCTCTAGTAGTAGAATCTTTGACCCAACACTATCAAAATTTCAACTCGCATAGCAACAAAACTCCGATCTAGCAAATAGCCCAATAACTACGCATAAAAGAGAGAAAGAGATAGCCCGAAAACTTCAACTTGTATTTCTTCCTTCACCTTGAACTTCACACTTTTCTGCACTTCCTTGATGTAGATCGAACTTGTTGAGTTGATGACCAAATCGATCGAACTGCTCTTGTATGTATAGCCTCTTTTGTTGGTCAAATTGTCCTCTTGTAGGCCAATTTCATCAGGTAAGGGCCGACTTGGTGTGGAGGTGACAAAATACATTTTTGGCTCAATAATAAATCTATTTACATGATACAAAAGCCCAGGAAGGGTCACATTAGATGTACAATGACTCTATTGACTCAGTATAAGACGTAGAAGTCCACAATGGGGACTTTGACCTATAAAATGAGGACCCAAGCATGAAACCCATGCTTTAATAAGTCATTGTAATAATTCATTCTTTGACTCAAATATAAATATGAAGACTGAAAATAGTTACATTGTTCAACATTCCCTCTTAACTAGGGAGGTATTCATAAATTACACATGTATATACAAGTACAAGGAAGATCTCAAAACACGAGCTACGAAGAACTTCAGCACACAAGGTGCCACTGACTAGATTCCTGATCAGGGCAATCTATCCGGGTGGGACTAAGATGGACTACAACTTTTAGCCTCTCTAGTTACCATTAAGCTTACTTGCTAACCATCAACCCAGGGATCTAGGTGCGTAATACAAGGTCAAAGCTCTATGACCAACGCCACCCTCCCTACTTTGGGATCTAGACATCAACACATATGTCGGCCAGATGTCCTCCCAGGAATTTTGTATCACACAAGATGCCTCCTCAAGTCTCTTCCAAACATCTTTCGTTAACAAAATCAGTAATATCAACCAAACCAAGCATGCTTCTCAAATACTCAAACTTCTTATTAGGAAGAGACTTTGTCAACACATCAACTACCTGTTCGTTGGTCGGAACATATTGTAGCTTCACGATCCCATCTTGTACCAAACTTCTAATACAGGATCTCTAGACATCTTAATGTTTCTTTGATTATCGCAATTTATCACTGTATGACTTAGAGGTTTTTCAAACAAATCTGATGGAAGCTTCCTTAGCCATATAACCTTCTTTCCCACTTCACATGCAGCCACATACTCAACTTCAGCACTACTTAAAGCAACAGGATCTTGTTTTCTACTCATCCATGAAATCATCGCAGACCCCAAACTAAAACATCCACCAATAGTGCTTCTTCCATCGGTCTCACTGCCACCCCAATCAGAATTTGTAAAACCTGTCAGCTTGACTTCCTTGCTATCATACTTTAGGCAGTGATGAATAGTACCTCGTAGATATCTCAATATATGCTTGGCAGCTATCCAATGATCATGACGAGGCTCCAACTGAAATTGACTAAGAATGTTCACAACAAAACATATATCTAGTCTAGTGTTTACCAGATACATCAGAGAACCCACCAACTTTTGATAGGAGGTAGGATCTATGAGACTTGAGTTAGAGCTTCTTAACTTCTTGAGATTGGTGATCATGGGAGTAGTCATGGGCTTGGAATCCATCATACCGAATTTCTGCAACAACTTAATTATATACTTTCCTTGCCCCAAATAAATCTCTCGAGGTTTCTTCCATACTTCTAATTCTATGCAATAATGCATTAGACCCAGATCCTTCATCTCAAATTCAACTGCTAACATCTTCTTGCATTCTTGTATCCTTCGCTCTACACCTGTAATAAATAGATCATCCACATATAGTAGAATAATGACTGGCTCATTATCCACAACCTTGATATAGAGATTTGGATTAACAAAACTTTTGACAAACCCAATTCTTAGAAGGTATGCATCCATTCTTGCATACCATGCCCTAGGAGCTTGCTTCAAACCATACAGGGCCTTCTTGAGTCTACAAACATGAGTGTCTTTGCCATTTATTTCAAATCCTTCAGGTTGTTCAATATATACTTCTTCATCGATGGTCCCATTCAGAAATGTTGTTTTTACATCCATTTGATGGATATTCCATCCCATTGTTGCAGCCAACAAAACCAAAGATCTTATAGTAGTATATCTCATGGTAGGTGCAAATGTTTCTTTATAGTCTATGCCTTCCTTTTGAGGGCAACCCCCAGCAATGAATCTAGCTTTGTACTTATTTATGGTTCCATCAACAACGTGCTTGATCTTGTAGATCTATTTAGAAGTGACAACCGATTTGCCACTAGGGCTAGGAACAATTTCCCAAACCCCATTCTTCATGATGGATTGATATTCTTCCTGCATAGCTTTCTTCCATACTTCTTGATGAGCAACTTCCTCAAATGTCATTGGTTAAGCTTCTATTAGTTTTGTCATGTCTGCAACATATCCAGAATATCTTTTTGGTCTGTTGCTTTCTCTAAAAATTCCTTTTGTAGCTCCATGTCCTTCGACATCTTCAAGAGTAGCTTTTAACCAATTTGGCCTTTTCGTTGTGTCGGGTATGATAACAAGTTGAATAGGAGCACTTGGTCCTTCTTCTTGATTTATAGTAGGATTGTCGTGGTGCTCTTCTTCTTCGAATAGTGGTATGTCTTGGTCATTAGAATCAGTAGGAATATCTTTGGATCTTTTTTATGCATGATTTTCATCAAATATAACGTCCCTGCTTACTTCAATGTGTCTTCCTTCCTTGATGTAGATTCTATATGCCTTTGAAGAAAGATTGTAGCCAACAAAAATCCCTTTAATGCTTGTAGAATCCACCTTCTTTCGTTTGTCCTTTGGAGCATGGATATAGACAGGACATCCAAAGATTCAGATATGGTCCACACATGGCTTGCTTCCTGTGAATGCTTCTTCGGGTGTCATATTATGCTTCTAAATGGATAAGGTCCAATATTTCTTTAGACCTTGTTTCACTGCTTGAAAATGGTTTCCTTGTTTTCTTTTGCAAGGCATATCCCTTGCATATTCATTGACGATCTTCTTTAATATTGGGAATGCCATTTACCAATTCGTTGAGAGAGGGAATAACCTTGTAATGTAAATGACCATATCTTCTATGCCATAGTTGAATGCGATTGATTTCCATGTGAACTAGGGATTGAGGAGATGGTGTTAATACTCTATAAACTTCCTTCACAAATTCCAATTACTCTAGCTTTATCAATGCTTGAATCTTTACCCCAAGCCAAAACCTTTCCATCTACAAAAGCAACTCTATCACTTTTATCTTCTAAGCAAGAAATTGAAAGTAAATTCTTTTTCAAACCTGGAAAATATAGTATATTGTTGCGATGTAGCTTTGCTCCATTGTCTAGCTTTAAAGAAGTTGATCCCAAGCCTTTAACAACATAGCTTTTGTTGTCTCCCAATTCCACTGCATGAGAAGATTGTTCCTTTGATAGAGTATGGAGTTGTTTGCTATCTCCTATCATGTGTCTTGATGCTCCACTATCAATAATCCATGCATTGTCATCATTGAGTGAATTTGTGAGTGCAACCAAAATCCCTTTGTCTTTGAATTTGTTGAATAAGCTGTAGATGACCCTTTTGATCCAACTTCCTGCAATGTTGAATCCCATTTTCAAGTATCTTATCATAGAGGGAGTAGTCCTTTCTTTCAAGCCAATAGAGTGCTCTCCAATCTTCTCCGACCTTAGCTTTGATCCCATGTTGAGAAATCAATGCTAGTGGAGTTAGGGTTAGATTTTTCTTTCTTGATAATTACTTGTGATTTATATTGACTTCTTTTATATCTTTGTTATATTATCTTTCATCAAACAATTACCAAATTATGTGTGTATGAAGATCACAAGAACAAGAGACTCAAGATGTAGGCACTCTGCCAGGGAAAAACACCTATATAAAGGAAAACCCAGTCAAACTTCTTCCTTCAGTAGTTAAGATGAGATAATACAAGACTCTTCAACCTAGACACAGACATCCTCCAACCACCAAGTCAGCCCTTCCTTCCAACTACTTCGATCTAAATATTCAACCTTGCAGTAGCAACTCTTCAACCCAACAAATCTAGAATTTTGACCTTCTAGCAGCAGAATCTTCGACCCAACACTTTCAGAATTTCGACCCTCCCAGCAACAGAACTTCAATCCAACAAATAGCCTAGTAACTTCGCATAAAAGAGAGAAAGAGATAGCCCAAAAACTTCAACTTGTATTTCTTTCTTCTTCACCTTGAACTTCGCATTTTTCTGCACTTCCTTGATGTAGATCGAATTTGTTGAGTTGATGTCCAATAAATCAAACTACTTTTGTATATATAGCCTCTCTTGTGGGTCTAATTGTCCTCTTCTAGGTCGACTACATCAGGTAAGGGACGACTTGGTGTGGAGGTGACAAAATACATTTTTGACTCAATAATAAATTTTTTTACATGATACAAAAGCCCAGGAAGGGTCACATTAAATGGACGATGACTCTAATGACTCAGTATAAAACCTAGAAGTCCACAATGGGGACTTCGACCTATAAAATGATGACCCAAGCATGAAACCCATGCTTTAATAAGTCATTGTAATAATAAGAATTTTTTTTTTTTTTTTTCATTCGACTCAAATATAAATATGAATACCGAACCTAGTTACATTCTTCAACAAGGCAGTGTGATATTCTATCCTCCAATGTGCATTATTCTTTATAATCCTTAAAACTATTTTTTTACATTTTCCTCTCTATGATCATTTGATCATTTGATAATATCTTGATTATTTGTTTGGGAACCTATTTGAGTATTTATTGGTTGATCTAAACCTTTATATTGAGCCTTAGGAACCTTCGAACTCAAATATTGGAACTACCAAGCCCTAGCAATCGTATCTCAAGGAGAGCTCCCTAACGTCAAAGGAGCATTAGCTAGAAGGAAGAAGATGGTTAGTGAGGTGACAATTCCCCCCTTCGAGGTGTAGTGGGCCCCTACTTGAGCTTTTGGACTTTATCTCAAGAAGTGTGAGATTTTGTTGTGACACTGACTTCAATTCTATCTAAATGACATTACAAAGATTTGATGTCTTTGTTATGGCTCTGTAATTCCTTATTTATTTGATATTTCATCATTGAGCCTTGTTTTTTTCTTTGATGACTCAATTACTCATTAGACTTTACTATTGAGATTGTTAAAAAAATTATTAGCTTTAGTAAGAAAATTTACCCATTTTCATAAATTCTTTTACTAGGTTTGGTATTTTTTTTTTAACCATGTCTTGATTTTTTTACTAGGTCTATTTTTAATATTAATTGTACTGGAAGCTTAATTTTGTTTAAATATGTAACTAGGTTCAGTGTTCATAATGACATATGTAATCATGATTTTATGTAATGAGGCAAACAAATTTGTTACTGTTATTCTTGAGGCATGGATTTTATGCTCAAGGAAATTTATTTTATACATCAAGCTCCCATTGAGAGCTTTTAGAGCTTGTCATTGATTTTACAAGTCTAAAGAGTCGTTATCATGTATGAAATACCATTCTTTGGCATTTACATATTGTAAAGAAATTTTATTTGAGTCAAAATAGTGTTAAATGACCCTCCAAGACCTCGTCAAGTACTAACAAGCAAGCCGACCTATCTAGAAGGTGAGGTCGGTCTATTTGAGGGTTCAAGATAACCTATATAAAGGAGTACTCGACCTCATTCAAGGCTCACTCTCACTCAAGCATTAAAAGAAGTTAGATCGAGATAGAGAAAGGAGCCTAATACCTAGCAAAGAAAGGAGAAGGAAGAACAAAACACTCTAGATATGTTTTGGGCTATATTCCTGCACACGTGCGAAGGTTAGGGCATCATCTTGCAGTAGAAGATACCAAAGTGCAGTCACTCCAAGAGAGTTGAAGTTTTGGGTCAAAGAAAGTCTCTCTTGCAAGCTGAATTGATAATAAGAAGATTCTATCTCAAGCGAAGGAGTAATAAGGCAAGTCAAAATTTTAGAAGTATCTATTGTGTTGAAAAATGTGTAACTAGATTTGGTCTTCATAAGTATGAAATGTATTCTTGTCAATTATAAAATGAAAAGAAATTATTATTATTATTGGAGTATGGGTTTCATGCTCAAGATCTTTTATTTTATATGTCAAGCACCCATTGAGTGCTTCTAGGGGTTGTCCTAGGTCTAAGAGTCATTGTCATATATTGAAGACACCAATGGGCACATTGTATCTTGTAAAGAAAAATGATCTTTTCTTTAAACTGTCGAAATACCCTCCAAGATCAAGTCGACCTAATTGAAGAGCCATGTCTACCCCTTGAAGAGGCCTATATAAAGAGAGGAACTCGTCCTCCAAAGAAGCACTCACTCATCTCTCATTCTATGTGAAGAAGAGGACAAAGAAGAGGTCGAAGAAGAAGGATGAAGAAGAGGTCGAAGAAAGACGAAGTGTTTGGGCTAGTTCTCTCTCCCACGTGCTAGACGAAGCTAGGGTTTTTGCACAAGGGTTATATCTAGTTCGATCTTGGAAGGAAGAGAGGAAAGAAGGCAAGCGAAGGTCACTAAGGGTATCTCTCTAGCCCTAAGTCACAAGGAAAGGCAAGCGAAGGGAAGAAGAAGGCTCTAAGAAGAAGATCGAAGTTTTCAAGTGTGGCAGCAACAGTTGCAATAGTTGTCGGGCAGACAAAATTTCGGATCTGCAGTAGGAGGTCGAAGTTCTTGCAGCAGGAGGTCGAGTTGGTGGTTGATCTTGATCTTGGAGGGTATTGGTCTGAGTCACAAGGTCTTGGTATTTTTCAATTGAAGGATCTATAAGAAGAGAAGAGATTTAAGAGTTTTCCCCTCAAGAGGAGGGGTTTTGGCCTTGGCTTGCAGCCTATATACCATGTCACTATTCTTATTGTTTTGGTAGCTATTTGATGTATCTCATATTATAATAATAAGGAACAAATCTAATAAGGAAAAAGGTAACACAGACAGTTATCAAGTTAACGAGAATTAACATATTCATTGCCCTATTGAATTCTCAACATATTGGGGGGTTGAAGTAGGTGTTGAGCTCAAAGTTGTTGGAAGGAAATCTCATCAAGAGGGATGGTTTGACTTGGTCTTGGAGAGGTCTTGGTCAAGGGTCATTGGTCTTGGAATTCGTCAATTGAAGTTCTATAAGAAGAGAATAATTTTGGTGGCTTTTCCTCTCAATTGGAGAGGTCTTGGTCAAGGGTCATTGGTCTTGGAATTCGTCAATTGAAGTTCTATAAGAAGAGAATAATTTTGGTGGGTTTTCCTCTCAATTAGAGAGGTTTTGGCCTTGGCTGATCACCTATATCTTGTGTCCTCTTAGTTTATTGTTCTTTGTGGTTGGGTAGTTGTTTGATGAAAATAACACATAATAATAAAAAGTAAAAGAAAAAAGATAATCAAGTTAAGAAAAATACATCACAAGCAGTTATCAAAGTAAGAGAAATCACCTAACTTGCTGGCCCTAGATTTCTCAACATGTTATTAGAGATAAGGTGACTATATCAAGGAAAGACATCTTAAATAAGGACACTTGACGACTGAAGCACTAGAAGATCATCAAGAGCATCAGTCATCGAGAAGGACCATTCATTGTTGATTTAGGGTAGCATCAGATGTGCTCTAGGCCTCAAATTTGTAGGGAGGCTTCGACACATGTATTCCAAAGAACCCAGAAAGCGTTTTGGGAAATTCCACCCATAAATGATTTTATTAAAATAATTAATATTTTTTTAATGGTACCCTAAGTTTAAACTTAGGAAATTAAAAATATTAATGGGTATTAATCTAATTGTGGGTGTAACTTCTAGAATAAGGATCAAGCTAAAATGATCTTAGCCATTGATTAGCTTTTAATCTGGGTTGTTGAATGACAACGAGAAGATTATTTAAGGAAACTTGAGTGTCATTTGGAAAACGCACCGAGAGATCAAGAGATCGAATTTCTGAAGTGAGAAGTTCTCAGGAGAAAATTCTAATCGAGTAGATTTCTTGCAGTTGAGGGGCAGGGATAGCATCCAGAGAGAGATTTACTCTGCCGGAGAATCATTATCAGAGAGAGGCAAAGAGTGATCCAACAACTCTCACGCAGAGGCTAATGCAGGGCCACATAGAGGCAATGCAGAGGGTGAGAGAGAGTCTGAAATTTCACACCAGAGTAAATTTTTGAAGCCGGGAGTCGGGGTGTGAGACCGGGAGGCTGAGAGCAGTGACTTCGGGCAGAAAATCGATCAGCTGGCTGGTTGATGCAGTGCCTAGAGGGATTGACACAAGGATTGCATGATGATTGCGTAGAGGTAGCACAAGCCCTGCCAGAGATAGCTCATCCAGTGTCCGGATCAGCTGGGATTTTTCTCAGTGATTGTGTGAGGTAATCTCACAAATCTTTCTGTCAGTGTTTCTCCCCCTTTAACTGAATAACCTGTGAGGTATTCAATGATGTATTAAAAATTTGCAATTGCTTAATAATAATAAACCCTTAGAGGTACTGCACTGGTTTTCCCACATTAGGTTTTTACACAAGGATTGCGTGAGGATTGCGTAGAGGCAGCGCAGGCCCTGCCAGAGACAACTCATCTAGTGTCTGGATCAGTTGGGATTTTTCTCAGTGATTGTGTGAGGTAATCTCACAAATCTTTCTGCTAGTGTTTCTCCCCTTTTAACTGAATAACCTGTGAGGTATTCAAAGATGTATTAAAAATTTGCAACTGCTTAATAATAATAAACCCTTAGAGGTACTGCATCAGTTTTCTCGCATTAGTTTTTTTCCGAGGACATTTGTCCAAAAACAACGATGTTATTTGTGTTGTATTTTCTTTCTTGCTCAGTGTCTTGTTTCCGCATATAAATTAATTAAGTGAAGGCCGTAGTGTTTGTATTACGATACTTGCCGTAGGACACTGCAAGTAATATGTTTAAAGGAATTTAACAAATAGGAGTAATTTAATCAGTTATTGCAGTAGGATTTCGGTTGGGGAATTTTCACATGGTATCAAAGCTGCAGGTGAAGCAAGAAGGGTAGAGCTTGTAAATCCAGCGCTGAGCGGAAGAGGGAGATCGAAAAGTTGTAGGAGGCAGCAGTTTGAAACCCCAGAGGGTTTGTGCAGTTCTTAGCCAGAGGGCTGAAATTTTGAGGCAGTCTCTCTCCGAGAGAGTTCATGGAGAGAAGGGCTTCCAGATCGAATTTTTGCTGGGGGCAGAGGGAGCAGTGCCGAAGCCTTAGTGTGAGGAGAGCTGGTGGGACACAATTTTTTTCTGCAGGCAGTTTATAGGGCAGAAAATCGACAGAAGAAAGAGGAGAAGCACGACTGAGGGAATTTCTTCCTCAGAGAATTCCTAGCCAAGGAATTTGAATTCTCTAGAGCTGAGCAACAGCAAGGGGTAGTGGTTTTACTAGCTCTAGTAGGGAGTGCGTAGGCTAGCCAAGCAACAACACAGAGGAGAGAGGAAATTTTCGACATTTGTGGCAGAAATAGCAACCGGTGACTTGAGGGTTTAGGAGAGGTTGGACGGAGCATCGAACTATGTCATCTAGAAGTCTAGAATGCCATTCCTTCTAGATGAGCATGCCCTCAAGACATATGTCGACAGCATGTTGGCTATGCCTACAGATCCAAATCCACTGCATAAATATCGAGCCGAAATGGAAAAGGCCAAGAGGATGATCCTGGATGAAGTAAAGGATCACGTGATTTGTCATGTTGCTGACAGAGGGACTGCTAAGGAGATGTGGGATGCCTTGGCTACATTATATCAGGGATCTTCCGAGCAACAAAATATGTACTTGGAGCAGAAGCTGAGATCTGCTCAGATGCAGAAGGGGGGAGTGTGGATCCATTCCTCACGAAGTTCAAGGAGACCCATGATGAATTGTCTGTTGCGGGGCATACACCTCAAGATTCAGAGTTGGTTAAAATGGCCCTCAATTTTGTCTTAGATGAGTGGCAAGTCTTTGTCCAAAGTATCCTGGGCAAAGCAACATTTTTGAATTGGGATGAGATGTGGGCAGCTATAAAACAAGAGGAGCTAAGGAGAGACTTAGTCAAGGTTAAACTTGACGAAAGTAGCAGCAGCGGGTCGAAGCCCAAGGAGGAGGAGGATAATGCAGCCCTTGCATCGAAGGGACAGCAGGAGCAACGAAGACGTAAGAAAGACTTCTCGAATATCAATTGTTTCAAGTGTGGTGAGATGGGTCACTACGCTACTAAGTGTCCTCTCAGGAAGAAGGACAAGGATGAGAAACACGATCCCAAGGTTGCACCCGCGAAGATCGAAGAAGACGAGTTCACCATGACAGTTGAGATACCTCCTGGAGGGAGGTGTGCTGATTTGGAATTGTAGTTCGAAAGAGCTACAGATGGGTAGGATCCTTGAGGACCCACTTCTTGGATCAATACCTTGCTATGGGAGCCCACTTTTGCAGTAGCAGGATGGACTAGTGTCGGATGGTGCTGAGGAGTGTCGGGGAGACAATTGTAGTGACTAGGAGCGCCAGACAGTGAACAACACAGAGAACAGTTGGCAGCAGTGCAGATGGCACAAAGCAGAGGTCAACAACAGCACAGTAGATTCAGAGATAGAAGGTTGCAGGATAAGCTTGGAACACATAATACATCATTAAATTGACCAATGTTTAGATGAACAGGTCCAATTGCTACCACACTAAGAGATCTATCATCACCAACATATATATTTTTGGTGTTACAATCATTTAAAGAAGAAAACATGGCTTTGTTTTTGGCCATGTGATAAGAAGCTCCAAAATCAATGAGTTACTCATGAGAATGAGAAGAGGAAGATACATTTAGTGCATAACGAGACTGAGATGCTTGACAACCACATGCAGAAAGTGCTATTTATGAAGATGAAGTTGAAGTTGAAGAGTGCTCCAAATGGATGTTATGCTTCTTCATTGCTGCTTCCAAGGCTTCCATATTTTTAAAGCATTTGGATTCTATGTGGCCATCTCGATTACAAAAGTGGCAATGTCTATCAGTCTTCTTCCCTTTGTTTTTATTTGCCTTATCGTTTTGTTGAAATGATTTTTTATTTTGAGACTGAAATTGCTTAGGACCCTTGTTTGATTTAGGACCATTCTTTTTATTATACGACTTCTTAGGATTCTTTGAATTTGGTTGCTGCTAGGCGGCTAAGGCTTTCTTAGAAGAGTTTCCAAGATTAAGAAAACCAAGGTGTAAGAGTTTTTCTTGTTATCTTATTAAAGAATCACAAAAGGCATCAAAGGAAGGGGGCTTGTAGTCTTGTCCTTGAGAAATGAAGGCTTCTCTTGTAGAATGGAAGGTGGAAACAAACACAGAGTAGGTTGGTCCCAACTTAGTAAGAATGGAATAGATAAGGTTACCATCTTCATTCTTAACCTTAACACCTTCCAAGGGAAGTCTAAGGGTCTTGAACTTGGATAAAAAATCTTCAATGGAAGAAAAATTATTGGGGTCCAATGTAAGCAACTCATTTTCAAGTTGATGGGCTCTAAGTTCATTTTTAATTCCAAAAGCTTTAGTGATTTGTTTCATTGCTTCATTAGGAGTATCAAATTCTGCGATATGGAATCTAAGGTCTGGAGAAATAGACATCCCCATCAACCCATGTGCTTGATCTTGTCTATTTTCCTATTTGGCTGCCTTATCTTCATCTTTCAGTTTGGTTTCTTGGCCTGAGGCTATTCTGTAAAGACCTTTACTTCTAAGTAAATCCACAATGTAGGACCACCATTGGAAGTAGTTGGTGTTGTCAAGAATAACTTGGCATGGACTTTCCATTTTAACAAAAACTGAAGCTATAGATGTTGAAACTAAGTGTTCTAATGGAAAGATCTCGAAAAATTAGGTTGATTAAAAAACGGCTTCCGGATGAAGAAGTTATGGCTTTTTGAAGAAAAGTTATTGAAGATGCTGATGAAGTGCGGGAATGCACGGAAATGAATGATAATGTTATATTTAAAAAAAATCTGCCCCCTTTCCAAACTTAATCTAATTAGCTCACATTTTTTTTAAAAATTATATGGCTCACTTTTATAAATGAGTGAAAGTCACTTTTACAATGGTACTTTATGAGCTACCCACTAAATTGTAATTTAAATAAAAGATAAAGAGACTTTAGAATTATAAGTGACTCACTTTTTATAATGGGTGAGAACACTTCTACATAAAGTAACTTTAAAACATAAGTTACATGTGCTTTTTGAAAAATTAACCCAACAAAAAGAAAGTCTTGAACTCAAGACCTCTATTCTCATAAAGTAACTTTGGACCAAGTGAGCTAGTTTAAAAGGTTAGTAATTTTTGGAAAAGAGGAAGGGTTTTTTTTTAAGTCACTGAAGCTTTGGGGTGCGTGTTTACTTGAGAAAGCTCTTTTTTGCTTAGAAAACAAAAACCACAAAACCCAAAACGAACATACAAAAAAAAACAAACCTTATGGTGTGAAGTTAGCTTTACCTAGAAACTAACAATATTTTCTCAATGTTTCTGATTTTTCGAGATCACACTAAGGCGCGTCGGAAAAGAGCATACACATGAGAAAAAAAATTTCATTTCTGTTTCTGATTTTCCCAGATCGCACAGAGTCGCGGGACAAAGAGCATATGCAGAAATGAAAGGTGTAGATCCGGTAATAAAAAACAAGGAGATAAATAAACCGAAATAAACAAAGAGAAAATAACTAGAAACTGCAAATAAACACTGTATACGTCCAGATCTTAAAAATGACATAGCTAGGGCTACCGGAGACCTTTTCACGTGAAACGATAGGGGTTCCTCACTGGAACAGATGGTCCTAACACAATAGAGCAATCATCTCGGCCCAAAAGCAGTTAGAAACAATAGATATAGGAAACGGTAGTCAGATGCAGTTCTACTGGCTTCAAATTTGGATCACCAATGGTTGCGGCCCTCAACTTCGCTCTGATACCATGTAGTTGTCAAGCATCTCGGTCTGGTTATGCACTAAATGTATCTTCTTCTCATTCTCATGAGTGGCTCATTGATTCTTGAGCTTCTTATCACATGGCCAAAAACAAAGCCATGTTTTCTTCTTTAAATGATTGTAACACCAAAAATATATATGTTGGTGATGATAGATCTCTTAGTGTTGTAGGGACTGGAACTGTTCATCTAGACAATGGTCAATTTAATGATGTATTATGTGTTCCAAGCTTATCTTGCAACCTTCTATCTATATATTAGATAACTCATTTAGATGAAGGTAAAATCGTTGAATTTTCACCTCACGATGTTGTAATTAAGGACCTAAGAGATCCTAGACAGATTTTAGCTACTGGCATTGCTGATGATTTTACAAGGTTGTATAAGTTTAACAACTTTGGGTCATCAAATCTTCCCTCGGTATTTGTTGCTCATAATGATGAAGTGAGAAAACTTTGGCATGAGCGATTTGGTCACTTAAACTATCGCTCCCTTCAGAATCTATGTAAAGAAAATATGGTGACAAGTCTTCCAATGGTATCTTGCAGAGATGGTGTTTGTTCCGGATGTGTACTTGGAAAACATCATCAGGATAGTTTTGAAAAACGTGCCTCTTGGCACGCCTCAACCCCTTTATAGCTTGTGCATAGTGCTTTATGTGGTCCACTTCCAGTTGTTTCATTCTCTAGCTACAAGTGTTTCTTAACTTTCATTGATGATTTCTCCAGACGCACTTGGGTATACTTCTTAAACATGTTCTTGGCCTTTAAGGCCTTTGTTGAAAAGCAATCTGGACATCGAATTCTTAAGCTAAGATCTGATAATGGCGGAGAATATGTTAACAACAAATTCATCAACTTTTGCACTGAGAATGGAATTCAAATGCAACATACTGTTCCATATACTCCACAACAAAATGGTGTCGCTGAAAGGAAGAATTGCACCTTAAAGAAAATGGCTAATTGTATGCTTCAATCTAAAGGACTTAGTCTTAATTTTTGGGTAGAAGCAATTAACTGTGAAAATTACATAGTAAATTGCACTCCTACTAAGGTTTTAACGAATATCATTCCAGAAGAAGCATGGAGCTCAATTAAACCAAATGTAAGTCACTTTCTTGTTTTTGGAAGTGAAGCATGGGCCCATATTCCAGATAAGAAACATAAAGCTTTAGAACCTAAGAATGAAAAATGTATTTTTGTTGGATATTATGAAGATGTCAAAGGATATAGGATTTTTCCACTTAAGCCAAAAATGTTATCATTAGAAGAGATGTAAAGTTCGCTGAAAATATATTGGCCTACGAGCCTAGTTCGGCGGATGTGCCACCTCTCTCTATCTGTTCTACTTCTAAAAATATTTCTTCTTCAGATGATGATAGTGAGGATGACAATCCTCCCCCACCTTCTCAGGATCCCCCTTCAGCTCCTCAGCTTCCAAAATGGCTCCGTTCTACTCGGATTGCAGTAGGTGCTCTTGCTGGTGATCCTACAGATCAACGACGTACACGTTCTCAGTTTGATAGAGTCTCTTCTTTAGTGGCTCAAGCTTCAGTGAATTATGATCCTGACACCTTGGCAGAAGCTTCAGGTCATCCAGATTGGGATGCAAATGTGGATGAAGAATATCGTTCATTATTGGCATATGATACATGGGATCTTGTTCCTCTTCCAAAGGGACGAAAACTTGTTAGATGCAAATGGGTTTACAGAACCAAGTATGGACCAGATGGAAAAGTTGATATACATAAAGCTCGTCTTATTGCTAAGGGTTTTTCACAAGTTGAAGGCATTGACTATATTGAAACCTTCTCCCCTGTTGCCAAAATGAACTCTATTCACCTTGTTCTTTCCCTTGCTGCCTCTTTCAAATGGGAAGTCCATCAGATAGATGTTAAATCTGCCTTCTTGCATGGGGACTAACATGAAGAAATCTATATGGAACAACCTATTGGCTTTATACAAACAGACTCTAGTCTTGTATGTCGGCTTAAGAAGTCCCTTTATGGTCTCAAGCAAGCCCCTCGGACTTGGTATGCCAAAATGGATAGCTTTCTTTTAGAAACTAGCTTTTCTAGGTTTCATTCTGACAATACTGTCTACACCAAGAAAGTGGGCAAGTCTCTTATCATTCTTGTTCTTTATGTTGATGATCTTATCCTCACTGGTAGTGATCCCAACCTTATAAACCATGTGAAGTCCAACCTTAGAAAGAAGTTTGAAATGACAAACGTAGGACATTTGCATTATTTTCTTGGTCTTCAAGTCTTGCAATCTAAGGAAGGTATTTTCCTTTCCCAGTCCAAGTATGCTTGTGATCTTCTACGCCATTTTCACATGGAAGACTGTAAGCCAGCCCCTTCTCCCTTTCAGTCTGGAGCCAAACTTTCAGTCACTTATACTTGCCCTGAAGTTGATGCTACCTTATACCGTCAACTTGTAGGAAAATTTTTGTATCTGACCCATACTCGTCCTGACCTTTCCTTTGTTGTTGGCCTTATTGCTTGGTTTATGCAAAACCCACATGAAAGTCATTGGAAAGTAGCTAAAAGAATAGTTCGTTATGTTCGAGGTACTGTTCAGTTTGGGATTCATTACAGTGCAGAAGCATCTCCTCTATTGGTTGGTTTCATTGATTTCGATTGGGCTGGTGACCTTGATGATCAGAAGTCTACTGCAGGTTATGTGTTCACTCTTTGTTCAGGACCTATTACATGGGCTTGCAAGAAACAAAGTGCCATTTCTCTTTCTTCAGCAGAAGCAGAGTATCGTGGTGCCGTAGAAGCTAGTAAGGAAGCCCTGTGGCTTCGGTAGATCCTTTAAGAGTTTGGCTTTCAGCAGCAGCATTCGACTACACTTTGGTGTGATAATCTAAGTGCCATTCAACTATGCAAAGATCCAGTCCAACATCAACGCAGCAAACACATTGAAATGCACATGCACTTTATTAGAAAGCTCATTCATGACCATGTTCTTGAAGTGCAATATTGTTCAACAGATGATCAAGTTGTAGACATCTTTACAAAGGCTCTCACAGAGGCGAAGTTTACTAAACTTTGATTTATTGTTGGAGTTCAGGTAGTTGTCACTAAGGGGGGATAGGCTCTAATGCCTCCCTCCTCCTCCTATTGTGTCATATTTGTACATCCTTCAATCCTATCCCAAGTTGTTCTTAAGGGGTGGTGTTAGGATATTCCGACACATAGGAAATAGTTAAGTATAACTCGGTCTAGTGTAGAGTTAGATAAAGTGTGTTTCTTTACTATGTACTTTTGTAACTTACAATCTGATGGTCACGATATGTTCTAGACATGAAGTGATCTGACAGTTCATTCTCTCCTTGGTATTATCGACACTTGATCCGTCGCTTAACACCTGATTGGTCCATGATCTCTATTTAAAGAGCATGGAGGGTCATTTGTAGGTGAACCGTTCATGTAAATTTTCATTCTTTTATTAATAAATTGCCTGAAGTGGCCGCGTTGGTTCAGGCCGTGCACTATTTCCCTCTTTGAGGGTTTTAACCACGTCAAGAATACTGGTGTATTGATCTGTGATCTGTTTGTGAGTGATGTCCTTTGGTGTTCTGTCTGATGAACTTACCCTGTAAATTCCTATAGGGGTCAGTGCAGAGACTAGCAGCAGTTAGGCTCCAACATTCACGTGGTATCATACTGAACACATTTAGTTTAGTAATTTTGGATGTTTTTCTGTTGCTAGCAGCAACAGTTTGTAGTGCAGTGGCAGTGCTAGTAGAAGCACAGTTACAGGGAGTTGTAGTATGAATTTAGAGTTGACAGTGGCAGTGTCAGCAACAGTACAATTACAGCGACAACGTAGTATTTGGTGGACAACATGTCAGACATCAGCAACGCAGAGGACGATGCTTTAGAGTCAGAGCAGTGTGCGACAACATATATTGCTAGAGCACATTCCTCGCTAAGAGGGAGTGTTGATTTGGGGAGCATCGGATGTGCTCTAGGCCTCAAATTTTGTAGGGAGGCTTGGGCACATGTATTCCAAAGAACCCATAAATCATTTTGGGAAATTCCACCCAGAAATGCTTTTATTAAAATAATTAATATTTTTTTAATGGGACCCTATGTTTAAACTTAGGAAATTAAAAATATTAATGGGTATTAATCTAATTATGGGTGTAACTTCTAGAAGAAGATGAGGATCAAGCTAAAATGATCTTAGCCATTGATTAGCTTTTAATCTAGGCTATTGAATGACAACAAGAAGATTATTTAAGGAAGCTTGAGGGTCATTTGGAAAACGCACCGAGAGATCAAGAAATCGAATTTCTAAAGTGAGAAGTTTTCGAGAGGAAAATCCGATCGAGTAGAGTTCTTGCAGTTGAGGGGCAGGGATAGCGTCCACAGAGAGAGAGATTTTATCAATCAGAGAATCATCAACAGAGAGAGGCAGAGAGTGATCCAACAACTTTCACGCAGAGGTTGACACAGGGCCAGGCAGAGGCATCACAAAGGGTGAGAGAGAGTCCAAAATTTTGCAGCAGAGTCAGTTTCAAAATCCGGGAGCCGGGGTGTGAGACTAGGAGGCTGAGAGCAGTGACTCTTGACAACAAATCGATTAGCTGGCTAGGTGACGTAGTGCCTAAAGGGATTGACACAGGGATTGCGTGAGGATTGCGTAGAGGCAGCGCAGGGCCTACCAGATGCAGCTCATCTAGTGTCCAAATCAGCCAGGATTTCTCTCAGTGATTGTGGGAGGTAATCTCACAAATATTTCTTCCAGTATTTCTCTCTCTGTATTTGAATAACTTGTGAGGTATTCAGAGATGTATTCGGAATTTTCTACTGCTTAAGAATAATAAACCCTCAGAGCTATTGCACCAGTTTTCCCGCATTGGGTTTTTCTGGGGACATTTGTCCAAAAACAATGGTGTAATTTGTGTTGTATTTTCTTTCTTGCTCAATCTCTTGTTTCTGCATATAATTTGATTAAGTGAAGGCCGTGGTGTATGTATTACGATACTTGCCATAGGAAACTGCAAGTAATTTGTTTAAAGGAATTTAACAAATATGAGTAATATCATCAGTTGTTGCAGTAGGGATTCCAGTTGTGGAATTTTCACATTCATCTCAAGGATCATCACATCCCAAAGAAAGAAGACCTGAAAACCCTAGCTCATCCAAAGAAGGGTTATACACTTGAAGCATTCTTGAGAAGATTCATATCATCATCACAAAGATAAGATCTATAGGACCCTACCTCCACTTGAATAAGGACTACTCATTGAAGCATCTTGAAGTCTCTTTGTCCAAGGGAAGCAAGAAGAGGCATTGTCATCATCATCACAGAATCAAGGTGATCTCCATCTCTTTGAAGGATCACTTTTGAAGGAAGGCATCTTCATTAGGAATACATCTTCTATTATCAACATTATCATCAAAATTGAGAAGGCATCAAGTTGAAGATATTGTCATCAAGGAGCATCTTCACTTGACAAGTACCTCTATATTTATGATTGGATCTACTATCAAAATGACTTCATTCTGCAAGGGAAACAACAAGTTGGCTGGGCCATCAAACTTTCTTGCATGGAAGAATAGGGCAGATTTGATTCTCATAGAAAATGAAGATGTTGAACATGTTAAGGGATCAATCACTAAGCCTCCAAAGGAAGAAGATCAAGCTCTAGAAAAATATATGAAAGGGAAAGTAAGGGCTCAAAGGAGTCTCATTGAATCCATCAAGGATCCCCTTATACCTTATGTATCAAAGTTGGAGACATCAAAAGAAATATATGACAAGTTAATAGAATTGTTTTCCATAAGCACTGTAGGAGAAGTGATATCTTTGAGGAACGAGCTATACAACATAAAGATTTTAAGGGAAGATGGAATAGCCCCATATTTTATGAAGGTATCATAAATAAGAGACCAACTGCAAGAGTTGGGAGAAATAATGTCCGATAAAGAAATGACCACCATAGTGCTCAATGCACTTCTAGAGGAATGGGGCAACTTCACATCTAGCATCTTTGGAAAGAAGGAATCCACACTATTTAGTGAATTTTGGTCATTGTGTAAAATTGAAGAAACTAGATTGAAGGCAAAAAGCGATGTAGGATCAAACGAGCAAGTCCAGGCATTTGCTGCCATGGCTGGGAAGAAAAAAGTTTGTAAGGTTTGGTCCTCAGAAAAAGAACAAGAAGAATATGTCAAAGGTCCAATGCTACGGTTGTCATGAATATGGGCACTACAAGAGAGATTGTTCGAAACTCAAGGACAACAACAAAAGAGGAAGGGAAGAAGCCCACATCACCGAAGAAGTGGAAGAACCTGAGAAGAAGAAATCAAAGGAGGAGGAAGTAAGAGATCTCTACTATGACTGAGATAATCTCCTCCACTAAGTTCTTTTTAGTTTTGTAAATAATAGCTATCATGGTAGGAAGCATTGTAAGTATGATAGGATGCATCATATTAGGAAATGGCATCATGGGAAAAAACATACGATTGAAGCAAAAGCTCATTATAGAAGCTTGAAAAAGATAGCTGAAGTAGAAGTCTACACGGATGTAGCAATCATCACACAAGTGAAGTGGCTCGTGGTAACCTCATTGAAAGCGTGTATAGTGCATATAGTTGAAGTAAAGTCATCTAGCATGATAGCGGAAATCCATCATTCATCATCATCATGAGAAAGGAGCTTTTGCTGGATGAGGATAATCTAGATCCTCTATTGAAATCTTCATTAGAAGGTTCACCTCTACTTGTAAGAAGCAAGTGTCTCGCTGATCATTCCACCTTGTCTGGGATACATTATTTAGAAGGATGATGGTATGGTGACAAAGGAGTGCAACAGGACGAGTTGATTGAAGTACTCTCTATCAAGGAAAGGAAGTTGTCGAAGGAAGTCTAGATGACCAAAAGGAGGCAAGAGGTATGTATATATTTGATAGATTAAGTCATGTCATAATATAGTCGCAGATAGCATGAGAAAATGGTCTATCTCATGAGCATGATCAAAGAAAAGGGATCTATTTCTTTGGAAAGATGCATGAAGGCATGATTCACATATTGATAAGATGAAATGAACATAATATGTCCTCATATGGAATATGAGGTGGTTGACAAAGATGAAGGAACTATGAGTTCATGGGAAGCAATGTGTGAAGAAAGAAAGTAGAGATCATGAAAGATGAAACTACGTTCACAGGAAGTGAACATCCGACGACTGGAAGAATTGATCATGACATCTTCATAGAGAAGAAGACTGTGATAAGGTTTGTAAAGAAAGGAGACCCTTGACATATGAAGTCTTGGAGACGTGTTTATGAATGTGCAGGATGTTGCAAGCAAGCAAGATGTCATGATGAATGGCCATCATAAAAGGTAACTTTGATTTGATGTTCATTTTTTTATTTTTGAACAACATCTGGATGGGTTGATACATGGCCACTGAAAAGAGTTGTAGATGTCACCTACAACTAGCACTCATGTGGTTGGATGAAAGATCCTGGAGGAAACATGAACTTCATGACATCGAAAGGAGCCCCACAAGCAGCTGATAGTCCCATGCTCTCCACCTAGAGAAAAAAGCTGATGGAAGCAAGTCCTTGGTTAAGAGGGAGCTTGGACAAGTCCCTGAATAAGAGGGAGCTTGGGTACATTCCTTTTATAGGAATGGGTACATTCCTTTATAGGAATGGGTATATCTTCCCTAGTTGAGAGGGAGAGATAGACACATCATTCTTGTCTCACTTTGGGAAGAAAGAATGGAGGGTTGGGTAAGCATCTGGCATTCGATACTCTTTGAGGATGAGGTTGGGCATCCAAGATAAGAATAGTCGAAGAGAACCAATATTCTTTGAGAACTGGGAATCCAAGATAAGAATAGTCCTAGAAGGACAAAGTCCTGGAAGGATATACTCTGTGAACACCCTGGTGGGGTATGTACCTTGAGAGACAATGATGATGGTGTCTATAAGTCATTGGTCTCGCCATCATTATGTGTTGATCTTGTGGAGAGATAGAGTTGTTAGTCAAGGCCTTGCTATGTGACACTGCTGGATGATATGATGCTAAATAGATGGGTTACCAATACGACTCTTCTTATGAGAATTATTAAGATTGAGAATGTCCAAGTACCTTGTATGGATTATGAATACCTCCCTAGTTAAGAGGGAGTGCTGAAATATGTAACTAGGTTCGGTCTTCATAATGACATATGTGTTGAAGAATCTAGGGCAATCAGAATTAAAGTGATTCTTCTTGACATGATAACAATTTGTGAAGTTCTTTTGCAATTTTTCTTAGCTTGATCTTCTTATTCTTATTAGTGTGTGATTACTTCATCAAATTGCTATAAAAAACAAAGAGACAAGAACACAAGATATTTGGCTTTCTGCTAAGGCCAAAACCTCTCCCTCTTGGAGAGGAAAACCCGCACAAAGTTCTTCTTGTAGAGATTCCAATTGACAAATACCAAGACCATGACCCTTGACCTATTCTGCCACTCCAAGACCAAGACATCAATCCCTTTCTCTGTCACTACTGAGATCATCATCATCACTGCTGCTATACTTATGTCATCACACTACTGCTGCACCTTCACTGAGATCATCCTTGCAGCTCCTTCACCGAGATCATCATTGATGTACCTTCATTGAGGTCACCATTGCTGCAGCACTGAGACCTTCACAACAGTACCACCGAGATCATTTACTATTGCATCTTTCCTACACCTTGCTGCACCGAGATCATTGCTATACCATCGAGACATATGAGAGTTATATCGAGATCAAAATCATGATCCTATAACTACCATGATTACATCTATGCCAAGATCAAGACTGTGTATGAGAACGTATCACAGAGATCCTTCCTTATCACGAATATATCAAGACTGTGACAATATTTAATATGTTTATACAGTGATCACCAAGTATATGACTATGTCTAGAATGAATGCCGAGATAGTGTGCTGTTGTGAGATCACTGAGATTCATGAATGTCGAGGCTGCTAGGAGATAGGTCCGAATCCCTTTCCACTGTGATATCCACCGAGACTTTACTTTTCATAATTATGCCGAGACTGTACCTCTGCAGTACCATTCGAAAGAGCAGAGATCTAAAGGATTAGCGAAGTATTGAGACCATATTTACGCTGAGACTATCTTACTGTTCCATGCCTCTCCATTCGTCGTCTTGAACAACTGCCTTCTTGAAATGCGGATCTCTGCTCCTATACCCATTCGAGATCTCCTTCCTGTACCTCATACCCAACTGAAATTTTCAGAGAAGAATGCGAGTTCTATACTTGAGATTTGCAGATACCCTAGCCACATATTTATAGTGGTTTCTCCTTGCAAATAAGCCGACTTGTCAAGTGAAATGTTGTGTCTCCTCATTCTGAGCCGACATGACATTTAAATATATATATTGAGGCTGACATGATGATCTACTTGTTGTTTTGCTTGCAGACTTCATTGTGCTTGTTTTGGAGGATTGATCTTGGTCTTGGAGCGCTACTCTAGGCTTGAATATATTTTACGTAGGCTCATGAGGAACTCCTTCATACATGACTTGACTCTTTGACATATTAATCAATTCTAAAGAGATCAAGAAGTCTTTGACCTAATGACACTTCTTGCTCATGAAACCCATGCAGCAAGGCATACAAAATAAATTTATTTTCTTTTATTACATCATTTACAAAGATCAAATCATTATGAAGACCGAACCTAGTTACACTTTCTTCAACAATATGTAATCATGATTTTATGTATTTGATGAAATGAGAAAAATAAAGTTATTATTGCTATTCTTGAGGCATGGATTTCATGCTCATGGAAATTTATTTTATAGGTCAAGCTCCATTTGAGAGCTTCTAGTGCTTGTCATTGAGTCTTCAAGTCTAGAAAGTCATTGTCATGTATGGAAGACCCTTCTTGGGCATGTTACATAAAGAAATTTTATTTGAGTCAAAATAGAGGCAAATTAGAGTCAAATGACCGTCCAAGACCTCATCAAGTGCTAGCAAGCAAGTCAGTCTACTTAGGAGGTGAAGTCGGCCTATTTGAGGGTTCAAGATAGCCTATATAAAGGAGTAAGCCTCAATCAAGACTCGCTCTCACTCGAGCATCAAAAGAAGTTCGATCAAGATAGAGATAGAAGCCTAATACCTAGCAAAGAAAAGAGAAGGAAGAACGAAGCACTTTAGGTCTATTTTGGGCTATATTCCTCCACATGTGCGAAGGTTAGGGCATCATCTTGTAGTCGAAGATACCAAATTGCAATCGCTCCAAGAGAGCCAAATTTTTGGGTCAAAGAAAGTCTCCCTTGCAAGCTGAATTGATAATAAGAAGATTCCATCTCAAGCGAAGGAGAAAGAAGGCAAATTCATCCATATTCTAGCCACACATGTGATCTAGGGTTTCTACAGAAGAAACTGTTAGAGGTTGAAATTGCAAAAGAATGTTCTAGGAAGTCGAAATTGTAGAAGTATTCTACTAGGGGGTTGAAGTTGCATAAGGTGTTGAGGTTGAAGTTGTTGGAAGGAAATCTCATCAAGAGGAAAGGTTTGACTTGGTCTTTGAGGGGTCTTGGTCAAGATCGTTGGTTTAGAATTTGTCAATTGAAGTTCTATAAGAAGAGAGGAATTCTGGTGGGTTTTCCTCTCAGTTGGAGAGGTTTCGGCCCTCGCTGATCGCCTATATCTTCTTTATTGTTCTTTATGGTTTGGTAGCTATTTGATGAAAAGCATGTTGATTTCTGGTAGCATCAGATGTGATCTAAGTCTCAAATTTTGCAGTGGGGCTTAGACACATGCATTCTCCAATACCCAGAAATCGTTTTGGGAAATTTCACCTGGAAATAATTTTATTAAAATAATTAATTATTTTTAATGGGACCCTAAGTATAAACTGAGGAAATTAAACTAATTAATGAGAATTATTCTAAATTGTGGGTGAAATTTCTAGAAGGAGGCAGAGATTGAGTCAATATGGTCCTAGCCATTGATTAGGATCTAATCTCGGCCGTTGATTGATCAACGAGAGGATTATAAGAGGAGGCTTTATGGGGACTTGGAGAACACACCAGAGGCAGATACTCAATTACCCGAGTAAGATCGATTTTCTCGCTGGTTGAAGTTCGGCACGAGAAAATCGAATCAGAAGGAGTGTTGCAGGTGAGAAAGGAAGAGAGGGCATCAACATCATTCGAGAGTGCAAGAAAACAAGACGCAGAGTAGGGAGAGACAACTAAGAAGCAGGTTGACGCAAAAAGAGGTAGCGCAGAGGCAGGTTGGCGCAGGGACTGCGTAGGCAGCTAGACATTGGGCCAACGTGGGGAAATTGACGTAGAAGGATTCAGAGGGAAGATAAGTGCTTCACCTAGATCAATGGTTTGTCAGGAAGCGTCTGTAAATTTTTCTCACTTTTGTTTTGTTGGTTGTAACTTGTACATGAGATTTTGCTGAAGATTAATAATGAAACCCTCATCTACTGCACTGGTTTTCCCACATTGGTTTTTTCGGGTGTGATTGTCCAAAAATAAATTTCGTTGCGATTGTATTTGTGCCAGTATTTTTCTTTGCATTTACTTTCTGCAATATTTTAATTGTGAAGGCTGCAGTAGAATATATTTCGGTATATGCCGTAAGAACACTGTGAATAACTTATTTATGAGATAATAAGTAGAAGAAATAATATTAATCATTGCAGTTGGATTTCTATTTAGAAATTTTCACATGGTATTGGAGCCAGGTTAAGCAGAAGAAAGGAGCCAGAAGATCCAACGTTGAAGGAAGAAAGGAATTCGAAATTCCTGCAGAGGCAACAATTTGAATCTCCAAGGTATTTGCGCAGTTCAAGACAGGAGGATTAGATTTTCGTGGTAAAACTCTCTCTGAGTGAGTCGACAGAGAGTTAAGTTTTCCTGATCAAAATTTGTTAGTGGTAGAAGGAACAACGCAGTAGAAGATTTAGCAGGGGGGTTTTCTCAGGTGGTACACAATTTTTCCTTTTGCAGTTGCTAGGGCAGGGTAGCGTCAAAAATCGACACAAGATGGATACTCAAAGTGTCTCAGAGTTGTCTACCGAATTAGAAGAAGAATTTGCATGCCTAGCAAATTCAACGTCAACAAATGTTTGCTACATTGATAGCGGGGCTTCAGTTGATATGGCCGGAGTACAAGAACATTTCTCGAGCTACCAAGAAGAATATATGGACTTCCAGATTACTATGGGAAACAAAATGAAACGTACTCCAGTAGGGAGAGACACCATAGCATTTTAGGCAGAAGCAGGGACCAACATTCGAGCCACCAATGTTTTGCATGTGCCAAGATTAGGAATGAACTTGATTTCAGTGTTCTAGTTACAGGACAAGGGATACGCTATATACTTCATAGGAAAGAAAATATACGTCAAGCATCCAAGCTGGAAGAAGAAAAGACAAATTGGGATTCGAAGCAACAAATTATATAGGTTGTAGCTTGAGTCACCAATGACACTAATAGGCAACAACTATAATGGTGAAAAGGAACGAAATGAATTATGGCACAGGCGAATGGGACACTTACACCATGGAGCACTGAGGATGCTCAGAGAGACTGTTACAGGAGTACCGACCCTTAGTAGTGACCATGATGACTTATGCCGAGGATACGTACTAGGGAAGTACACTAGAGAAACTTTTTCCAGAAGTAACAATAGAGCATAATGTGTATTGGGATTGATACAATCAAATATCTGTGGTCCAATGTCCACAAGAGCTCTTAGTGGTGGCGAATACTTCGTCACTTTTATTGATGATCTCTCTAGGAAAACCTGGATCCATTTCTTAAAGACCAAGGATGAGGTCTTTGATTGATTTAGAGAGTTTAAGGCTCTCGTTGAAAATATGACAGGAAAAAAAATAAAGGTATTGCATTTAGATAATGGTGGAGAATATACAGACAAAGACTTCACAAATTTCTGTGCAAAGGAGGGCATCAAAAGCGAGTGGACAACTCCATATAATCCGGAGCAGAATGGAGCAGTAGAACAGAAAAATAGAACTATTGTTGGGGTAGCCAAAGCTATGTTGTATGATCAGGAGCTACCTAAGTATTTATGGGTAGAAGCTTGCAACACAACAATGTATATCCAGAATAGAACTCCTCATAGAGCATTGGGAAAGAAAACGCTCGAAGGGGTCTTCACTGGGAAGAAGCTGGAAGTCAGTCATCTCAGGATATTTGGAAGCGTGGTGTATTGTCACATTCCAGACGGGAAGCACAATAGATTGGATTAGACTACAGAAAAAGGGCATCTCGTAGGATACAACGAGACCTCAAAGGCATACAAAATCTACATTCCTAGCAGCAGGAAGATTGTAGTGAGATGGGATGCAAAGTTCATGGAGGATATAGCTTTTAGGAAATTTCGTGAGATGTCTGCAGAAGATTAGTCAGGAGATGTTCCACTAGTCCAGGAGCAACAGGGGTAGCAAGGAGGACAGGCAGGAGAACGAACACCTAGATCGAGTACAGTGACTAGTACCGGTATCTCCTAAGAAGGAGGAAATCTAGATAGTTCTCAGCGGATGGAACAAAATGATTAGGAGGAGGAGTTGATTGAGCCTCCCACCACTAGTGGTAGAACCAGCAGAGAAGTACGACAGGCACTGAGGGATGCAGAGGAGTTTGTTGGAGCTCCTAGAACCGAGAAAAGGTAGCGTAGACAACCTGACATATATCAGGCATTGGTAGCTCAGGTTGAAGAACCGTCTAGCTTTTGGGAAGCTGTTCAACACCAAGTATGGGTGGATGCCATTGTAGAAGAGTGCAAATCTATCATGACGAATGATGTTTGGGAAGTAGTACCTAGACCAGAAGATAGATCAGTTGTAGGATCACGATGGATCTACAAGATCAAGTATGCTGTAGATGGCAGTATAGAGAAGTACAAGGCTAGGTTTGTGACAAAGGGGTATGCTCAGAAAGAAGGAATAGACTATGAAGAGACCTTCGCCCCAGTTGCTCGATACACCTCTATCAGATTCGTTATATCCCTAGTAGCTCAAATGGGATGGGAGATTCACCAGATGGATGTGAAGTCAACATTCTTGAATGGGGTGATAGAAGAGGAGGTGTATATAGAACTGGCTGAAGGCTTCGAAACTCATGAGAAGAGAACTCATGTTTGTAGATCAAAGAAAAGCTTTTTATGGGCTCAAGCAGGCACCCAGAGCATGGTATGGTCAGATTGATAGTTACTTGCAGCAGTTGGGATTTATCAAAAGTGACGTTGATCCCAATCTCTACTATTTCATGGTAGAAAGTGAGCCACTTATTCTGTATTGTATGTAGATGACTTGTTCCTAACAAGAGCATCCGGGCTCATACAGGATTGCAAGAAGAATCTTGAAGCTGAATTTGACATGAAGGACATGATGTTGATGCATTATTTTCTAGGTTTAGAAGTTTGGCAGAAGAATGGGGAGATATTCCTTGGGCAAGGAAGATATGCTACAGAGATTATGAAGAGATTCATAATGTAGGGTTGTCGACCCATGGCTACTCCCATGATCACCAACTGGAAGAAAATAGATGCATCAGGAGACAATGAAGTGGACCCCACCTTGTATAGACAACTCATTGGGCCGCTCATGTATCTGGTCAACACTAGGCTAGACATTTTCTTCGCTGTCTACACTCTTAGTCAGTTCATGGTGAAACCAAAAAGGGTGCATTGGGCGGCAGCTAGACACATTCTTACGTATATGCATGGAACAATTGGATATGGGTTGAAATACTCCCGAGGGAAGGATGTCAGATTGAGTGGGTTCACAGATGCAGATTGGGCATGTAGTTTAATAGACCGAAAAAGTACCTCGGGGTATTACTTCAGTGTTGGATCATGGATGATATCTTGGTGCAGCAGGGAGCAGAAATCGGTAGTTTTGAGTTCAACAGAAGAAAAATATATGGCAGCCAACACAACTATGTGCGAAGCTATATTGCTCAGAAAACTGCTTGTGAGCTTGTTTAGAAAAAGGATGGAAGCGACCAGGGTTTACTGTGATAATCAGAGTTGTATCAAACTCTCTGAGAATCCAATATTTCATGATTGATTGAAACACATTGATATCAAATGTCGCTTTATCTGAGACTGTGTTTAGTGTGGGGCAGTACAGTTGTAGTATGTCCCCATGAGAGATCAGGTAGCAGACATACTCACAAAGGCTCTAGGAAGAGCTAAGTCTATTCAGTTCAAAGAGCAGATGGGTATGGTAGAGAATCCGTTTCAGTAGCAGAAACATGTGATTTCTCGGTTACAGTGGCAGAGGGAGTTGCAGTACAGATGCAATGTTGACAAGTGGCAGGGTCAACGACAGTACAGATGTAGAATTTGCGCAATAGTTGGTGGGCAGGATGTCAGACATCAGCAAGCGCAGAAGGAGATGTTACAGAACAGGGTGATGGTTCAGCGAGTTGCATTACTAGAGCACATTCCTCGCCAAGAGGGAGTGTTGATTTTTGGTAGCATCAGATATGCTCTAAGTCTCAAATTTTGCATGGAGGTTAGACATGTGCATTCTCCAATACCCGTAAATCGTTTTGGGAAATTCCACTCGGAGACTGTTTTATTAAAATAATTAATTATTTTTAATGGGACCCTAAGTCTAAACTTAGGAAATTAAAATAATTAATGGGTATTAGTCTAAACTGTGGGTGAAACTTCTAGAAGAAGGTGGAGCTCAAGTCAATATGATCCTAGCCATTGATTAGGATCTAATCTGGGCCATTGATTGATCAACGAGAGGATTATAAGAGGTGGATTTATGGGCACTTGGAGAACACACCAGAGGCGGATACTTAGTTACTCGAGTAAGATTGATTTTCTCACTGGTCAAAGTTTGGCAAGAGAAAATCGAATCAGAGGGAGAGTTGCAGGTGAGAAAGGAAGAGAGGGCATCGACATCATTCGAGAGTGCAAGACAACAAGACGCAGAGCAGGGAGAGACAACGAAGAGGTAGGCTAACACAGAAAGAGGCAACATAGATACAGGTTGATGCAGGGACTGCGTGGGCATCTAGACGCTGGGCCAACTTCGGTTTTGCTGGTTGTAACTTGTACATGAGATTTTGCTGAAGATTAATAAAGAAAATCTCATCTGCTGCACCGATTTTCCCACATTGGGTTTTTCTGGGGACGATTGTCCAAAAATAACTGTCATTGTGATTGCATTTGTGCCAGTGTTTTTATTTGCATTTACTTTCTGCAATATTTTAATTGTGAAGGCTGCAGTAGAATATATTTCGGTATTTGCTGTAAGAACATTGTGAATAACTTATTTCTGAGATAATAAGTACAAGAAATAATATTAATCACTGCAGTTGGATTTCTATTTAGAAAATTTCACAAAGAACACATAATAATAACGAGTAAAAGAAAGAAGAGAATGAAGTTAAGCAAAATACATCACAAGAAGTTATCAAAGTAAGAGAAATCACCTAACTTGCTGCCCCTAGATTTCTCAACAAATCTGACTTTCAATTGGATATACCAAGAAATATAAATGTTGAATGTATAAAATAATTAATGTTGATTTCCAAATTTGTGGCCTTGTATATAAGTATGTTTGAAGAGGGCCTTGTGACTTTTCATTGAAAAGGTATGTCTTCCTAATTCAAAATTTACTTGTATATGATTTGTTATTTATTATTATTATTATTTTTATTTTTGTAATAAGAGGAATCAGCACACACGGTGTTGATTCTAGCTGCTGCCGCTATATCTTTGGGGCCTATGACCTATCCTCCTCTCTGTAGACCAGGTTACTTCCAGGGGATTGAACCTTCGATCTCTTAGTTTGCACAATTTCATATCACTTCAATCACTAATTGAGCTACCCTCCTGGGACTATATTTATTATTTATTTTTATTAACACCCTTTTTTTTTGTAAAGAAACTTCTTTCTATTAAATTGATACCAGATTGCATAATATCATGAACCTTTTGCTATAGTTTGCCAAATTGGGAACCAGACGAACCTCAAAAGATAATGTCTTATGTCCAGAATGTGCATATACTAATCGGATACATACAAAAGGTCTACTGATCAAGTTTCATTATGCCACAATACTAGTAAATTCCAAGTGAAGTAGAAAAAACATAAGTTAACTAAAACAATCAAGAGGACATCGAAATATCAATAGTGCTTGGAATGGCTGGATTGATTGGAGTGCAGGATTTGGATTGTTGCAGAGCAGCTCCTCAATGCAAACTAGTGCTTCATGTTCTTCCACCCCCAGCAGGGTTTTATCATCCTTATGTTTTAATATTATACCATAGTTTCTTTACCATTGAACTATATTATTTTTAGGTACATAACAATAATATGCCCCAAATATTCAACCTCTCTTGCCTTGAAAGCGAGCTTTGACAGCTTAGCATAAAATTTATTTTCTCCCAGTATTCTAGGTACTTGCACAAGGGCTTCTACTTTTTTGATGATATCACATCCTATGAGATCTTATATTAGTGGCTTAATTTTTTGGTATGTGATGGTGGGGATATTGATAAGGTTTTGTGCTAATCGACATTGAATCTGTTTTGACCTCTGTGCCATGCTAAGTGCTTCTTTTTGGAAGAAACTTCATTGGTCTCTCTTGAAACACTTCCTTGTGTTCTTTTATAGTTTGTTGGATCTTTGGTTTCTGGAAACTTAGTAGCTTTGAGGCTAATGCCATCATTTGGTATCACTGGACCATATAAAATGGAGCCCTTTTGTGTACTAACCTTCTGCATCTGATGTGATGAGATAATGTTGGTTTGCGATGTTTTTTGGGTAAACAAGAGTAGGAAATTTTATTATAGAACATTGAATAAAATAACAGTTTTAACAAGGGTTAGCCAAAAGCTTGCAGCAGATCTTGTTGAGGTGGGTCCTTCAAACAACATATCATAATAGAGTTAGTTTAAACCATGGGGCTTGTATCACACTCAACAGTGGCAGATAAACAACAAAAACTTGAGCCTAATAGAAAAATAGAAACCATGTTGAACATATATGACATAAGGATTGAGAAAACATAGTAAACAGAGCCTTCCTAGAGTCATATTAACTTGTTGTAGACCATAATGCCTCTATGTTCTACTTAGGAAAAAGTGCATTCCAAAAGCGCTAAAGGTAGGAGAAGATCTAAAAGTTACTTGGAATTGCTAATGATGATGGCCTCCTCTAGAGACCCACCGTCTTGTTCATCCGAAAGCATATCCATAGTTAGCAATAGCATCTTGATTGCTCCTTGGTCTCTTCATTGCCCCTGCTAAGATCAGTTGTGCATGCTACCTCATGGCTATCCCTCATCATGGAAAGGGCTATGAACTTCTCTATCATTGAGAAGAGAGTGGTAGTTCCGGAAAAGAAGGGTTTGCCAAGTGTCGGTGTGGCCAAGATCCTGCACGCGGGTCTTAGCAGGTAGTTCACAGTTTTGGTCATTGTGAGTTTAGACCTACAATTTAGCCTTAATGTACAAATTTACAAGTCTTTCCACAATGTTTCCAACGAACTGAGATGTGAAGTGCTTGCCATAGTCAATATGAAATGTAAGGATGTTGCTTACGTTTGAGACAAGGGGGGAAATGGCTCCAGGAGAGAGTTGGGAGCATGTACTCTTTTCTTAGGATGGTTGTAACTTGTGATTCTCTTTTGTGGGGGATTTCACCAAAATCTCCACTTCCATAGTAGTGGGGTACCGTCCTCTGGCATTTTTGGAGAAGCTAATAATTGTCACCCATAACCTCTATTAGCAAAACAACTTTCTCATTTTTTCCCAAATTCCTACTGTTGGTGTCCATGGCTATAGTGAAGACCCACGAATGTGGAAGGTATAATTGCCAATGCATTGGTCATCCGGTAGGAGACCTCTCTTAAGCTAGGTGAATGCAACCATGATGAGGGAGGGTAGATTTTGAACATTGCCACATTACATTCGCTCCCATAGCTTTGTTTATGATTGTGGGGACTAGCCTACCAAATTTTAAGGTTTACTAGGGAAGATTTATCATTTTAATATTTTATACATCCCATTAATCGGCTGACTGACAGACTAAAACCTGGATCCCGACTGTTGTATATGTAAATGCCCTGCTGTGTGTTTGTTGAGTGTGTATCTTGTGCAAGGTGCAGGAAGTTTGTTTATTACATACAGATAAACACATTGAGATGAGAATATTGATTACTGTATCATTCTATCAATCTTTTTCTGTAGGAATTTACAGGGTAAGTTCCTCAGAAATAATACCAAAAGGACACCGCTCACAACCAGATCTCAAATCAATACACCAGTATTTTTGACGTGGTTAAAACCCTCAGAGTGCAAGGAGGGAAACAGTCCACGGCCTGTCCCAACGTGGGTACAGACAATTTATTAATCAAAGAATGAAAATTTACATAAGCTTCTCTCATGCACGGATTACCCGAACAATGACCCTCCATGCGCTTTAAATAGAACTCATGGACCAATCGGGTGTCAAGCCACGGATCAAGTGTCGATAATACCGAGGTGAGAGTGAACCGTCGGATCACTACATATCGTGACCGTCGGATTGTAAGTTACAATATGTACAACGGTAAAGAAAGACACTTTACCTAACTCTATACCTAACTCTAAACTAGACCAAGTTGAACTTAACTATATCCTATGTGTCGGAATATCCTAACATCCCCCCTTAAGAACAACTTGGGATAGGATTGAAGGATTTACAAATATGACACAATAGGAGAAGGAAGGAGGCACTAGAGCCTATCCCCCCTTAGTGACAACTTCCTGAACTCCAAGCATATATCGAAGTTTAGTGAACTTCGCCTCTGTGAGAGCCTTTGTGAAGATGTCTGCAACCTGATCATCTGTTGGACAATATTGCACTTCAAGAACATGGTCATGAATGAGTTTTCTGATGAAGTGCATGTGTAGTTCAATGTGTTTGCTGCGCTGATGCTGGACTGGATCTTTGCATAGCTGAATGGCACTTTGATTATCACACCAAAGTGTGGTTGGATGCTGCTGCTCAAAGCCAAACTCTGATAGGATCTGACGAAGCCACAAGGCTTCCTTACTAGCTTCCACGGCACCACGATACTCTGCTTCTGCTGACGAAAGAGAAATGGCAGCCTGTTTCTTACAAGCCCATGTAATAGGTCCTGAACCAAGAGTGAAGACATAACCGGCAGTAGACTTCCGATCATCAGGGTCACCAGCCCAATCAGAATCAGTGAAACCAACTAACAGAGGAGCTGCTTTGGCACTGTAATGAATCCCAAACTGTACTGTACCTCGAACATAACGAAGTATTCTTTTAGCTGCTTTCCAATGACTTTCACGGGGGTTTTGCATAAAACGAGCAACAAGGCCAACAGCAAAGGAAAGATCAGGACGAGTATGGGTTAAGTACAAGAGTTTTCCTACAAGTTGACGGTATAAGGTAGCATCAACTTCAGGAGAAGTACAAGAGACTGAAAGTTTGACTCCAGACTGAAAGGGAGAAGGGGCTGGCTTACAGTCTTCCATGTGAAAATGACGAAGAATATCACAAGCATACTTGGACTGGGAAAGGGAAATACCCTCCTTGGATTGCAAGACTTGAAGACCGAGAAAATAGTGTAAGTGTCCTAAGTCTGTCATTTCAAATTTCTTTTTAAGGCTAGACTTCACATGGTTTATAAGGTTGGGATCACTACCAGTAAGGATAAGATCATCAACATAAAGAACAAGGATGATAAGAGAGTCACCCACTTTCTTGGTGTAGACAGTATTGTCAGAATGACACCTAGAAAAGCCAGATTCTAAAAGAAAGCTATCCATTTTGGCATACCAAGCCCGAGGAGCTTGCTTGAGACCATAAAGGGATTTCTTAAGTCGACACACAAGGCTTGAGTCTGTTTGTATGAAGCCAATGGGTTGTTCCATATAGATTTCTTCCTGCAAGTCCCCATGCAAGAAGGCAGATTTAACATCCATTTGATGGACTTCCCATTTTAAAGAGGCAGCAAGGGAAAGAACAAGGCGGATAGAGTTCATTTTGGCAACAGGGGAGAAGGTTTCAGTGTAGTCAATGCCTTCAACCTGTGAAAAGCCCTTAGCAACAAGACGAGCTTTATGTTTATCAATTTTCCCATCTGGTCCATACTTGGTTCTGTAAACCCATTTACATCTTACAAGTTTTCGTCCCTTTGGTAGAGGAACAAGATCCCATGTATCATTTGTCATCAATGAATGATATTCTTCATTCATAGCTGCTTCCCAATGTGGATGGCCTGAAGCTTCTGCAAAAGTGTCAGGATCATGATTTACTGGAGCTTGAGCCAGTAAAGAAGAGGCTCTTTCAAACTGAGAACGTGTACGTCGCTGATCTGTAGGATCACCGGCAAGATCACCTGCTGCATCTCGAGTAGCACGGACCCATCTTGGAAGTTGAGGATCCTGAGAAGGTGGGGGAGGATTGTCATCCTCACTTTCATCATCTGAAGAAGAAATGTTTTCAAAAGTAGAAGAGATAGGAAGAGGTGGCACATCCGCCGGACTAGGCTCGCAGGCCGATTTATTTTCATCAAATTTTACATCTCTTCTAATGATAACATTTTTGGACTTAAATGGAATAAGTCTATAACCTTTTACATCTTCAGAATATCCAACAAAAGTACATTTCTCACTCTTAGGTTCTAAAGCTTTATGCTTTTCATCTGGAATATGGGCCCATGCTTCACTTCCAAACACACGAAAGTGACTTACATCTGGTTTAATGGAACTCCAAGCTTCTTCTGGAGTGATATTCTCTAGAACCTTAGTAGGAGTGCGATTGATTATATAATTTGCACAATTAATTGCTTCGGCCCAAAAACTAAGACTGAGTCCTTTAGATTGCAGCATACAATTAGCCATTTCCTTTAAGGTGCGATTTTTCCTTTCAGCTACACCATTTTGTTGTGGAGTGTATGGAACAGTATGTTGCATTTGAATTCCATTTTCAGTGCAAAAGTTGATGAATGTGTTTTTAACATATTCTCCACCATTATCAGTTCTTAGCTTAAGAATTTGATGTCCAGATTGTTTTTCAACAAAGGCTTTGAAGGCCAAAAAAGTGTTAAATACTTCGCTCTTGAGTTTTAAGAAGTATACCCAAGTGCGTCTGGAGAAATCATCAATGAAAGTTAAGAAGTACTTGCAGCCAGAGAATGAAGCAACAGGAAGAGGACCACATAAATCACTGTGCACAAGCTGTAAAGGGGCTGAGGCGTGCCAAGAGGCACGTTTGTCAAAACTGTCCCGATGATGTTTTCCGAGTACACATCCGGAACAAACACCATCTCTGCAAGATACCATAGGAAGACCTGTCACCATATTTTCTTTACATAGATGCTGAAGGGAGCGATAGTTTAAGTGACCAAATCGCTCATGCCAAAGTTTGCTCACTTCATCATTATGAGCAACAAATACTGAGGGAAGATTTGATGACCCAAAGTTGTGAAACTTATACAACCTTGTGGAATCATCAGCAAGACCAGTAGCTAGAATCTGTTTAGGATCTTTTAGATCCTTGATTACAACATCATGAGGTGAAAATTCAACAATTTTACCTTCACCTGAATGAGTTATCTGATAGACAGATAGAAGGTTGCAGGATAAGGTTGGAACACATAATACATCATTAAACTGACCATTGTCTAGATGAACAGTTCCAGTCCCTACAACATTAAGAGATCTATCATCACCAACATATATATTTTTGGTGTTACAATCATTTAAAGAAGAAAACATGGCTTGGTTTTTGGCCATGTGATAAGAGGCTCCAGAATCAATGAGCCACTCATGAGAATGAGAAGAAGAAGAAGATACATTTAATGCATAACCAGACTGAGATGATTGACAACGACATGCAGAAAGTGCCATTCCGGAAGTTGAAGTTGAAGTAGGCTCCACATGGATGTTATGTTTCTTCATTGCGGCTTCCAAGGCTTCCATCTTCTTAAAGCATTTAGATTCTAAGTGGCCATCTCGATTACAAAAGTTACAATGTCTGTCAGTCTTCTTCCATTTGTTTTTATTGGTCTTGTCATTTTGCTGAAATGATCTTTCATCTTGAGGCTGAGTTGGTTTAGGACCATTCCTTTGAGGATAAGACTTCTTAGGATTCTTTGAATTTGGTTGCTGCTGGGCGGCTAACGCTTTCGAGGAAGAGTTTCCAAGATTAAGAAGACCAAGGTGTAAGAGTTTTTCTTGTTCTCTTATTAAGGAATCACAAAAGGAGTCAAAGGAAGGGGGTTTGTAGTCTTTGCCTTGACAAATGAAAGCTTCCCTTGTAGAATGGAAAGTGGAAACAAATACAGAGTAGGCTGGTCCCAACTTAGTAAGGATGGAATAAATAAGGTTACCATCTTCTTTCTTAACTTTAACACCTTCCAAGAGATATCTAAGGGTCTTGAATTTGGACAAGAAATCTTCAATGCAAGAAAAATTATTAGGATCCAAAGTAAGCAACTCATTCTCAAGTTGATGGGCTCTAATTTCATTTTTAATCCCAAAAACTTTAGCAAGTTTTTCTAATGCTTCATGAGGAGTTTCAATTTCTGCAATGTGGAATCTAAGATCAGGAGAAACAGACATTCCTATCAAACCACGTGCTTGATCTTGTCTATTTTCCCATTTTTCGGCCTTGTCTTCATCTTTGGGTTTCTTCTCTTGGTTTGTGGCTATTCTGAAGAGACCTTTACTTCTAAGTAAATCTCCCATGTAGGCTACCCATTGGAAGTAGTTAGTGCTGTCAAGAATGACTTGGCATGGACTTTCCATTTTTTGAAAAAAAACTGAAGCTGAAGATGCTGAAAGTAAGTGGTCCAATGGATAGATCTCGAAAAAATAGGCGGTTTTAAAAAAAACGGCTCTGAAAAAGGCTTCCGGATGAAGAAGTTATGGCTTTTTGAAAAAAAATTGTTGACGTTGCCGGCAAAGTGCGCGAATGTGCGGGAATGAAAAAATCCGCCCCCACAAAATGGAGACTTGAACCCAAGACCTCTACTCTCTTAAAAAGTCTTTGAACCAATTGATCTATACAAAATATTTGAGAGAGAGAGAGAGAGAGAGAGAGAGAGAGGGGGGGGGGGGGGGGCCTCGATTTGCGTGCTTGCCTTGGGAAGGCTCTTTTCCCCTACAAAACACAAAACACAAAACCCAACACGAATATGCAAAGAAAAACGAACCTTACGGCTCAAAGTTAGCTTTAGCCAAAAAACTAGAATTTTAAAAAAAATCTCAAAGTTAGCTTTTAACCGAAAAACTAAATATTTTTCTCAATGTTTCTGATTTTCCAAGATCACACTAAGGTGCAGGGAAAAGAGCATACGCATGAGAAAAATCCTTTCTTTCTGTTTCTGATTTGCCCAGATCGCACAGAGTCGCAGGGCAAAGAGCATACGCAGAAATGAAAGGTATAGATCCGGAAAAAAAAAGGCTAAATAAACCGAAACCGAAATAAGCAGAGAGAAAATGACAGTAAACTGCAAAAAAACACTGTATACCTCCCGATCTGAAAAATGACGCAGCTAGGGCTACCGGAAACCTTTTCGCGTGAAACGAAAGGGGTTCCTCACTGAAACAGATGCTCCGAACGCAACAGAGCAGTCCTCTCGGCCCGAAAGCAGTCAGAAACAGCAGATCTAGGAAACGACAGCCGCATGCAGTTCTACCGGCTTCAGATTTGGATCACCAACGGACGCGGCCCTCAAATAGCTCTGATACCATGTAGGAATTTACAGGGTAAGTTCCTCAGAAAGAATACCAAAAGGACACCGCTCACAACCAGATCTCAAATCAATACACCAGTATTTTTGACGTGGTTAAAACCCTCAGAGTGCAAGGAGGGAAACAGTCCACGGCCTGTCCCAACGTGGGTACAGACAATTTATTAATCAAAGAATGAAAATTTACATAAGCTTCTCTCATGCACGGATTACCCGAACAATGACCCTCCATGCGCTTTAAATAGAACTCATGGACCAATCGGGTGTCAAGCCACGGATCAAGTGTCGATAATACCGAGGTGAGAGTGAACCGTCGGATCACTACATATCGTGACCGTCGGATTGTAAGTTACAATATGTACAACGGTAAAGAAAGACACTTTACCTAACTCTATACCTAACTCTAAACTAGACCAAGTTGATCTTAACTATATCCTATGTGTCGGAATATCCTAACATTTTCTTACAATCTTATAGTTGGCCACAAGATATCCTAAATCTTCCAGGATTTTGCATCTCTGTAAGAATATATGTATATATACCACTGGGCTTGACTGTTTAGAATAATGTTCTCGGGCTTACTGTATTGGGTATTCAATGACACGTGTCAACCTTTTTCTTACAATCTTATATTTAGCCACAAGATATCCTAAATCTTCAAGTATTTTGCATCTCTGTGATCATTTTTTTATAACACTGGGCTCCACTGTTTGAAAGTTGTTAAAAAATCTATTGAAAGAATAATTTATCATGACGAGCCATCACAGTTAAATAAATCGAAGCAGTGTTCTCGGGCAGCCTTGATTTGGGATTGTTTAGACCTTTTTGGATCAAATTTCTAGCTTCATCTCGGGGTTTGTTCATCTTTTAAATCTTGTAACTCAAGCTATTCTGTATTTTGTTCCAAGTTGAATATGATTTCATAAATAAGTTTTTTGTTTGAATGTGAGTTTGAATTATTTGCATTTAATAGTACAACACTTATTCATTGTCATATTTTACTCTGTCTGTTGATTACTCCACATAATAATTAAAAATTAAGAAAATAATCCTAGGAACTAAAATAGCTTCACATCTAATCTTAATCACTGCATTTGTTGTTTCCTTCCAAAACAATTCATATTTCATTGAATCTCAAGGAGTGGTGAATATACTCTGTGGGGTGGATTTATTTTTGGTGATATTTGGTTATAAATTTCTTAAAAAAGATTTGATTTTGTTAACCTTGAAAAACATGAGAATAAAACTATATGTATAGCATGATTTTGAAAAATAATGGTGTTTGGACTTCTTTTCAATCATGATATATACTGCGATATATTTTTTGGGTCAAATTTGAAGTTGAAAAATATTTGTATTTAATTTTTGTTTTAATATATGAAGTTTGAAATTTGCTTAATTTTCTTTCCTGAACTTGATGGTCAATTTTAGCATATTTTTTGCACTAGCAGAATTTTTTAATTTCGTCAATCTTTAAATTTGAACAAATTCTCGAACATGAACCAGGTGGGACTTTGCATATAACAGGTTGTAAGCCTGGTCTTCTATAAACAAATACTGACAAAATTGATTTCCGTGTTTCCTGAAGACGGTTATAGCAAGACGCAGCGACATGCTAGTGATGTCTACTGATGGACCTATCAGTGCATATGTGAATCCACATGGCTTTGTTCATGAAACGCTGACTCTCTACAAGACAAAAGGACTGGCACTAAGAGGGCGTGCAGAGACTGAGCACAGCTGGTTTCCAGGGTAAGATAAAATCTTTGACCCGTTCCTTTTATTAATACTAAACTTTAAACTAATAAAGTCTGAGTTCTAATAAATAACTTTTCCAGGTATGCATGGACGATTGCAAATTGTAGTGTTTGCGATTCACACATGGGCTGGCTATTCACTGCAGTTAAACAAAGGTTGCTTCCAAAGTCATTTTGGGGAGTTCGGAGATCACAGCTGGCAGAGAACTCACACTGATTTGTACCCCTCTTTTGAGTAGTGTGTTTCAGTTCAGTGTTCTTAGGTTTCCAAAATATTGTATTAGTCATTGCACAATTCTCTTAGGCTACTACCCTGATGGATAGCCCGAATGCTGTAGTATTTTCAAATTAATGATCAATGCATTGGTGACATTATCCTATAGGTAGGTGCTGAGTTAGCCAAATGTAAATTTTGTTGATTTTGTTATTTCTCCATGTATAACACACAATTTCCTATGGTGAGGTGGGCATGCTGTTTTCTGTTACCATTATCCTGTTGTATGCAATATATTGTATCTTTTTTGAAGAGGCAAAATGTGTCTCAATGGTCAGATTGATGGCGACTGGGTGAAGGTACCGTTTACAAAGACGCACGCGCGTTGTATGCAATATATTTTATCTTTTTATTTAGAGGTGAAATGTGCTTGAAGGACCAGATCGACGTTGACCGAGTGAACGTACCATTTAGGTTATATATATATATATATATATAAAATAAGATTATAGATATTTTTTGTTTATATCCTATGATATTAAAGTAAGATAAAATATATTAACTATATAAACAGTCTTAATAATTATAGATATAATCATATATATTAATAAATAATTTATATGTTGTAATATTTTTTTATTTTTTTATCTTTTTAGCCGTGGTTCACGGATACCCTGGTCATCGGGTGGCCATTACATTACGGAAAAATCTGGGCTGATCAACCCCGAAGGGAATCAAGCCCTTGGCCAATAACTAGGCCTAACCCGAAGGGTTTCGTGGAGAATGGACCCTGTGACCTCCTGATCGGCGAGACACTGATTTGACCAGTTGAACTAACCTTGGGGCTATATATATATATGTGTATGGGTATGCCCATGTACATGTGCAATGTGATAAGGTGTATATATATTTCCCGTAGGGGCGATAATGCATTGTTTCAGTCACGCATGAGTGCTTATTAGTCAGAGAATTCTCCATTCATCATCCCAAGTTGAGTGCTTGGTTTGGAGGAAGAGCACGTCAACTTTCAGGAATCCAAGATTGCTGAAGGGGCATACTTGTTTTGAGTGCTTATTAGTCAGAGAATTCTCCATTCATCATCCCAAGTTGAGTGCTTGGTTTGGAGGAAGAGCACGTCAACTTTCAGGAATCCAAGATTGCTGAAGGGGCATACTTGTTTTGGAGAAATAACATAGAGGAGTGTGGTGTGGTACGTTGCATGGATGAATGTGTTGGGCACATGTTGGCATGTGCCTATTAATTATTAGACTAGTAGGGTGCATTAGTTGTATAAAAATATGCAGCGTTTCATAAAATACGAATGGTTGAGTTTGCACTTGCGGGTGTAGAGTAGTTGTATTGGCACTTGTGGGAATGTTTTTGTGTACTTAGACACATGTAGAATGCTCTTGTTGTGTACTTAGACACATGTAGAATGCTCTTGTTGTTATGAATATTATATTTTATAATGGTATACTATATATAAAAAATAAAAATAATGATTATTTATATAATAATTAGTTATTGAAGAGATATGTTTTAAATGACATTATTGTTTATGAAGGGGAATTGCTTAGGTATATAAATGGGCTCTCATTTGTAACCATATTATTTAATCATATCAATTCTTTTATACACTATTTAATATATACATTCATATCCTCAATAGATGTTTCCAACTATTTTGGATTACTTATAGTATACAAATTATGTTCATTACATTGGTATCAGAGCGTAATCGAACTTTGTTTATTACATCAGGATTAACGCTGTTCGATCATTTAGTCACTCAATCGTTGCACAAAGCTAGTTTGATCCAACGTTTGGCCAGCAATTCTTTGTCAAGTTGGTTGTCATTTGATTGAAGATTTTAGCTAGACAAAATTTTGGAGGTTCTCCATTTTGTTGTCAACGACCGTATACGACCGCAAACTATGGTGTGTAGCCACCGACAATAGACCCCTGTTTCACCTTGAGCCATTGTTGAATCACCTGCCGAGCACCATTTGCCTTCTCCAACCACCTGCATCCCTATTTCACTGTTGGACTACTATTGTCTGGTTGATATCCACCCCTGTCGTCCGCTACCTCGACCAGCCGTTGCTAGCTACATCCACCCCCAATCTATTTACCAACTCCGTTGAGTATGAACTCCGTCTGCTATTATCTAGCGTACACTAAGCCAATGCACTAAGCTAATGTATGCGCTAAGCTAATCATTGGTTCAATGCATGCTACCATCACACATGAAAACCATACCTATCCAACAACTTTCCAGCAACTCAATTACTCTACCTCCACCAAGCTCCACTCTTCAATGTAATTAATCTAGATATGGACAGCCTGATCTGACATCCAACTATGAGGCTTGGCATCACGTAGGCCACCACGATAAATATTATCTAGCATACAATAAACCAATGCACTAAGCACCAAGCCCATCATTAACTCAATGCATGCTACCCTGACCCATGAAAACCATACCTATCCATCAACGTTGCGGCCATTCAATTACTCTTACCTCCAACAAGCTCCACTCTTCAATGTAATTTTCTATGTACTTAAATGCATGATGTATTATACATTTACTTAAAGTATTTAATGTCACCTCCACTCCGAGAATTTCAAATTCAGCGTTCGGACTGAAATTTTTCAAAACAAAATGTGGGAGGAGGGAGCATAATAATTTCCATTAAAAATTCCCGCCCAGAAAATTTTTAATTACAAATTTAAATTTATATAAGTTCTCATGGAATGTTTTTAGCTTTTGCGTTCAATGGGAAAAGGTTCGTGTGCTGTGAGAGCTCCACTGTTGTTTTTCGCAAAATCTATAGACAAACATAAACTTTTAGGCGTCGTCGGTTTCATTTTACAGGTCAAGAACCAGTGAGTCCAGGGAGTCATGACAGTTTGAAGTCAGAGCAAAGGCATCGAATTGCAAGCTTTTGGTGTAAATGTCTATAATTATGACATTATCACTTATTCAGTACAAATAGTCATTATATATCTAATATAATTCAACGTATTTCCATTCTTCATGAGCAAACCTCAAGAATCGGGAACAAAGTGTTCAGCGGTTTCGACAATCAATCTGAAGGTCAGGTCGCAAGTAACAGAGATGTTTTAGATAGACCTGGAAGAAGGATGGCCTATTGTTTACGATGTTATCTTGCTGTTAAGAAGAAACTTAGAAGACGAAGTCGGATACATATTGCAGATCGAGAACGAAGTGAGCTGCCTGGGACCCAGACCCATTACAACACCTTCGCCGAGTATTACTGGGAATCATTTGCAGCAATTTTTTGTTTGTTCAGTACAATGTCTGACAATGTCCACAATGAAATTGAATTTGTTTTTTGTGTAATAATGTTGTTTAATCTTTTAATAAACACATCTTGCCGATATTGATGGCGGTTTCAATCTTGTAATCTCTCGTAACAGTAAACAAACCAGAAGCTCTTCTCTCTCCATCGATGAAAGGGGAAGCTACAAGCAATTCTCAAGCGACACATTTTCACATTCATTGTTTTTTTTTCCAATACATATTTATCGTTTTTTAGTGGATACGTTTGCGTGGCTTGCAAGAAAACTTCTTTGGATACGTAAGTGCAAAGATAAAATAAAAACGCCCTCTTTTGGAAAAAATGAACCATCCGAAGAATTGAATATTTGGTTTACGAAAGTATAACGATAAAACTAGAAACGCTCTCTCTTTTTCAAATTCCATTGTATCTAGAATGTGCTATACATTTCCTAGCTCATGAGAAACTCTTAGCTTTAGATTTTAGCAGAATGATACTATTTTCGAAGGAAACATTTGAATTAAAAGGAGTTGAATATGTCATCTATAAGGAGGAAGGATATGCATATGCTTTTAATTCTAAAAAAATATTAGAATCATTTAAATGGTATTATATTATATTTTCATTAACGAATTTAAATTGTATTATATTATATTTTCATTAACGAATTTAAATTGTATTATATTAGGTTAACAAATTTAAAGTTCATAAATTTATATTAAATATTTTTGGACAAAATCATATTTAAATTATAAAATTGACTTTTTTGAACCATTTTATAATCTAAATCTGATTTTTTCCGAAAATATTTTATAGATGTTTTAAAAAAATAAAATATTAGAATCATTTAAATTGTATTATATTATGTCATTAATAAATTTAAATTGTATTATATTGTGTTAATGAATTTAAAGTTTATAAATAATTTTTTTAAACAAATTGTATTATATTATGTCATTAATAAATTTAAATTGTATTATATTGTGTTAATGAATTTAAAGTTTATAAATAATTTTTTTAAACAATTTTTTTATATCAATATTTATACTTGTTAGATTTAATAAAACTATAAATTGTTTATCAATATTATTTTGATACGTTCTTTTGTATATTATTGTAAATTGTTATATTTTATTTTTCTCGAGTAATTATATTATGTTTTTGAAAGTTTTAGGTATAAAATATAATAAAGTTGATGGATTCATAATTATCTACCTTATATTATGAAGATGATGTAAAATTGAGGAATGTTCATATATAATACTAGTACCAGATATTGATTTGAGTAGGTGACAAAAATATGTCTCATATACTACATATTCCATCATTTCTCATTTTCCAAACTTATTCATGTGCAAAAAAAACTGACACAATTTACAAATTGTCATATATTAAATTGATGTGAAGATTATGTTTTGTGAATTCTTGATGATAGTTCCATATAAAAGGACAATAATGATAGACAATTCATATTTTTTTTATAAAAGAACCTATGACTCTTACAATGTGTCCATATACCATAAGGCTCTTATTCCCATGTGTTAGTAGACTGTAGGGCCTTTGGTCGACATAATATTGACCCACTTTTCAATACAATGTTAATAAATTATAGGGCCACATGGCAGTGTATAATAGGGCTAATTATTCCCTTGTGTTAGCAGACTACAAAAACAAATATATCATAGCATTAGGCCACTTGTCACCACATGCTAACACATTCTAGGGCCTTGGCGTAGACATAGCATAAAGTTACTCCTCAATGATATTAATGCACAATAAACCCATGTGTTGGTGTGGCATGTTGGAATTTGAGTAGCCATGGTCGATGTTTTCATATGAAAGAGGTCAGGTCGACTATGTAGAAAAATGTAACTACAGTCTACATAATTGTATTTGAGTCATAATAAAATGTACTTATGAAAAATAATGAAAATAAATTTTATCATCATTATGCCTTATTAAAGCATGGGTTTCATGCTTGGGTCATCATGTTTTAGTTCAAAGTCCCCATTGAGGACTTCTAGGATCTATTTTAAATCAATAGAGTCGTCGTACATTTAAAGAGACCCTTTTTGGGCTTTTGGATCATGTAAAAATAATTATTTTTTGAGTCAAAAGTGAATTATGTCACCTCCACACCAAGTCGGCCTCAAGAAGATTAAGTCAACCTCAACAAAGGTAATTAGACCTCACCAGAAGCCTATATATTGAAACAATTCGATTCATATGGAGGACAATCACTCACACAAATTCAATCTCCTAGAAGAAGCTGTGAAAAAGTGCGAAGTTGCGGTGGAAGAAGAATTGAAGGATCAAAGGTTTTGGGTTATCTCTCTCTCTCAAACATGTGACTTTATGGGTTACGACATCAAGGTTGAAGTTTTGTTACGACATCAAGAAGTTTTGCTACGACATCAAGGTCGAAGTACGACATCAAGGTCGAAGTATGGCATCAAGGTCGAAGTGTTGCTTCAAGGTCGAAGAGCTAAGTGCATCATGGTCAAAGCTATTGCATTAAGATTGAAGCTACTAGGTCAAAGATACTATAACATCGAAGTGTTGCTGCTGCTACTCTTGCATCTAGGTCGAAAATAGTACTGGAAAGTGATCATTTGCTAAAAAAGGGAAGGGTTGACTTGGTGTGGAGGAAGTCTGTGTCTAAGTCAAGAGTCTTGGATTATCTTAGGAAGACTGTTGAATGAAGAGTTGTTGACTAGGCTTTCCCCAAGATTGGGGTTTTTCCCTGGCTTTCTCCCTACATCTGGTGTCCTTGATCTTTGTGCTATTGTTTTGGTAATTTCTTGAAGAACATAAGAAAGTTAATAAGAACACAAGAATCTCACAAGTGATTATCAAGTATAAGAAAATCTTTCCACCTTTCCGATTTTATGATTTTAATGAGCCCACCACTTCCAAAAGACAAGTATCTTATTCCTTGTATTATCTTTTATATTTGGTTCCCATTACTTATATAAGTTTGTTTATATTAAATACTAATAAATTTTCTATTCATATTTTCCTTCTTTAAGAAAGGCTTACTAAATACTTAAGGATTATGAAAGTAGGCCTCACAAGACAAAGCATTGGGATTACAAGGTTTCCATTCTTTTTGCTAATCTATTCTACATTAATAACATTGTTGTGTCTAGCACTCTTGAATCGTAGATATTCTTGATTGGATGATTCATCATTAGATAAATCTACCCTCCTCACATCTTTTATTATTCTTGTGGAACCCTTAAAAGGTTCTAGGTAAAACCATAACTTAAGGGTATGTCGATGATAATGTGTGAAACCCTAGCCTACTTAGGGTTATTAATGAAGTCTAAAGGAAATGTTTGATGCTTTGATGATGTCATGTTTGGGGTTTGGGTATGGTTATGAAAACCCTAACTTGTTAGGGTTGAATGGTGATATATGAAATCCCAAACCTTTGAAGTTTTGGTAAATTGGGGTTTGTTGTGTTGTGTAAACTTTAGGGTTTGGCAAGGTTTATGAGCAAGAACCTTATTTTAGATAATGTCCTACGAATGAAACCCTAGGCATATGTTTGTCCATCTAATGAAATATGTTAGTTGTCTCAATGTGTTTGTGTCATTGGGTTTGACTAACTTATGTTATTATTATATGTTCATGGTGATGAAATCCTAGATATATGTGTTGACGTAATAGTTGATGGTCATTAGTCATAGGTTTGGAACTAAGCCCTAGTCCAAGTTTGATATTCTAGAATGGTATTGTTTGTGAATTCTAGGGTTTTGTATCTAAACCTTAGCAGGAGTTAAATGCTCTAGTATATGATTTCACAAATTTGGTATTTATGAAAGGTTGATAAAAACTTGAAATTGTATTGTGATCGGTTTGATTGTTGAGAATTAGTAAATGAAAATCTAGGGTTTACATCAAACCCTAGTAGAATCTAGTCATGTTGTTGATTGAGATGTGATTGGTTTTGATTGTTGAATCTCATGTATGAAATCTAGGGTTTGTATGAAATCCTAGTAGGAAGTCTAACATATGAATTTTGAAAGTTGTCAGATGCATTGTTATACTAGTCTTTAGGGTTTGCTATATGTTATAAAAGAGTTTGTCATATCTCTGAAAGAAATAATGAAGCCCTAGATATAATGAGATTGATATGTTGAGTTGTTGATGTGATTTAGGTTTTGTAACAAAACCTGGGAAAGAAGTTGAAGTATAGAAGTAAAGTATCTCGTTGATTATGTTTATAAAGTCTAATGCTTCCATTATTGTATGATTTTGATGAGGTTAACTTCATGTTTCTATAGATTTGGTTGTATTTTCTATCTAAGTTGTGCAGGCACATAATCTTCAAGATGGTGAGGATGTTCGTAAGTAAAGTTGATATGATAAGCATGATGAATAGATTTATATGGATGATGATGGTCATGATAAATCTGATGAGAAGGATGGAAGCCATGAAAGATTCTTTGGTGTCATAGAAAAGAAGTTGATCACCCTAGGTTAAGAGGGAGCTTAGGTATATTCTTTGTATAGTAATGATTAGATCCTCCCTAATTAAGAGGGAGTGATGGATATGGTTCTCTACTTCATGTGTCATGCACTGGACCAGGACTAACAGGTCCCTAGTTATGAGGGAGGGCATATTATAGTCATGATGGACACCTTGAAAGAAGAAAATTGGAGAATGCATTTTGAGGAGCTGCTGAAATAAGAAAAGTAGGATTTGTTTGTAGGATATGTTATTGCATAAGTAGGGAAGAACCATGATTAAGGAATCTTCTGTGAAGATTCGTTTGGAAGTCCTACTATGATAAATTGAGAAGCAACATCAGTTGTCTGAAAGACTCCAGAGGTTTATGTTTACTTATACATTTGAAAGATTGTTACTAACTGGGGCTGTGTTTGTATAGGTAAACCTCTCAAAAGTTTTGACATCATGTTTTAAATGCTTGTTGTTATCAATCAGTTTGATCAGGAGATATTTGTTGTTATTGTTCTATTTGATCCAGATGGATTTGCTACTGATTGTAAAAATTGGATTTGTTGAGGCTTTGTGAGTGAAGCATTTACTGGGAAGACATGAGGCCGACACTATGTGTTGATGGCTAGATCGTGTAGTAGGGAGGGTGGCGATGGTCATTTGACCTCAAATATGCACCTAGATCCCTTGGTTGGTGGTTAGAAAGTAAGCCTGATGGTACCTAGAGAGGTGGAAAGATTTAGTCCATCTTAGTCCCACTCAGATAGATTTTCCTGGTCAGGAATCTAGTCCGTGGCATTGCGGTGCATAAATTGTTGAGAGACCTTGGACAGATTTCCCTCGTCAGGAATCTAGTCCATGGCATTCCTGTGCCTAAACTCTTCATAGTTCACATAGTTTGAGATCTTTCTTGTACTTGTATATGATGAATACCTCTCTAGTTAAGAGGGAGTGTTGAAAAATGTAACTAGGTTCGGTCTTCATAATTGTATTTGAGTCATAATAAAATGTACTTATGAAAATGAATGAAAATAAATTTTATTATTATCATTATGACTTATTAAAGCATGGGTTTCATGCTTGGGTCATCATGTTTTAGATCAAAATCCCCATTGAGGACTTCTAAGATTTACTCTAAGTCAATAGAGTCATTGCACATTTAAAGAGACCCTTTTTGGGCTTTTGAATAATGTAAAAGGAATTATTTTTGAGTAAAAAATGAATTATTTCACCTCCACACCAAGTTGGCCTCAAGAAGATCAAGTCAACGTCAAGAAAGGTAATTCGAACTCACTAGAAGTGTATATATTGAAGCAGTTCGATTCATTTGGAGAACAATCACTCACACAAATTCGATCTCCTAGAAGAAACCATGAAAAAATGCAAAGTTGCATTGGAAGAAGGAGAATTGAAGGATCAAAGTTTGGGTTACCTCTCTCTTTCAAATGTGTGATTTTATGGGCTGTGACATCAAGGTTGAAGTTTTGTTACGACATCAAGAAGTTTTGTTGCGGCATCAAGAAGTTCTGTTATGACATCAATGTGAAAATTTAGAAGACCCAAATATCTACTACAACAACTGATTAAGTATCTTGTATTTGTTATATTACTAAACAAATTATTTACTGCATCCTACAACAAATACCGAAAATAATACAATGCAACCTTCACCAAATAAATTAAATGTTGAAACAAGAAACTGAGTAAGAAAGAAATACACAACACATGACAGTTATTTTTGGACAAATTTCCCTAGAAAAACTCAATGCAGGAAAACCAGTGCAACAACTGAAGGTTTGTATTTTTAAGCAATAGTTTGCTTAACACAATCTTCGGATGCCTTATTGGCTATCCAATAAAAAGAATTTGACTAGGAGAAAATCATAGAGAAATACCTCAGACTATCACTGGCTATCCGACACTGATCCAGGCCCTGGATGGCTGGCCTCACGTTGGCTTTGCGTAGCTACTGCGTTAGCCTACGTAGTTATGCGTCAACCTCTCTGGGGATCTATGTAGCCTCTTCCTAGATCTCTTGTTGTTTGAAGCTTTGTTCCTCTGGCTCTCGGGTCTCACACCCCGACTTCTGGCTCTAGAACTTGACTTCCCAATTGAATTTTAGACTCCCTTTGAAGCTGTACGCTACCTCTAAGTGGCCCTACATTGCCTCTGCATGGCCCTGTGCTGCCCAGCGTGGCCTCTGCACTGCCTCTTCTGGATCTCTCTCTGCTTTCTCTGCGATGTATTCCCAGATTAGGAAACTCTCCAACTAGAACTATCCCTACCCCTCACTGCAATAAATCACTTCGATCTTCTCTCAAGAAACTATTGCGCTGCCCTCTCTGGGAAATTTTATCTCTTGATCTCTCACTGATGTATTTTACAAATGCCCATCGAATTCCTCCTTATAGTCCTCTAGTTGAGTAACCAACGACCCATATTAGATCCTAATCAATGGCTCAGGTCATTTGGGCTCGATATCCATCTTCCTCTAGAAGTTTCACCCTCAGTGTGATTAATACCCTTTAATTATTTGAATTTCCTAAGTTTAGACTTAGGCACCCATTAAAAATAATTAATTATTTTGATAAAATTGTCTTAGGGTGGAATTTCCCAAAATGATTATTGGGTATTGTGGAATACATGTGTCCTAGCCTCCTTGCAAATTTTGAGGCTAAGTGCACATCCAATGCTACCATAAATGAACACCCTCTTAGTGAGGAATGTGATCTAGTAATGCAACCTCTTGAAGCATCACCCTTCTATGTAGCATCTCCTTCTGCCCTGCTAATGTTTGACATTGCTGCCCACCAACTATTGCGCAAATGTGTCATCTGTACTATTGGTGACCCTGCCACTACCAACACTACATTTGTAATGCAACCCTCATAAGTTCTGCATGTGTTCTGCTGTTGGCACTGGCACTGCCAACACTATATCTACACTGCAACTTTCTCCAACTACTGTTGCTACTGCATCAACAATGGAAAAGCATCCAAAATTACTAAACATGTGTTCAACATGATGCGTATGTTGCTGGAGTTCTAACTGCTACTAGTCTCTGTGCTAACCCTCTGAAGCCTCTGCGTTGCTAACTCGGCACTGTGCCAACTACACTGCTACTAACTCTGCTATGTGCTGCTCAGTCTCCCGCACTCCTAGCCACTACAACTGTCACTTCGACACTCCTCTACACCAACTGACACTAGTCCATCTTGCTACTTTTGATCTGGGCTCCCATAGCAAGGTGTTGATCCGAGAGGTGGATTCGTCAAGGATCCTGCCCATCCGTAGTTATTTCGAACTAAAGTACTAGATCACCCCACCTCTCCCCTGGAGGTATCTGGGCAACCATGGAAAAATCCTCCTCAATCTTTGCGGATGCAGCCTTTGGATCATGCTTCTCTTCCTTGTCCTTCTTCTTGACAATACACTGTGTAGTGTAGTGAAAAATTCACCACATCGGAAGAATTTGATCTTCGAGACATCTTTCTTCCACCTCCGCTACTCCTACGCCCCTTGGATGCAAGGGTTGCATTCTCTTCCTCCTCCTTGGGTTTCATCCCACTGTTGCTGCTGCTATCAAGTTTTCACTTGACTAACTCTCTCCTCATCTCTTCCTGCTGAAGAGCGGCCCACAGTCCTTCCCAATCCGATAATCTCTCTCTACTCAAGATACTCTGGACAAACACTTTCCATTCTTCTGAGACTGAATTCAACGCTAGCCTCACCATCTCGGAAAGCTGAGGTGTTGACCCCACCACTGCCAACGAGTCTCGGATTTTATGAAGCTTCGTTAGGAACAGATCAATGCATTCCCCATTCTTCATCTGTGTGGATCTCGTCTTCTGCTCCAAGTACATCTTCTACTGCTCGAAAGATCCTTTGGATAGCGTAGCCAATGCTTCCCACATCTGTCGGGTAGTATCCTTTGCCGTAATGTGTCACACTACACGATCGCTCACTTTGTCGAGGATCAATCACTTGGCCTTTGCCATCTCACCCTTGTACTTCTTGAGTGGATTTGGATATGTGGGTATAACTAGCACATTTTCAACATAGGTTTTGAGATCATGCTCATCTAGAAGGCATGAGATCCTTGCCTTCGAGATCACATAGTTGGATGCACCATCCACCGATCCTAATATCTTAACCCACTAGCTACCACCTCTGCCAACGAAATGCTGAACTGCCTCTTCTCTCCTCTGTGCAATACTAGGCTAGGCTACGCATTCTCTGCTAGAGTTAGTGGATCTTCTCCTCTCTGCTACTGCTCAACAATATAGAAATCAAATTCCCTGGCTAGGAATTCTTTGAGGAAGAAATTCCCTCAACAATGTCTCCTTCCTTCTGACGCTTTTATGTCCCATCAACTGCTGCAGAAAACTGCGTCTCACGAGAAAACTTCTCTGCGCTTATGCCTTTGCGCTGCTCCCTCTGATATTGGCAAAATTCGATCTAGAAATCTTTCTCTCTGTCAACTCACTCAGAGAGAGATTCTCCCATGAAAAATTTTCCCTCCTGGCCTGGACTGCACAATCCCTTTAGGGATTCGCTTTGTTGCCTATGCAACACTTCGACTTCCCTCCTTCTATTTAGCGTTGGGCTCTTCTAGCTATGCTCTCTTGCTTTACCTGTGCTCTGATACCATGTGAAAATTCGGAGGACCCAAATTTATACTACATCAACTGATTAAGTATCTTCTACTTGTTAAATTATTGAACACATTATTTATTTTATCCTATAACAAATACCGAAACTAATACACTACAACCTTCACCAATTAAGTTAAATGTGGAAACAAGAAATAAATACACAACACATGACATCGTTATTTTTGGATAAATGTTCCTAGAAAAACCCAATGCGGAAAAACTGGTGCAACAACTGAGGGTTTGTATTATTAAGAGGTAGTTTTCTGAATACAATCTATGGATGCCTTACTAGCTATCCAATATAGAGAATTTGATTGGTAGAATAGTAGTGAGAAATACCTCACACTATCACTAGCGCTTCGACATTGATCCAGGCCTTGGATGGCTAGCCCCACGCTGGCTTTGTGCAGCTACTGCATCAAATTATGTAGTTCTGTGTCAACCTTTATTGGGATCCGTGTCACCTCTTCCCAGATCTCCCGCTATCTTGAGCTTCGTTCCTCTGGCTCTCCAGTCTCACACCTCGATTTTTGGCTCTGGAACTCAAATTCCCAATTGAATTTCAGACTCCCTCTGAAGCTCTACGTGGCCCTACACTAGCCAACATGGCCTTTGCACTGCCTCTTCTGGATATTTCTCTGCCTTCTCTACGATGTATTCCCGGAACAGGAAACTCCCCAACTGGAACTATCCTTGCCCCTCACTGCAAGAAATCACTTCAATCTTCTCTTTAGTAGCTATTGCATTTCCCTCTATGAGAAATTCAATCTCTTGATTTCTCACTGATGTATTTTCCAAATTCCCATCGAAGTCCTTCTTATAATCTTCCTGTTGAGTAATTAATGACCCATATTAGATCCTAATCAATGGCTCAGATCATTTGGATTCGATCTTCGTCTTCTTCTAGAAGTTTCACCCCCAATTTGATTAATACCCTTTCGTTATTTTAATTTCCTAAGTTTAGACTTGCAACCATTAAAAATAATTAATTATTTTAATAAAACTATCTCTCGGTGGAATTTCCCAAAATGATTTCTAGGTATTGTGGAATATACATGTGTCCAAGAGCACATCCGATGCTACCACAAATCAACAATTAAGAAGTTTTGTTAGAACATCAAGGTCGAAGTACGTCATCAAGGTCAAAGTATAACATCAAGGTCGAAGTACGGCATCAAGGTCGAAGTGCTGTTTCAAGGTAGAAGTGTTGCTTCAAGGTTGAAGAGCTAAGTGCTTCAAAGTCGAAGTTGTTGCATTAAGATCAAAGTTGCTAGGTCGAAGATATTAGTACATTGAAGTGCTGCTGCTGCTACTATTGCATCTAGGTCGAAGATAGTACTAGAAAGTGACCATATGCTAAAAGAGGAAAGGGATGACTTAGTGTGGAGGAAGTCTTTGTCTAAGTCAAGAGTCTTGGATTATATTAGGAAAACTATTGAAGGAAGAGTTGTTGACTGGGGTTTCCTCAAGATTGGTGTTTTTCCTTGGCTATCCGCCTACATCTGGTGTCCGTGATGTTTGTGTTATTGCTTTGGTAATTTCTTGATGAACTAAGATAAAAGAACATAAGAAAATTAATAAGAACACAATAATTTTACAAGTAATTATCAAGTATAAGAAAATATTTTTTCCTTTTCGATTTTCTAACATGGTTTCAGAGCTAAGGTGAAGAAGAAAGAAGAAGGTAGGTTGATTTATTGAAAGAAGCTTAAGGAAACTCAAGGAGTTGAGAAATGGAGCATATAAGGAGACCTTACAAGGAAATAAGTTTACTACCTTCAAGGAAAGTGTGTAACTCCATAAAGGGAGAGAACAAATTAGAAGGAGCATCAAATTACAGGTCATGGAAGAAGAGGATAGATCTAATCCTCGAAAAGAATAAAGTTTTGGATATATTCAAACGAAAAGTAAAGAAGCCTACAGATGAATCAAGTGAAGCAAATAAAACAAAGTTTAGAGAAACAAATATTTTGGCCATGAGTCTAATAGTGGATGGAATGCATGCAATCAAGAAGGAGTCAGAATATATTTAGTAATCAATAAGGAGAGTGGATAAGAGAAAATATCGAATCACTGTTCCGCTCATCACAAGAAGAAAGTAACCTTCAAGAATTCCAAAGGGATAATGCTATAGTTGTTACAAGATGGGTCACTATAAAAGGGATTGTCTTGAGAATCCAGGGAATAAACGAAGGAACATGGATCAAGAAAACTTTGCTGAAGACGTTTCACCAAAGAAGAACAAGATGGAAGGATCTAAAGTCAAAGACCTATTTGTTAGGGACTCTGTCCCTTACGTATCCCTCAATTTTGGACTAAGAAGGATCCCTCACCACTTTCCAAAGATAATTATCTTACTCGTATTATCTTTTATATTTGGTATCCCTTACTTAATAATAATCACATTTCTATTCATATTTTCCTTGCTTAGGAAAGGCTTATTGAATACTCAAGGATTATGAAAGAAGGCCTTACAAGAAAAATCACTAGGATTACAAGGTTTATTAAGAAATAAAGGAAAGTCTTAACTGAATTCTCAATGATTATGAATGAAGGCCTCACAAGACAAAGCATTGGGATTACAAGGCATTAGAGGAATTTTGAGGTCTAAAATGGGCCTCCTAAGAAAAATGTACAACCGAAATAAACTTTATAATAACCAATAGAATTCAAGATGATGATGTCAACCATAGGGGACGATTCACCATTTTTTGAGTAAAAATGTAAAACGATAATAAAATAATAAAATAAATTTTTTCAACTCATATTTTCAACTTATCTCCCTAATATTTTACTCAAATTTCAAGTGGCAATACTCATTATATGCACAATTTAATTCCTTATCCAAATAATACCCATGTTGCATACTTTCGATGGATCCTGCTACATGAAAAATGAGAAATACATGAAAAATGTGATTGCAATCACATTTTTCATGTATTTTTTTATTTTTCATGTAGCAGGGTCCATAAAAAGTATGCAACATTGGTACCCAGATGATGAATCAAATTATACATCCAATGAGTGTTCCCGCTCGAAATTTGAGTAAACCAATAGGGAGATAAGTTGAAAAAGTAGTTTTTATTTTTTCCTTCTAAAATTTCATGATGTAATCTAATCTTATTTTATTATTTCCACTATTATTTTATAATTTCCTTAGGAGGCCTATTCTAGACCTCAATATTCCTCTAATGTTTGTTAAGAAACAAAGGTATGCCTTAGACCATAATCTTTGTTCTCTTCATGATAAAGGTAAATTCATTATTTTTGGTAATATATTCTACATTACTAACATTGTTGTGTCTAGCACTCTTTAATTGTAAAGATTCTTGATTGGGTGATTCATCATTAGATAAATCTACCCTCCTCACATCTTTTATTATTCTTGTGGAACCCTAAAAAGGTTCTCTATAAAACCCTAACTTAAGAGTATGTCGATGATAATGTGTGAACCCCTAGCCTACTTAGGGTTATTGAGGAAGCCTAAAGAAAATGTTTGATGCTTTGATGATGTAATGTTTGGGGTTTTGGTATGATTATGAAAACCCTAACTTATTAGGGTTGAATGGTGATATATGAAATCCAAAACCTTTGAAGTTTTGGTAAATTAGGGTTTGTTGTGTTATGTGTTGAAACCCTAGGGTTTGGCACAGTTTATGAGAAAGACCTTTATTTTAGATAATGTCCTAGGAATGAAACCCTGGGCATATGGTTGTCAATCTAATCAAATATGTTAGATGTCTGAATGTGTTTGTGTCATTGGGTTTGACTAAGTTATGTTATTATGATATTCTTGTGCATGGTGATGAAATCCTAGATATATGTGTTGAGCTAATAGTTGATAGTCATAAGTCCTAGGGTTTGGAACTAAGCCTTAGTCAAAGTTTGATATTCTAGGATGATATTGTTTGTGAATCCTAGAGTTTTGTATCTAAACCTTAACAAAAGTTAAATTCTCTAGTATATGATTTCACAAATCTAGGATTTATGAAAGGTTGATAAAAACCTGAAATTGTATTGTGATTAGTTTGATTTTTAAGAATTAGTAAATGAAAATATAGGGTTTACATCAAACCCTAGTAGAAGCTAGTCATGTTGTTGATTGAGCTGTGATTGGTTTTGATTGTTGAATCTCATGTATGAAATCCTAGTAGGAAGTCTAACATATGAATTCTGAAAGTTGTTAGATGCATTGTTATACTAGTCTCTAGGGTTTGCTATATGTTATAAAAGAGTTTGTCATATCTCTGAAAGAAATATTGAAGCCCTAGATATAATGAGATTGATATCTTGAGTTGTTGATGTGATTTAGGGTTTGTAACAAAACCTGGGAAAGAAGTTGAAGTATAGAAGTAAAGTATCTTGTTGATTATGTTTATAAAGTCTAATGCTTCCATTATTGTATGATTTTGATGAGGTTAACTTCATGCTTCTATAGATTTGGTTGTACTTGCTATCTAAGTTGTGCAGGTACATAATATTCAAGATGGTGAAGATGTTCGTAAGTAAAGTTGATATGATAAGCATGATGAATAAAGTTATATGGATGATGATTGTCATGATAAATTTGATGAGAAGGATGGAAGCCATGAAATATTCTCTGATGTCGTAGAAAAGAAGTTGATCACCCTAGGTTAAGAGGGAGGTTGGGTATATTCCTTGTATAGTAATTATTAGATCCTCCCTGATTAAGAGGGAATGATGGATATGGTTCTCTACTTCATGTGTCATACACTAGATATTAGGGGATTTTTGATGTATAAAATGGGCCTCCCAAGGAAATTATAAAATAATAGTAGAAATAATAAAATAATATTAGATTACATCATCAAATTTCAAAGGGAAAAAATAAAAAAAAAAACTATTTTTTCAACTCGTATTTTCAACTTATCTCCTTATGGGTTTACTTAAATTTTGAGAGGAAACACTCGTTGGATGAAAAATTTGATTCTTCATCCAAGGATTAGCCATGTTGCATACTTTCGATGGACCTTGTGACACAAAAAATGAGAAATACATGAAAAACATGATTGCAATCACATGCTTTTATGTATTTCTCATTTTTCGTGTAGTAAGGTCCATCGAAAGTATGCCACATGGGTACTCCTTGGATGAAGAACCAAATTTTGCATCCAACGAGTACTCCCGCTTGAAATGTGAATAAAACCTTATGGAGATAAGTTAAAAATATGAGTTGAAAAAGTAGTTTTATTATTTTTTAATAATTTTACTTTTTTACTCCAAAAATGGTGAATCATCCCCCATGGTTGACATCATCATCTTGAATCCTATTGGTTCTTATAAAGTTTATTTTTGTTGTACATTTTTCTTAAGAGGCCCATTTTAAACCTCAAAAGTCCCCTAATGCCAGGACTAACAGATCCCTAGTTATGAGGGAGGACATATTATATTCATGATGGACACCTTGAAAGAAAAAAATTGGAGAATGCATTTTGAGGAGCTGCTGAGATAAGAAAGGAAGGATCTGTTTGTAGAATATGTTGTTGCATAAGTAGGAAAGGAAGATGTATGATTAAGGGATCTTCTGTGAAGATTCGTTTGGAAGTCCTACTATGATAAATTGAGAAGAAACATCAGTTATCTGGAAGACCCAAGAGGTTTGTGTTTACTTATATACATTTGAAAGATTGTTATTGATTGGGGTTATGTTTATATAGGTAAACCTCTCAGAAGTTTTGACAACATGTTATAAATGCTTGTTGTTATCAATCAATTTGATTGGGAGATATTTGTTGTTATCGTTCTATTTGATCCAGATGGATTTGCTATTGATTATAAAAATCAGATTTGTTGAGGCTTTGTGAGTGAAGCATTTACTAGGAGGACATGAGGTTGACACTATGGGATGATGGCTAGATACCGAAGTAGGGAGGGTGGCATTGGTCATAGAGATTTGACCTCAGATACACACCTAGATCCCTTGGTTGTTGGTTAGCAAGTAAGCCTGATGGTACCTAGAGAGGCTAAAAGATTTAGTCCATCTTAGTCCCACTCAGATAGATTTCCCTGGTCAGGAATCTAATCCGTGGCATTGCGGTGCCTAAATTATTGAGAGACCTTGGACAGATTTCCTTGGTCAGGAATTTAATCCATGGCATTCCGTGCCTAAACTCTTCATAGTTCACATAGTTTGAGATCTTTCTTGTACTTCTATATGATGAATACCTCCATAGTTAAGAGGGAGTGTTGAAAAATGTAATTAGGTTCGGTCCTCCTAATTTTATTTGAATCATAATAAAATGTACTTATGAAAAAGAATGAAAATCAATTTAATTATTATCATTATGACTTATTAAAGCATGGGTTTCATGCTTGGGTCATCATGTTTTAGGTCAAAGTCCCCATTGAGGACTTCTAAGATTGATTCTGTGTCAATAAAGTCATTTCAAATTTAAAGAGACCCTTCTTCGGCTTTTGAATAATGTAAAAATAATTATTTTTGAGTAAAAAATGAATTATGTCACCTCCACACCAAGTCGGCCTCAAGAAGATCAAGTGAGCATTAAGAAAGGTAATTCAAACTCACCAAAAGCCTATATATTGAAACATTTTGATTCATTTGGAGGAAAATCACTCACACAAATTCGATCTCCTAGAAGAAGCCGTGAAAAAGTGTGAAGTTGCATTGGAAGAAGGAGAATTGAAGGATCAAAGGTTTGGGTTATATCTCTCTTTCAAATGTGTGATTTTATGGGCTACGAAATCAAGGTCGAAGTTTTATTACGAAATCAAGAAGTATTGTTGCGGCATCAAGAAGTTCTGTTACGACATCAATGTGAAAATTTGGAAGACCCAAATATCTACTGCAACAACTGATTAAGTATATTCTATTTGTTAAATTACTGAACAAATTAGTTACTGCATCCTACAACAAATACTGAAACTAATACAACACAACCTTCTCCAATTAAATTAAAAGTGGAAACAAGAAACTGAGCAAGAAAGAAATACACAACACATGACAATTATTTTTGGACAAATTTCCTTGGAAAAACCCAATGCGGGAAAATCGATGCAGTTGCTGAAGGTTTGTATTATTAAGCAATAGGTTTCTTACTACAATATTTGGATGCCTTACTGGTTATCCAATACAAAGAATCTGACTGGAAGAAGATCAGTGAGAAATACCTCACACTATTACTGGCTATCCGACATTGATCTAGGCCCTGGATGGCCGGCCCCATGCTGGCTCTGCGTAGCTACTGCACCAACCTATGTAGTTCTGCATGAACCTCTCTGGGGATCTACGTCATCTCTTCTCGGATCTCTTGCTGTTTGGAGCTTTGTTCCTTTGGATCTCCGGTCTCACACCCCGACTTCTAGCTCTAGAACTCGACTTCCCAGCTGAATTTTAGACTCCCTCTGAAGCTCTACGTTGCCTCTACATGGCCCTACGCTGCCTCTGCATGGCCCTACACTTCCAAACATGGCCTTTGCACTGCCTCTTATGGATCTCTCTTTGCCTACTCCGCGATGTATTCCTGAATCAAGAAACTCTCCAACTTGAACTATCCCTGCCCCTCCCTGCAAGAAATCACTTCGATCTTCTCTCTAGAAACTGTTGCGCTGCCCTCTCTAAGAAATTTGATCTCTTGATCTCTCACTGATGTATTTTCCAAATGCCCATCGAATTCCTCCTTATAATCCTCTAGTTGAGTAATCAACGACCCATATTAGATCCTAAACAATGGCTCAGGTCATTTGGACTCGATCTCCATCTTCTTCTAGAAGTTCTACCCTCAGTTTAATTAATACCCTTTAATTATTTTAATTTCCTAAGTTTAGACTTAGGAACCCATTAAAAATAGTTAATTATTTTAATAAAACTATCTTAGGGTGGAATTTAGCAAAATGATTTTTCGGTATTGTGGAATACATGTGTCATAGCCTCCCTGCAAATTTTGAGGCTAAGAGCACATCCTCTCTGCTACTGATCAACAATAGAGAAATCAAATTCCCTGGCTAGGAATTATCTGAGGAAGAAATTCCCTCAACAATGTCTCCTTCTTACTTCTAACGCTTTTTTGTCCCAGAAATAGCTGCAGAAAACTGTGTCTCACCATAAAACTACTCTATGCTTATGCTTTTGCGTTACTTCCTCTGACACTGGAAAAATTCAATCTGGAAATATTTCTCTCTGTCAACTCACTCAAATAGAGATTCTCCCATGAAATTTTTTCCCTCCTGGCCTAGACTGCGCAATCCCTTTAGGGATTCCATTTGCTTCCTACACAACGCTTCGACTTCCCTCCTTATCTACAATGCTGGGCTCTTCTAGGTTTGCTCTCTTGCTTTACCTATTCTCTGATACCATGTGAAAATTTGGAAGACCCAAATTTATACTACCAACTGATTAAGTATCTTCTATTTTTTAGATCACTGAACACATTATTTATTGCATCCTACAACAAATATAGAAACTAATACACTGCAGCCTTCACTAATTAAATTAAATGCGGAAACAAGAAACCGAGCAAGAAAGAAATATGCAACACATGACATCATTATTTTTCGACAAATGTCCCTGGAAAAACCCAATGTGGGAAAACTGGTGCAACAATTGAGGGTTTGTATTATTAAGAGGTAGTTTTCTGAATACAATCTATGGATTCCTTACTGGCTATCCAATATAGAGAATTTGTCTGGCAGAATATTAGTGAGAAATACCTCACACTATCACTGGCGCTTCGACACTAATCCAGGCCCTGGATGGCTAGCCAAATACTGGCTTTGCGCAATTACTGTGTTATCTTATGTCGTTCTGTGTCAATCTTTCTTGGGATTTGTGTCACCTCTTCCCAGATCTCCCGCTGTTTCGAGCTTCGTTCCATTGGCTCTTCGGTCTCACACCCCAGTTTCTGGCTCTGGAAATTGACTTCCCAGCTGAATTTCAGACTCCCTCTGTAGCTTGACGTTGCCTCTACGTGGCCCTCTGCTAGCCAACATGGCCTCTGTGCTGCCTCTCCTGGATCTCTCTATGCCTTATCTGCGATGTATTCCCAGATCAAGAAGTTCTCCAACTGGAACTATCCCTGCCCCTCACTGCAAGAAATCACTTCAATCTTCTCTCTAGTAACTGTTGCGTTGCCCTCTCTGAGAAATTAAATCTCTTGATTTCTCACTGATGTATTTTCCAAATTCCCATCGAAGTCCTTATAATCTTCCCATTGAGTAATCAACGACCCATATTAGATCGAAATCAATGGCTCAAATCATTTGGATTCGATATTCATCTTCTTCTAGAAGTTTCACCCTCAATTTGATTAATACCCTTTAATTATTTTAATTTCCTAAGTTTAGACTTGCAACCATTAAAAATAATTAATTATTTTAATAAAGCTATCTCCAGGTGGAATTTCCCAAAATGATTTCTGGGTATTGTGGAATACACATGTGTCCTAGCCTCCTTCAAATTTTGAGGTTAAGAGCACATCCGATGCTACCACAAACCAACAATCAAGAATTTTTGTTAGAACATCAAGGTCGAAGTACGACATCAAGGTCGAAGTACGACATCAAGGTCGAAGTGCTGCTTCAAGGTAGAAGTGTTGCTTCAAGGTTGAAGAGCTAAGTGCTTCAAGGTTGAAGTTGTTGCATTAAGATCAAAGTTTCTAGGTTGAAGATACTACTACATCGAAGTGTTGTTGTTGCTACTATTGCATCTAGGTCGAAGATAGTACTAGAAAGTGATCATCTGCTAAAAAAGGAAAGGGCTGACTTGGTGTGGAGGAAGTCTGTGTCTAAGTCAAGAGTCTTGGATTATCTCAGGAAAACTATTGAAGGAAGAGTTGTTGACTGGGTTTCCCCAAGATTGGGTTTTGTCCTGGCTATCGACCTATATCTGGTGTCCTTGATATTTGTGCTATTGTTTTGGTATCTTCTTGACGAAGTAAGATAAAACAAGAACCTAAGAAAGTTAATAAGAACACAAGAATGTCACAAGTAATTATCAAGTATAAGAAAATATTTCTTCCCTTATGATTTTCTAACATGGTTTTAGAGATAAGGTGAAGAAGAAAGAAAAAGGCAGGTTGAAGATCTATTGAAAGAAGACTAAGGAATCTCAAGAAGTTGAGTAAGGGATCATATAAGGAGACCTTACAAGGAAAGAGGTTTACTACCTTCAAGGATAATGTGTAACTCCATAAAGGGAGAGAACAAATTAGAAGGAGCATCAAATTACAGGTCATGGAAGAATAGGATAGATCTAATCCTCCAAAAGAATAAAGTTTTGGATATAGTCAAAGGAAAAGTAAAGAAGCCTACAAATGAATCAAGTGAAGAAAAGAAAACAAAATTTAGAGAAACAAAGATTTTGGCCATGAGCCTAATAGTGGATGGAATGCATGTAGTCAAGGGGTTAGAATATCTTCACTAATCAACAAGGATAGTGAAGAAGAGAAAATATTGAATGAATGTTCTGCTCATCACGTGAAGAAATGAACCTTCAAGAAGTCCAAAGGGCCAATGCTACAGTTGTCATAATATGGGTCACTATACAAGGGATTGTCCTGAGAATCTCGGGAATAAAATAAGGAACAAGAATCAAGCAAACTTTGCTGAATAAGTTTCACCAAAGAAGAACAAGATGGAATTATCCGTAGTGAAAGACCTATTTTTTAGGGACTCTATCCCTTACATATCCCTCAAGTATGGACTAAGAAGGATCCCTCACCACTTTCAAAACATAAGTATCTTACTCCTTGTATTATCTTTTATTTTTGGTTTCCCTTATATAAATTTGTTTATATTAAATACTCATCACATTTCTATTCATATTTTCCTTGTTTAGGAAAGGCTTACTGAATACTCAAGGATTATGAAAGAAGGCCTCACAAGAAAAAGCATTTGGATTACAAGTTTTGTTAAGAAACAAAGGAAAGACTTACTAAATACTCAAGGATTATGATAGAAGGCCTGTTGGGTCCCTATAATACTAGTGATTACCCCATTACTATTGTATTTATACCCCTTATTTATATTGTTGTGCCCTTATTACCCCCATATTGTTATTTCTGTGCCCCATAGAATCCCTCTATTGTTATTTTTGTGGCTTTATATTATTATTGTTAGGTCGGCTGGATTATATTGTGACTCCTTAGACTCCTATATATAGAAAGGAGGTTTTGTCATTTGTATCATCCAAGAATTATTCATTTATGTAATGTAAAGGAGGTTTCCCCCTCGAAGAGGCTAAATTCTAAGGCGTTGATCTATCTTTTCTATCTTTTCTTGAGCTGGTTTCATAACATTTGGTATCAGAGCTTTGGATTCTAGGGTTTCGCTGCTCCAAACAGGTCATCGTGGCATTTTTGCTATAACTTTTTTCTGTGACATTTCAGAAGTCGCAAAAAAAACCATTTGAGAAGAAATCGCGCTGAACCTTGGGTCCAAATTTCAGAGCTTTTCGCGCAATATTTGCGGAGATATGATCTGAGGAAGTTGGTCTTTTTGCAGACTCCTGAATTACATTCAAAACATGTGACCTGGGGAAAATCGTCATAACTTTCTCTCTGGGGATCGGATTGAAATTTCATAAGGTACAGAAAGAGGACGAATTTTAGTTTCTTGTGTGTGTGTTTCAGATTCAAAGGTTGAAACAGTGACTCGTGGCACGTCGTACAAGTTCGCTCTACTGAACCAGTCTAAAATCAAGTCACTGTGGGAGATTTCACATAACTCTTCCTTGGAGAATCCAATTTGGCTCAGACTTGTGGCATTGGAAAGAGGACGCAGAAGGATACTACAGGTAGCCATTTCAGAACTAGATGATTCGAAATTATAGAGATACATCAGATTCAATATCAGGCTTCTATAAAGTGAAAAAAGGTGTGTAGTTTTTTTTTTAAATTTTTGTGTAAGCTTGGTTTAACAGAATTCAAAGGGCATAGTAAAACATTATTATCGGTAACTGATGCCCCGAGGAAAGAAAATGCAAACACCTAGTAAGGAACCTGAAAGCTCTAGCATGACTCATGAAGAAGAGGAAGAAATGCTACATGATATATCAAAATTACAAGAACAAGTGCAACAAATGTCACGCTCACAAAAGTTAACAGATGCTAAGATAAAGGGAATGGAAGCTAAGATGGATGAGTCGAAGACAGATTTGAAGAGAGACATGGCAGATTTGAAGATAGATTTGAAGACAGACATGGAAGAATTGAAAAAGTTGCTACAAGAAAGGGTCACTAATGGTGACAAGGTAGTAAAGGAAACTCATGATGAGAACAAAAGAAATGTTAATCATGATTCCATAGGTGCGAATGTTGGATCGAAGAATCACCATATTCCAAAAATAGATATGAGAGAGTTTGATGGCAAGGATCCCGCCACATGGATATTACAAATGGAGCAATTCTTCGATCTCAATAATGTGCAAAACGCACAAAAGGTACGTATGGCAACTGTATATTTGGAACCAAATCAGTTTGTATGGTATCAATGGCTTTGTTCTCGTAAACAATTTATCACTTGGGCAATTTTTACGGAAGAATTGATAGCACATTATGAAGATACAAAAAGCAACACTTTTTTTAGCCAATTGATAAGTCTCAAACAAAAGGGTTCAGTAATGGAGCACATTGAGGAGTTCCAAAAATTGAACATAAGGGTAAAAGATATTCCAGAGGAGCATAGGATTGATGTGTTCATAGGGTCTTTAAAGGATAATATCCAACATGATGTTCGCCTTTGGGAACCTGATTCATTAGAGAAGGCATTCAGGTTAGCAAGAAAAATGGAAAGCAAAATTATGGCAACTAGGAAGCATACCACTCACAACTATAAAGACGGAAGTGTTGTTGCCCCTAGTCTTCCACAACCTATAAGGTTGACACCACAACAATTGGAAGAAAAAAGAGCAAAAGGGCTTTGTTACAGTTGTGATAGCAAATACACTAAAGGTCATAAGTGTGCTGAGAAGAAATTATTTTACATAGATTGTGAAGAGGAAGAAGAAAAGGAGCAAGAAAGGTCAAAAGAAGAAGATATACTCCAGGAACAAAGCCTAGATGAAGAACAAATAAATCCGACCATATCTTGTAATGCATTGGCAGGAATTACCACTCCTCAAACCATCAAGATAGAAGGACAAATCAAGAAGAAAAAGGTAATAGTGTTGATTGATTCAGGAAGCACCCACAATTTTATTCATTGTAGGGTAGCAAAAGAATTGAATTGCTTCTTATATCCAGCACCAGAGTGTCAAGTGATGATTGCAAATGGAGGAACAATAAATTGCTCTGGAAAGTGCCATAATATCAAGCTATCCATGGGAGAATATGTATTGACTAGCCCAATGCTTTCCATTCCAATGGGAGGTGCTGATGTTGTACTAGGAGTCCAATGGCTACAATCCTTGGGTACAATAGCTTTTAATTTTCAAGAACTTTTCATCAAATTTTCTACAGAAGGAAAGGAAGTTGAATTAAGGGGTATTGCAGGGAAACCAGGAAAGATAATCAGCTCTCATGTTATGACAAAGCTTCTAAAAAAGGAGCAAAGAGGTGTAATTGCACAATTATGCTCGCTAGATGTTTCCACATTGGAATCATCTATTTCTCCAGATCTCCAAAAAGTCCTGGACAATCATTCCAAGGTATTTGAGACTCCCAAGGGTCTCCCACCTATGCGTGATCATGATCATGCTATTCATCTGATTCCAGGAAGTGTTCCTCCAAACATCAGGCCGTACAGATATCCCTATGTCCAAAAAAGTGAAATTGAACGTATGGTTGCAGAAATGCTAGAGGCTGGTATAATTCAACCAAGTCAAAGTTCTTTCTCAGCTCCAGTAGTATTGGTGCACAAGAAGGATGGATCATGGCGCATGTGTCCAGATTATAGGGAGCTCAACAAGCTCACTATTAAAGATAAGTTCCCCATTCCTGTTATTGATGAATTACTGGATGAATTGCATGGATCAATTTACTTCACCAAGTTGGATCTTCGTTCGGGATATCATCAAATCAGAATGAAGATTGAAGACATTCCGAAAACGGAATTTAGAACTCATGAGGGTCATTATGAATTTTTGGTCATGCCTTTTGGCCTTACCAATGCACCTTCAACATTTCAAGGTTTGATGAATTCAATTTTCAAACCATTCCTTAGAAAATTTGTGTTAGTATTTTTTGATGATATACTAATCTACAGCAAGTCTTGGAAGGATCATGTTGAACATGTTGACAGGGTGCTACAACTATTGGAGGAGAAACAATTATATGCAAAAAGATCCAAATGTTTCTTTGGAGTTCAGGAGGTGGAATATTTGGGTCATATTGTATCTCATGAAGGAGTTAAGGTAGACCCTAGCAAAATTAAAGCCATTAAGGAATGGAAAATCCCCACATCCATAAAGCATCTGCGAGGATTTCTTTGGTTGACAGGGTATTATCGCAAGTTTGTTAAGAATTATGGGAGAATAGCAGCACCTCTAACAACATTATTGAAGAAAGATTCATTTTCATGGACTCCGGAAGCAACAAAGGCCTTTGAACATCTTAAAGAGGCAATGTGCCAAGCACCGGTCTTAGCTACACCGGACTTCACAAAAACCTTTATTGTGGAATGTGATGCTTCAGGAAATGGAATTGGTGCTGTTCTAATGCAAGATGAAAGACCCATTGCTTTTGAAAGTCGTCCAATCAAGGGAAAGTTTTTAAGAAAAGCTATTTATGAGAAGGAAATGTTGGCAATACTCCATGCACTTAAGAAATGGCGACCCTACCTAATGGGAAGACACTTCAAGGTAAAAACGGATCATGATAGCCTTAAATACTTTTTAGAACAAAGATTATCCTCTGAAGAGCAACAAAAGTGGGTCACAAAGATGTTGGGTTATGACTTTGAAATCATCTACAAAAAAGGGAAGCAAAATGTGGTGGCAGATGCACTCTCAAGAAAGGATGAGGATGTGGAAGCATTGTTGTGTGCCATTTCTATTATCCAACCAGATTGGATAAATGAAGCAAGGGAGGAATGGAAGAATGACGAAGAAGTGTGGGCACTTATTCGAAAGCTACAACAAGATTCCAGTTCTTCTGATACATTTAGCTGGAAAAATGATTCGTTATGGTACAAAGATCGCTTATACCTCTGTAAGAATTCCCAGCTAAAACAAAAGATTCTTATGGAATTGCACACTTCTCCCTTAGGAGGGCACTCAGGATTTTTAAAAACTTACCACAGGGTTAAGAAGGAATTTTTTTGGGATGGTCTTAAATCAGATATTCAAAAGTTTGTGGCGGAATGTTTGGTTTGCCAGCAAAATAAAGTTGAAACAATTAAGACACCGGGTCTATTACAACCTTTATCCATTCCAAGCCAACGTTGGGAGGAGGTTTCAATGGATTTTATCACAGGTTTACCCAAGTCTGAGGGAAAGAGTGTCATCATGGTGGTAGTTGACAGACTTACCAAGTATGCACACTTTTGTGCATTATCACATCCATTAAAGCCAGTACAGTTTCTACTGCATTTATGGAAACAGTTCAAAAGCTACATGGAAACCCAAAGATTATTGTAAGTGACAGAGATCCCATTTTCATTGGAAATTTTTGGACAGAATTATTTTCTTGTCTTGGTACTCAGTTAGCTCATAGCTCATCTTATCATCCTCAATCTGATGGGCAAACTGAGATAGTAAACAAATGTTTGGAAGGATATCTTCGTTGCTTTGTATCTGATAAACAGGCACAATGGGTCAAATGGTTGCCTCTGGCTGAATGGTGGTATAACACTTCCTTCCATACAGCAACAAAAATGACCCCATTTATGGCACTTTATGGCTATCAACCACCATCCATCACATCATATTTAAGAGAAAATTCTAAGGTTCAGGCAGTGGAACATCACATCGAACATCAACAACAAGTCCTCCAACTCTTAAAGGATAACCTCGTGTTGGCACAAAATAGAATGAAACAACAGGCAGATCAACATCGCAATGAAAGAAGTTTTGATGTAGGTGATTGGGTATTCCTACGGCTACAACCATATAAGCAAATGTCCCTAAAGCAAGCTAAGAAGGATAATAAATTATCACCAAAGTATTATGGTCCGTACAAGGTGTTGCAAAAGATTGGTACTATGGCATACAAATTGGAGCTTCCTGCAGCTTCTCGATTGCACCCAGTTTTCCATGTTTCATGTTTAAAGAAGGTTATAGGTGACAAGCTCCCAATTCAAACAATATTGCCAGAACTTGACGAGGAAGGAAAAATTATATTGGAACCGGAAGCAGTCACAGAAACAAGAACTCGACAGCTACGAAATCGATCAATTTCAGAGTATCTTATCAAGTGGAAGAACTTATCCGCTGAAGATTCCACATGGGAGGATGAGAATTTTATGCAGAAGTATCCAGAACTACTCAAGCGTTGAGGACAACACTTTTTTGAAGGAGAGGGGCATGTTGGGTCCCTATAATACTAGTGATTACCCCATTACTATTGTAGTTATACCCCTTATTTATATTGTTGTGCCCCTATTACCCCCATATTGTTATTTCTGTGCCCCATAGAATCCCTCTATTGTTATTTTTGTGGATTTATATTATTATTGTTAGGTCGGTTGGATTATATTGTGACTCCTTAGACTCCTATATATAGAAAGGAGGTTTTTTCATTTGTATCATCCAAGAATTATTCATTTATGTAATGTAAAGGAGGTTGCCCCCTCGAAGAGGCTAAATTCTAAGGCGTTGATCTATCTTTTCTATCTTTTCTTGAGCTGGTTTCATAACAAGGTCTCACACGAAAAAATCATTGGGATTACATGGTTTGTTAAGAAACAAAGGTATGCCTTAGACCATAATCTTTGTTCTCTTCATGAGAAAGGTATATTCAATCGTTTTTGTAATCTATTCTACATTACTAAAATTGTTGTGTCTAGCACTGTTGAATCGTAAATATTCTGAATTGGGTGATTCATCATTAGATAAATCTACTCTCATAACATCTTTGATTATTCTTGTGGAACTCTAGAAAGGTTCTCTCTAAAGCCCTAACTTAAGGGTATATCGATGATAACGTGTGAAACCCTAGCGTACTTAGGGTTATTGATGAATTCTAAAGAAAATGTTTGATGCTTCGATGATCTTATGTTTGGGCTTTTGGTATGGTTATGAAAACCCTAACTTGTTAGGGTTGAATGGTGATATCTGAAATCCAAAACCTTTGAATTTTTGGTAAATTATGATTTGTTGTTTTATGTGTTGAAACCCTAGGGTTTGGCAGGGTTTATGAGCAAGACACTTATTTTAGATATTGTCTTAGGAATGAAACCCTGGGCATATGTTTGTCCATCTAATCAAATATGTTAGATGTCTGAATGTTTTTGTGTCATTGGGTTTGACTAAATTATGTTATTATGATATGCTTGTTCATGGTGATGAAATCCTAGATATATGTGCTGAGCTAATAGTTGATGGTCATAAGTCTTAGGGTTTGGAACTAAGCCCTAGCCGAAGTTTGATATTCTAGGATGATATTGTTTGTGAATTCTAGGGTTTTGTAGCTAAACCTTAGTAGAAGTTAAATTACACAGTATATGATTTGACAAATTCTGGATTTATTAAAGGTTGATAAAAAATTGAAATTGTATTGTGATCGGTTTTATTATTGAGAATTAGTAAATGAAAATCTATACCCCAAACCCTAGTTGAAGCTAGTCATGTTGTTGATTGAGCTGTGATTGGTTTTGATTGTTGAATCTCATGTATGAAATCTAGGGTTTGTATGAAATCCTAGTAGGAAGTCTAACATATGAATTATGAAAGTTTTTAGATGCATTTTTATACTGGTCTCTAGGGTTTGCTATATGTTATAAAAGAGTTTATCATATATATGAAAGAAATATTGAAGCCCTAGGTATAATGAGATTGATATCTTCAGTTGTTGATGTGATTAGATTTGTAGCAAAAAATGGGAAAGAAGTTGAAGTATAGAAGATAAGTATCTTGTTGATCATGTTTATAAATTCTAATGCTTCCATTATTGTATGATTTTGATGAGGTTAACTTCATTCTTCTATAGATTTGGTTGTAATTTCTATCTAAGTTGCGCAGGTACATAATCTTCAAGATGCTGAAGATGTTTGAAAGTAAATTTGATATGATAAACCTGATGAAGAAAGTTATATGGATGATGATGCTCATGATTACTCTGTTGAGAAGGACAAAAGCTATGAAATATTCTTTGATGTCGTAGAAAATAAGTTGATTTTCCTGGGTTAAGAGGGAGCTTGGGTATATTCCTTGTATAGGAATGATTAGATCCTCCCTGATTTAGAGGGAGTGATGGATATAGTTCTCTACTTCATGTGTCATGCACTAGACCAGGACTAACAACCATAAGTTTTAGTGAAGGCCATGAGTGAGAGAAGGGCACATCACTCTTGTCTTCATGGAAACAAGTCCCTAGTTAAGAGGGAGGGTATATTATAGTCATGATGGGCATCTCGAAAGAAGAAAATTGGAGAATTCATTTTGAGGAGCAATTGAGATAAGAAAAGAAGGATCTGTTTGTAGAATATGTTATTGCATAAGTAGGAAAGGAAGACCCATGATTAAGGAATCTTCTGTCAAGATTCATTTGGAAGTCCTACTATGATAAATTGAGAAGCAACATCAGTTGTCTGGAAGACCCTAGAGGTTTGTGTTTACTTATGTACAATTTAAATATTGTTACTGATTGGGGTTGTGCTTTTCATTAGGGGAATTTTGAGGTCTAAAATGGGCCTCCTAAGAAAAATGTACAACCAAAATAAACTTTATAAGAACCAATAACATTCAAGATGATGATGTCAACCATGGGGAATGATTCACCATTTTTGGAGTAAAAAAATAAAAATATTAAAAAATAATAAAATAATAAACTACCTTTTCAACTCATATTTTCAACTTATCTCCCTAAGGTTTTGCTAAAATTTTGAGCAGGAGTACTCACTGGATGCAAAATTTAATTCCTCATCCATGGAGTACCCATGTTGCATACTTTTGATGGATTGTGCTACAAGAAAAATGAGAAATACATTGAAAAACGTGATTGTAATCACATTTTTCATGTATTTATCATATTTCGTGTAGAAAGGTCCATCGAAGGTATGTAACATGGGTACTACTTAGATGAGGAATCAAATTATGCATCCAACGATTATTTCCACTCGAAATTTTAGTAAACCCATAGGGAGAAAGTTGAAAATACGAGCTGAAAAAATAGTTTTTTCTTTTTTCCCTCTAAAATTTGATGATGTAATCTAATCTTTTTTTATTATTTCCACTATTATTTTATAATTTCCATAGTAGGCCCATTTTAGACCTCAAATCTTTTTTTATTATTTCCACTATTATTTTATTATTTCCATAGTAGGCCCATTTTAGACCTCAAAATTCCCCTAATGACAAGAAATCTCTTGGAAGTTTTGATAGGATGTTTTACATGCTTGTTGTTATCGATCAGTTTTATCGAGAGAGATTTTGTGTTACTGATCTATTTGATAGGGATGGATTTGATACTGATTGTAAAAATCAAATTTGTTGAGGCTTTGTGAGAGAAGCATTGCCCGGGAGGACATCTGGTCGACACTATTTGTTGATGTCTAGATCCCAAAGTAGGGAGGGTGCCGTTGGTCATAGAGCTCTTACCTCAGATACGCACCTAGATCTCTGGGTTGATGGTTAGCAAGTAAGCTTGATGGCACCTAGAGAGGCTGAAAGCTTTAGTCAATCTTAGTTCCACTTAGATATATTTCCCTAGTCAGGAATCTAGTGCGTGGCATTGTGATGCCTAAATTTCTGAGAGATTTTGGATAGATTACCCTGGTCAGGAATCTAGTCCATGGCATTACGGTGCCTAAACTCTTCATAGTTCACATAGTTGGATATCTTCCTTGTACTTATATATGATGAACACCTCCCTAGTTAAGAGGGAGTGTTGAAAAATGTAACTAGGTTCGGTCTTCATAATTGTATTTGAGTCATAATAAAATTTACTTATGAAAAACAATGAAAGTAAATTTTATTATTATCATTATGACTTATTAAAGAATGGGTTTCATGCTTGGGTGATCATGTTTTAGGTCAAAGTCACCATTGAAGACTTCTAGGATTTATTTTAAGTCAATAAAGTCATTGTACATTTAAAGAGACCCTTCTTGGGTTTTTGAATTGTGTAGAAAGAATTATTTTTGAGTAAAAAATGAATTATGTCACCTCCACACCAATTCGACCTCAAGAAGATCAAGTTAGCCTCAAGAAAGGTAATTTGAACTCACCAGAAGCCTATATATTGAAAAAATTCGATTCATTTGGAGAAAAATCACTCACACAAATTCGATCTCCTTGAAGAAGTCATGAAAAAGTGCCAAGTTGCAGTGGAAGAAGGAGAATTGAAGGATAAAAGGTTTTGGGTTATCTCTCTCTCTCTCAAATGCGTAATTTTCTGGGCTACGACATCAAGGTCGAAGTTCTATTACGACATCAATAAGTTTTGCTACTACATCAAGAAGTTTTGTTATGACATTAAGAAGTTTTGATATGACATCTAGGTCAAAGTACGACATCAAGGTCGTGTTGCTTCAAGAACAAAGAGCTAAGTGCTTCAAGGTCAAAGTTTTTGAATTAATATTGAAGTTTCTAGGTCGAATAAACTACTGCATCGAAGTGTTGCCGTTGCTACTATTGCATCTAGGTCAAAGATAGTACTAGAAAGTGATCATCTGCTAAAAAAGGAAGGGGCTGATTTGGTGTGGAGGAAGTCTTTGTCTAAGTCAAGAGTCTTGGATTATCCGAGGAAAATTATTTAAGGAAGAGTTGTTGACTGGGTTTTCCCCAAGTTTGTGGTTTTTTCTTTGTTTTCCACCTACATATGGTAATTCCTATTGTTTTGGTAATTTCTTGAGGAACTAAGAAAAAAAAAGAACATTAGAAAGTTAATAAGAGCACAAGAATCTCACAATTAATTATCAAGTATAGGAAAATATTTTTGCCTTTCTGATTTTGTAACAGACTCCATGATCAAAAGGTGCATTTTCAAGGGTCATGACCCTTCACATTGATCACTATATATTGGCAAGCCTGCTTCTCATTTTGGACAAGATCAATATATATTGGCCAACGTGCTCCTCATGTTGGAGAGGATTTTGGGTTCTTTTGTGGCAAGGTATGCGAGCCTACTGAGGCTTGAAAAAAAACATGGTATAAGAGCTGGAAAATATATGAGCATTAGATTTAATGAATTATAGATCAATAACTCACGTATGATGGATCTTTGTGATTTGTATGCCTTTATTTTGTTACTTTATGGTTTGCGTACATATTTTCAGTGGCTTATTATCTCTATTGTGTCTCGTATTCTATTGTGGCTCACATTCTACCTTCTTTGTTGCTCGCACACGCATTACATTGGTACACATTATGTTCTCTGCGATTTGCATAATTACTGTGGTTTGAAATGTCTCTATGTCTTGCTGGCTTGCACACTGTTGAGGCTTGTATAATCTTTGTGGTTCACTAACTTACTATGGCTAAAGATGGGTTAAGTGTCCAGGAAGGAGAAAATTTATGCGAACATCACCAATTCAGATGCATTTCCCTTTCCATGCAAGGAAGGAATATATAACAAATTAAATTAATATAAACATTAAAATAATTTTTACCATCCGATCTTGACTTTTACTGATCTGATCTGCGAGATAAATAAGGATTTGTTTTCCTGCATTTGATTGTCCTCAGTTTTGGTTTTCTGGTGTCAAAATTAACCAGAGGAATCATTCCCTTATGGGACTCTAAGCAATTTGGTTTTAGTGGAAGCGAGGAATTGTATACAATTGGGTGGATGATTTACCTTCAGCTTGCATCAAAAGATGAGAAATCAATGTGAGGGGAATCAATTGAATGTTGTGAATTGTTAATTTTTGTAATGGCTGGGGTTTTGTGTTTTTTTTGGTGGTGGTTATGTGCATGGTTGCTTACTGCAGATTATCAAAGGGGATGAAGGTGATTTTCTGGCCAAGATATTTTTTACCGATCTTGTTGTGTCAAGTGTCCTTTCCAGTGTTGGATATAATTCCTAGCGTGATTGATTTGCCACATATTTTTGTGTGATATGTCTTGGAGCAAGAAATTGTTTAGTGGAATGGATCATGCTTTAATGACAATGAGGCTCACATAGAATTTACAGAAAAATAAAGGGACGAACTTGGAGGAGGCATGCTATATATTAAGGTTGGATTGTAAAATGACTCAAGACCAAGAGGGAGTGTTCTTGATCAAGGATGGATGAGATTGGACTTCTTGAAGATATGGTTGAACTCCTTTATGACATAATACTGATGATAGATGATGATGATTCTTTGATGATGACATGGATTTCTTAATGATATGGCTAGACTTCGTGATGACATGGATGTTTTTTTCCATGATACTGGAGTCTAGGTTAGAATCTTAAAATGACCGACCCTACCAATCCAAGTATCAAAATAAACTACTTTGCTCAACATAACAATATATAACAATAAATCTACTAGTGCACAAATATAGATTTGTTTTTACAATTTTCACAACAACCTCACTTCGTTATATTAATCAAATTGATAATACAACAATCTTGGGCTCCTATAATAGGGATAATGGCCCTCATACATCCACTAGTACAAGAATACAAGAATAGGATACATTGTTGAACTAACTAATGTAGAGCTCAATCACAACTGCTTTGTCATATCTTTAACACATTGTGGGTCCTTCGGTTCCGTTTTGAAGCACCACCTCTATCAACGCACTAGTTCCTTTAGGCCACCGAACTCATCTCTCCAATCTTCCCTCTAGCTGATCATAAGTCCATCTACAACCAATACACAGGGTCTTTACGCTCACTAGCTGCTCGTTAGTCCTTCAAGTAAACAACTCTTCAAGTCTTCTTTCCCGTTGTTTCTCCACAACTACTTAAGAACTTCTTCCTACTATTATCTCCCTGTGTTGCTCCAATGAAGACAAACATAGGGCAGGAGGGATGCCACCTATCACTATTAAACATATTTCATTGCATAATGAACTTGGGCTATAAACTGATCCTTTATAACTTCCTTATTTATTCCTTCAAAGATTACTTAATGAGCTCATTAATTATGCCACTCCTAGCAACTCATTAGTCCTTCAATGCACTGCATTTAGGGCACACTTGGTCCTCTCTCTCGCCGCCCTCCAACAGTCCACAGGTGTTCAATACAAACCGTCCAAATTAGACTACTAATCCACTAACATCAACTCAACTTAAATACATCAACAAATACATACCTCTGGTTTTGTGCATACCGTTGTAGCTCACTCATTGGATAGGACACCCAACAGATTAATTTGTTACAACCCTCCAAAATTGGTCCAACAATCCCTTAATGGTTGCGACCTTCCCTTCTTAACCTTCTTCTCCCACACAATGGTTCTTGGGCTAATTTCCAACCCTGAAATATGCATCATGACACCCTTTTATGGCATTGAATTGGGCTCAGCCCTTCTGTAATTACCCTCAGATCTTGGCCTATCAAAATAGGGAGCAAAGGCCCTTTGAAACCCATACACAAGCACCCAGAACTTTCCTCAAGGCACGTGGTTTCCATATGCTCTAACTCAGATCTGCTAGACCTTCTACAAGACACCAAAACAAACCCTCAAACACTTGGGCCTTGTACTCCTTGCACCGTGGCTGCCTCAAAGATGTATTGCTATGAGAAGATGTACTTTGGATGTGTCATTTTGCCTCTAAATTCTATTCTATTGATATGCTCTCATGTGGCTCCGACTAATTGCCCTTGTGGCACACTAACACACCAAGGCGACCTGACTTATGTGCCACGAAATCCATCAACAATATAAATAAATTCATATCTCCATTTATAGACCTTCTATTTGAGTGATTTTCACTGCCCCTTTCTCCTCTACGATTTCTATAACATCTCCAAGAGTCAAATCATTCAAACACCTTGTGGTTTCACACCCATAAGCTTGGGTGTGAAGCCTAAACCTTGGGTTTTAAGCCCATGAACCATTTTTTGGTGCTCATTACTCCAAACACCGAACCCTAGGGCTTGGAGTACCTATCAAGCTACCAAATATCAACAATGGACTCCTCGATGATGTGGATTTTATTGATGATATTGTCATATGATTCCTTATGCCGATGTGGATGATGTGATTGGATTCTTTGATCGTGATCTAGATTCCTTGATGCTTACTTTTTGATGATGGCGATGCTTATTCCTTGATGATGATAATGTGGACGTCTTAATGATATGGAGTCAATTTATGATGACTTGGTCAAGTTCAACTACTTGATGATATAAACAAGTTTAGCTCCTTGATCATGTTGACGAGGTTGATTCCTTGTTGACATGGAAGAGACTAGATTCATTGATGATGTGACTCCTTATAGACATATTCCTTGGATGATGATGACGTAGATGATGTGGAACTGTTTGATCATAAAACTTGGAAGATCTGAACAAATTTTGATGATATGGACTATTCCCCTAATGATTGGCTTCCATAGTCTTGTTGATGTGGACAAGGTTGATTGGTTGCAAAGGAGGATAATATTGAGGGGGAGCCTTGGTTTGATAACATCATCGAGTTACTATAAGACCTATGAGGTCGGGGTGCTTCGTTCCGAGGCTTGTAGTCATGGTGTAATATTTTCATCTCTCTTGAGAGGAGATTGATGGTATATAATTTTCATCTCTCTTGAGAGGATATTTGTTATGAAACCAGCTCACAAAAAGATAGAAAAGATAGATCAATGCCTTAGAATTCAGCCTCTTCAAGGGGGCAACCTCCTTTACATTACACAAATGAATGATTCCTTCATGATTCAAATGACAAAACCTCCTTTCTATATATAGGAGTCTAAGGAGTCACAATAGAACTCAGTCGACCTAACACTAATAATATAAAGGCACAAAAATAACAATAGAGGGATTCTATGGGGCACAATAATAATAAAATGGGAACAATAGGGGCACAAAAATATTAATAAGGGATACAACTACAATAGTAAAAGGGTAATCACTAGTATTATAGGGACCTAACATGCCTCGCTCCTTAAAAAAAGTGTTGTACTCAATGCTTAAGTAGTTCGGGATGCTTCTGTGTAAAATTCTCATCCTCCCATGTGGAATCTTCAGTGGATAAGTTCTTCCACTTGATGAGATACTCCGAAATTGATTGATTTCGTAGCTGTCGAGTTCTTGTTTCTCTGACTGCTTCCAGTTCCAATATAATTTTTCCTTCATCGTCAAGTTTTGGCAATATTGTTTGAACTGGGAGCTTGTCACCTATAACCTTCTTTAAACATGAAACATGGAAAACTGGGTGCACTTGAGAAGCTGCAGGAAGCTCCAATTTGTATGCCATAGTACCAATCTTTTGCAACACCTTGTACGAACCATAATGCTTTGGTGATAATTTATTATCCTTCTTAGCTTGCTTGAGGGACATTTGTTTATATGGTTGTAGCTGTAGGAATACACAATCACCTACATCAAAACTTCTTTTGCTGCGACGTTAATCTGCCTGTTGTTTCATTCTATTATGCACCAACACAAGGTTATCCTTTAAGAGTTGGAGGACTTGTTGTTGATTCTTGATGTGATGTTCCACTGCTTGAACCTTATAGTTTTCTTTTAAATATGATGTGATGGATGGTAGCTGATATCCATAAAGTGCCATAAATGGGGTCATTTTTGTTGCTGTATGGAAGGAAGTGTTATACCACCATTCAGCCAGAGGCAACCATTTGACTCATTGTGTCAGTTTATCAGATACAAAGCAACGAAAATATCCTTCCAAACATTTGTTTACTATCTCAGTTTGCCCATCAGATTGAGGATGATAAGATGAGCTATGAGCTAACTGAGTACCGAGACAAGAAAATAATTCTGTCCAAAAATCTCTGGTGAAAATGGGATCTCTGTCACTACAATAATCTTTGGGTTTCCATGTAGCTTTTGAATTGTTTCCATAAATGTAGTAGAAACTGTACTGGATTTAAATGGATGTGATAATGCACAAAAGTGTGCATACTTGGTAATTTGGTCAACTACCACCATGATCAAACTCTTTCCCTCAGACTTGGGTAAACCTGTGATAAAATCCATTGAAACCTCCTCCCAACGTTGGCTTGGAATGGATAAAGGTTGTAATAGACCCGAGGTCTTAATTGTTTCAACTTTATTTTGTTGGCAAACCAAACATTCCGCCACAAACATTTGAATATCTAATTTAAGGCCATCCCAAAAAAATTCCTTCTTAACCCTGTAGTAAGTTTTTAAAAATCTTGAGTGCCCTCCTAAGGGAGAAGTGTGCAATTCCATAAGAATCTTTTGCTTGAGTTGGGAATTCTTACATAGGTATAAGCGATCTTTGTACCATAACGAATCATTGTGCCAGCTAAATGTATCAGATGTACTAGAATCTTGTTGTAAGTTTCAAATAAGTGCCCACACTTCTTCAACATTCTTCCATTCCTCCCTTGCTTCATTTATCCAATCTGGTTGGATAATGGAAATGGCGCACAACAATGCTTCCACATCCTCATCCTTTCTTGAGAGCGCATCTGCCACCACATTTTTCTTCCCATTTTTGTAGATGATTTCAAAGTCATAACCCAACATCTTTGTGACCCACTTTTGTTTCTCTTCAGAGGATAAGCTTTGTTCTAAAAAGTATTTCAGGCTACCATGATCCATTTTTACCTTGAAGCGTCTTCCCATTAGGTAGGGTCGCCATTTCTTAAGTGCATGTAATATTGCCAACATTTCCTTCTCATAAATGGCTTTGTGTAAAAAGTTTCCCTTGATTGAATGACTTTCAAAAGCAATGGGTCTTTCATCTTGCATTAAAACAGCACCAATTCCATTTCCTGAAGCATCACATTCCATAATAAAGGTTTTTGTGAAGCCCAGTGTAACTAAGACTGGTGCTTGGCACATTGTCTCTTTAAGATGTTCGAAGGCCTTTGTTGCTTCTGGAGTCCATGAAAATGCATCTTTCTTCAATAATGTTGTTAGAGGTGCTGCTATTCTCTCATAATTCTTAACAGACTTGCAATAATACCTTGTCAACACAAGAAATCCTTGCAGATGCTTTATGGATTTGGGGATTTTCCATTCCTTAATGGCTTTAATTTTGCTAGGGTCTACCTTAACTCCTTCATGAGATACAATATGACCCAGATATTCCACCTCTTGTACTCCAAAGAAACATTTGGATCTTTTTGCATATAATTGTTTCTCCTCCAATAGTTGTAGCACCCTGTCAACATGTTCAACATGATCCTTCCAAGACTTGTTTTAGATTAGTATATGTTAAGTTATGGTATGTTCTATGCTTATAACAATTTACTTCTTTTTCTTATTATATTCCACTGATTAGCAATCACATGTACATAAAGTAAAGTGCAGATAGAACATTAAACGATCGACAGAAAACAAGCCAAGACAAGAGACACAAGATGTGGCGGCTAGCCAGGGACAAACCCCACAATGTGTGGGGAAACCCTTTGATCAAATCTTCTTTTATCTTCAATAATTCAGCAGAGAGAAATAGTGCAATAAATCTGATTCATATCAGCAGTAGCAAACCCTAGCTCAGCAACATCAGCATTAGCGGCTTCATTATCAAACTAGGGCAGACCATATCTCACAAACCGACCGTCGGATTGACTTCATTCCACCACCTAAAGTTCCGGCTTCCAGAGGAGGTTCAGATGAACCTACAGCGCAGTTCAGATGAGGAGATATTCTAGGCCACGCAAGTCAATCTTTACTTCTGCAGTTGTAGCTTCAGTTTCAGCAGTTTCCGGCTTGAAACTAAGCCAGTCGATATCTTGCAAACCGTTCATCGGATTGATTTCATTCCACCACCAAAAGTTGCGGCTTTCAAAGGAGGTTCAGATGAACCTACAACGCAGTTCCAAAGAGGAGATCTTCTAGGCCACGCAAGTCAATCTTTACTTCTGCAGTTGTAGCTTCAAATTCAACAGCTTCCGGCTTCACATGTGTGAGAGAGAACCATTTCAGCGCAGTAGAGAAGAGACTCATTTCTGCATAGTAGAGAGAGAGAGAGAGATGTGATGAGATGAGCGAGTCCAAATGAGGAAAAGTCCTCTTATATTTATACACAACGTTGGTGGGTGAATAGATGCGACTGTTGGGCTTCTGAGCCTACATGAGTTGTAGGTCGGCTTGATAATAATTCCATAATCAAAATAAATTCATATCTCCATGAATACTTATCGGAATCGGATGATCTTTATATCAATCCTACACTCTCGACGAGAGGAATCTAATAAAAATATTATCAGCCATGAATAAGATGACCCACATGAAGTTTTTCCCTGGTTTCCAATTTTAACACTCCCTCTCAACCATGGAGAACTTCATCTGCAATCTGTCTATCAGTCATTACTATTCATCCATCAAATGCACTGCCGTGTACAGCCTGACCCTTGCCCTGCTCTGCTCTATTCTGCCTGTTTTGCTTTGTCTTGTTCTGCCTGCACTTGATCTGTACTGTTTTGCTCTGTTCTGCTCTGCTCTTGCATTGTTCTGTTCTGCTCTGCTTTTTTCCGAATTATGAAGAAGAAGAAATGATTGAGGATGTATCATACTGATTCAAAGTCAGTCTCAGAGTATGTACCACTGGTCCCAGACCAGTCTTAACCAACCCAAAGTCAGCATCATAGTGAGTACAACTCCAATGGTCCCAGACCAATATCATCCTCCATTGACTCAAAGTCAGTCTCAGAGTATGTACCACTGATCCCATACCAGTCTCAACCGACCCGAAGTCAGCGTCATAGTATGGTACAACTCCTACCACTGGTCCCAGACCAGTATCATTGATCCCAGATCAATGGAGGTCATCCTAGCGTAGGGAGTACGATAGTTACAACGATGCGTCCATGGGTACTACTATGGTCCCTAACTTCATTTCCCTGCTCATTGATTAGATGAGAGGTACTTCCCATGAGTCCCAGACAGCATGGGTAGGATGCCTCGACAGGAGAACTAATCAATCCTGTCCTCACAGGAGAACACATCAATCCTGCTACAATTGCCATGGAGAACACATCAATCCATGCCTCACAAGAGAACACATCAATCCTGCTACAATCGCCATGGAGAACACATCAATCCAGGCTGCCATGGAGAACACATCAATCCAGGCCTCACAGGAGAACTAATCATCCTGCTACACAGGAGAGCGAATCATCCTGTTCCACAAGAGAGCGAATCATCTTGTCCCACAAGAGAGCGAATCATCTTGTTCCAGTGTGCACCACCAGGGGAGGGTGAGTCACCCTGTGGTCATATGTTGCTCCAGTAGGAATCGCAAGCCCTCAGAGCTCCTAGAGCTCAATGTATGCAACATGCAGGACCCTTGTACAAAGGTTTCTTGCCGACTCCAAGTCGTTTGGGAAAATCACAGATTAGATCTTTCCTCGGGGCTTTGACAAGGTGTATCAACCTGTACATCATCTTAATGTTATGGAGCTTCCTTGCTCATCGACTTACCATATCCCAGATGATGTCTATCTGCTGGAGCAATTGACGAATACGGGATTCCTCAATAATCGAATCCCACCTCTGGTTGTTACAGAGAATCACAGTGGTATCCAATGTAAATCCAAACAACTCACTGAAGAGCTTTTGCAACCAGACTGCCTCACACGAGGTTATTCTAGCAACAATATATCTTGCTTCGGCGGTGCTCAAAGCTACCGACTTTTGCTTCCTGCTCATCCAGGATATCGAAGAAGATCCCAAGGTGAAACAGTACCCGGAAGTGCTCTTACAGTCCACCACACTGTCTGCCCAATCAACGTCAGTATATCCAAGTAGTCTCACATCTCCGGCAGTGTATCTTAATCCATGAGAGGTTGTGTCCTGAAGACATCTCAGAAGATTCTTGGCATCAATCCAGTGAGGCTCAACCAAATATGAGCTCACAATGCTAACAGCAAAACATATGTTCGGACGGAGGTTCACCAAGAACATCAATGCGAATGAGTTTTTGAAACTCAGAGGCATTTCCCAAGTCTGGTCCGAAATCACTACCATATAACTTCTAAAAGTTAAGATCCTCGAGGTAGTCACAGGCTTGCAGTCCATCATACCGAATCTTTCCAATATATTTACCACATATTTTCCTTGAGATAGGAAAATTTCCCTTGGCTTCTGCCACACTTCAAGTCCTTGGTCCTTCATTTCAAATTCAAAAGCCATCTCCCTCTAACATTTGTGAATGAGATGGTTTGCACCTGTTAGAAATAGGTCATCCACATACAACACCAGTATGAGAGGCTTGTCATCTTCAACCTTAAAGTAAAGGTTTGGATCAGCTTCACTCCTAGTGAATCCCAGCTTCATCAAGTAGCTATCGATCCTCTCATACCATGCTCTAGGTGCTTGCTTTAGCCCATAGAGAGCCTTCTTCAACCTGCATACATGAGATTTTCAATCATAAATCTCAAATCTTCCTCGATCCCCAACTCTCCTCTTACCTTTGCTGTTGAATTTGTCATTCCTTTGATTTTCCATTAGAGGGATTTTGATCATTGTCTCGGTGTGAGTCCTTTCTATCAAGGCACTCCCTTGCATAGTGACCTGCTTTATCGCAGATGTAACATCATCCTTTTCTTCCACCCTTAGGTCCAGCCTTTCCTTTTGATTTAGACCCAGAATTATTTCTTTTCTTAGCATGAGAAGAAAAAGCAGCAGGAGGACCTTTAGGCAAGGGCATTTCCTGCTCTTCTACCCTTGTTTGTTCTTGAATGCATCTAGCCATTAATTCCTCGAAACTAGGAATTACATTATTGTTCACAAGAGTAGTCCCGAACACATACCATTCAGATGGTAATCCTCTGAGAGTTGTGAGTGCCATTTCTCTGTCAGTAATGGTTTCCCCAATAGATAGGAGATCGTTCTTGATCTCGGTGATTCTTAAAAAGTATGCTTGCATACTTTCATCTTTACCCTTCTTGATTTCCCTCAGCTTATTTCTAAGAAACAAAACTTGATTTGGATCATTAACTTTAAATAAACTCACCAGTCTATCGTAGATTTCCTTGGAGGTGTCTAGATCAGAGATGTAGGCCACCAAGCGCTTGTCAATAGAGTCCCGGATGATCTTCTTTGTTTTGACTTCTCCATTTTTCCATTTGTTCCAGGCAACAGCAGATGCATTTGATGAAGGCTCAACAATATTGCCTCTTACATGGTCCAGCACTCCTTGATCTTCAAGGGTTAGATCGATAGACATCTTCCATCCGTGATAGTCAGCTTTCTCACGAAGCAGAGTGTTGAGGACCCCATAGTTCTTTTAGGATAGCCTTGCCAATCTTCTCTTCAATGATTGCTCTTGCTCTTGCTCGGGCTTTGTCTTCACCTCAGCTCTGATACCATGTTAAGTTATGGTATGTTCTATGCTTATAACAGTTTACTTTTTTTTCTTATTATATTCCACCGATTAGCAATCACATGTACATAAAGTAAAGTGCAGATAGAACATTAAACGATCAACAGAAAACAAGCCAAGACAAGAGAGACAAGATGTGGCGGCTAGCCAGGGACAAACCCCACAATGTGTGGGGAAACCCTTTGATCAAATCTTCTTTTATCTTCAATAATTCAGCAGAGAGAAATAGTACAATAAATCTGATTCATATCAGCAGTAGCAAACCCTAGATCAGCAGCATCAGCATTAGCGGCTTCATTATCAAACTAGGGCAGACCATATCTCACAAACCGACCGTCGGATTGACTTCATTCCACCACCAAAAGTTTCAGCTTCCAGAGGAGGTTCAGATGAACCTACAACATAGTTTAGATGAGGAGATCTTCTAGGCCATGCAAGTCAATCTTTACTTCTGCAGTTGCAGCTTCAGTTTCAACAGTTTCCGGCTTCAAACTAGGGCAGTCGATATCTTGCAAACCATTCGTTGGATTGACTTCATTCCACCACCAAAAGTTGCGGCTTTCAAAGGAGGTTCAGATGAACCTACAACGTAGTTCCAAAGAGGAGATCTTCTAGGCCACGCAAGTCAATCTTTACTTCTGCAGTTGCAGCTTCAAATTCAACAACTTCCGGCTTCACATGTGTGAGAGAGAGAACCATTTCAGCGCAGTAGAGAAGAGACTCATTTCTGCGTAGTAGAGAGAGAGAGAGTTGTGATGAGATGAGCGAGTCCAAATGAGGAAAAGTCCTCTTATATTTATACACAACGTTGGTGGGTGAATAGATGCGACTGTTGGGCTTCTGAGCCTACATGAGTTGTAGGTCGGCTTGATAATAATTCCATAATCAAAATAAATTCATATCTCCATGAATACTTATCGGAATCGGATGATATTTATATCAATCCTACACCTCTCGACGAGAGGAATCTAATAAAAATATTATCAGCCATGAATAAGATGACCCACATGAAGTTTTGCCCTAGTTGCCAATTTTAACAGTATATAATCAAAAAATACTAACACAAATTTTCTAAGGAAGGGTTTGAAAATGGAATTCATCAAACCTTGAAATGTAGAAGGTGCATTGGTAAGGCCAAAAGGCATGACCAAAAATTCATAATGACCCTCATGATTTGTAAATGCTGTTTTTGGAATGTCTTCAGTATTCATTCTGATTTGATGATATCCTGAACGAAGATCCATATTGGTGAAGTAAATTGATCCATGCAATTGATCCAGTAATTCATCAATGATAGGAATGTGAAACTTATGTTTAATAGTGAGCTTGTTGAGCTCCCTATAATCCAGACACATGCACCATGATCCATCCTTCTTATGCACCAATACTACTGGAGCAAAGAAAGAACTTTGACTAGGTTGAATTATACCATCCTCTAGCATTTCTGCAACCATACATTCAATTTCATTCTTTTGGGCATAGGGATATTTGTACGGCCTGATGTTTGGAGGAACACTTCTTGGAATTAGATGAATAGCATGATTATGATCATAAATAGGTGGGAGACCTTTGGGAGTCTCAAATACCTTGGAATGATTGTCCAAGACTTTTTGGAGATCTGGAGAAATAGATGATTTCGATGTGGAAACATCTAGCAAACATAATTGTGCAATTACACCTCTTTGTTCCTTTTTTAGAAGCTTTGTCATACCGTTAGAGCTGATTATATTTCCCAGTTTCCCTGCAATACCCCTTAATTCAACTTCCTTTCCTTCTGCAGAAAATTTCATGAAACGTTCTTGAAAATTAGAAGCTATTTTACCCAAGGATTGTAGCCATTGGACTCCTAGTACAACATCAACACCTCTCATTGGAATGGAAAGCATTGGGCTAGTCAATACATATTCTCCCATGGATAGCTTGATATTATGTCACTTTCTAGAGCAATTTATTGTTCCTCCATTTGCAACCATCACTTGACACTATGGTGCTAGATATAGGAAGCAATTCAATTCTTTTGCTAACTTACAATGAATAAAATTGTGGGTACTTCTTGAATCAATCAACACTATTACCTTTTTCTTCTTGATTTGTCCTTCTATCTTTGATGGTTTTAGGAGTGGTAATTCCAACCAATGCATTACAAGATATGCTCAGATTCATTTCTTCTTTATCTAGACTTTTTTCATGGAGTATATCCTCTTATTTTGACCTTTCTTGCTCCTTTTCTTCTTCCTCTTCACAATCTATGTAGAATAATTTCTTCTCAGCACACTTATGACCTTTAGTGTATTTGCTATCACAACTATAACAAAGCCCTTTTTCTCTTTTTTCTTCCAATTGTTGTGGTGTCAACCTTATAGGTTGTGGAAGACTAGGGGCAACAACACTTCCATATTTATAGTTGTGAGTGGTATGCTTCCTGGTTGCCATAATTTTGCTTTCCATTTTTCTTGCTACCCTGAATACCTTCTCTAATGAATCAGGTTCCCAAAGGTGAACATCATGTTGGATATTATCTTTTAAAGTACCTATGAACACATCAATCCTATGCTCCTCTGGAATATTTTTTACCCTTATGTTCAATTTTTGGAACTCCTCAATGTGCTCCATTATTGAACCCTTTTGTTTGAGACTTATCAATTGGCTAAAAAAGTTTTGCTTTTTGTGTCCTCATAATGTGCTATCAATTCTTCTGTAAAAATTGCCCAAGTGATAATTTGTTTACGAGAGCAAAGCCATTGATACCATACAAACTGATTTGATTCCAAATATAAAGTTGCAATACGTACCTTTTGTGTGTTATGCACATTATTGAGGTCGAAAAATTGCTCCATCTGTAATATCCATGTTGCAGGATCCTTGCCATCAAACTTCCTCATATCGATTTTTGGAATATGGTGGGTCTTCAATCCAACATTAGAGTCAATAAAATCATGATTAACATTTCTTTTTTTTTCGCATCATGAGTTTCCTTTACTACCCTATCACCATTAGTAAGTATTTCTTGTAGAAAATTTGTCAAATCTGTCTTCAAATTTGCCATGCCTGTCTTCAAACTTGTGTTCAAATCTATCTTCAAATTGTCCATTTTAGCTTCCATGCCATTCATCTTAGCTTCTATGCCATTTATCTTAGCTTCTGTTAGCTTTTGTGAGAGTGACATTTGTTGCACTTGGTCTTGTAATTTTGATATATCATGTAGAATTTCTTCCTCTTCTTCATGAGTCATGCTAGAGATTTCAGGTTGCTTACTAGGTGTTTGCATTTTCTTTACTCAGGGCATCCATTACCGATAATAATGATCTACTATGCCCTTTGAATTCCTTCAAAATAATTTTTCAAACCAAGCTTAAGCAAGAATTTAAAAAAATCTACACACATTTTTTCACTTTGTAGGAGCTCGATATTGCCTCTGATGCATCTCTATAATTTCAGATCATTCAGTTTTGAAATTGCGACTTGCAGTATCCCTCTATGTCCTCTTTCCAATGCCACCAGTCTGATCCAAATTGGATTCTCCAAGGAAGAGTTATGCCAATTCTCCCACAATGACCTGATTATATACTAGTTTAGTAGAACGAACTTGTACAACATGCCACATGTCCCTGTTTTGACCTTTGGCTCTGAAAAATATATACAAGAAACAACAGTCTGTCCTCTTTCTATAGCTTCTTACGAAATTTCAATCCAATCCTCAGAGAGAAAGTTATGACGATTTTCCCTAGGTCACTTGTTTGGAATGTAATTCAGGAGTCTGCAAAAATACCAACTTCCTCAGATCATATCTCTGTAAATATAGTACGAAAAGCTCTGAAATTCCGACCTGAGGTTCAATGCAATTTCGTCTCAAATGGGTTTTTTTTTTTCACTTCTGAAACATCACAGAAAAAAGTTATAGTGAAAATGCCACAGTGACCTATTTGGAGCAGCAAAACCCTAGAATCCAAAACCTCTGATACCAATTGTTATGAAACTAGCTCACAAAAAGATAGAAAAGATAGATCAACACCTTAGAATTCAACCTCTTCGAGGGGGCAACCTCCTTTACATTACACAAATGAATGATTCCTTCATGATTCAAATAACAAAACCTCCTTTCTATATATAGGAGTCTAAGGAGTCACAATATAACCCAGCCGACCTAACAATAATAATATAAAGGCACAAAAATAACAATAGAGGGATTCTATGGGGTAGTAATAACAATATGGGGATAATAGGGGCACAAAAATATTAATAAGGGATACAACTACAATAGTAATGGGGTAATCACTAGTATTATAGGGACCTAACAATATTGAGGGTATATTGTGTTCATCTCACTTGAGAGGAGATTGATGGTGTACAATTTTCATCTCTCCTTGTGAGGAGATTGATGGTGTACTATTTTCATCTCTCCATGTGAGGAGATTGACGGTGTACTATTTTCATCTCTCCATGAGAGGAGATTGATGGTGTATTGTTTTCATATCTCCCTTTATAGGGAGATTGATGGTATTTTTCATATCTCTCATTGTGATACCTGTGGTATAGTTGAGGAGATTGATGGTGTGATCCATTCCTTGAACATTCCATGAGACCTATTTGGTCGGGAAGCCTCTATGAGAGATGGACTGTGATGTGTATGGCCTCATGAGAAACAGTGTTTGGTTTGATGCTATTAGGTTTCCTTATGTTGAGATTGATAGAGAGAGAGAATGAAAAGTACCTCCCTGACTAAGAAGGAGTGTTGGAATTTAAGTAGCCATGGTTGATATTTTCATATGAAAAAGATCAAGTCAGATCCATGATCAAAATGTGGCTTGTTAAGGGTCATGACCCTTCACATCGATCATTATATATTGGCTAGTGTGCCCCTCATTTTGCAGAGGATTTTGACTTCTTCTATGGAAAGGTATGCAAGCCTACTAAGACTTGGAAAAACAACATAACATAAGACTATAGTGGCTACATGTCATCATAGCATATGGCCACATGTCATTGTTTCATTAGACCACTTGTTGCCACATGTTAGTGTATCATAGGGTTATGTGCTGCTATGTTTTAATGTAGAATAAGGTAAATCAATATAGGATAGGGACATGTATCAATGTAGCATCACGCAATGTGTCACCATGTGTCTCTATAGCATATGGTCACATGTTAGCATAACATCAAACCATGTGTTTCCATGCATCAACATAGCATAGGGTTGTGTCGACATAGAATTCAACAACATGTTTCCACTGAATATCCCAACTAAATGTAATCATGTTTCAATAAAGTATAGGGTCATGCATTTACATAGCATTAATTTATAGGTTGCCACATGTTGGTCTAACATAGGGCCACCTATCACCATGTGTCAATGTAATAGAGGGGCACATGTCAAAATATCATATTATACACACTTGTTGCCAAATGTCACTCTAAGATAAGGCTATGTTTTGATGTCCATAAAGTCACTTGGGGCCATGTATCAACATAACGCAAGGTCAATTGTGGACCCTAAGTGGACCCAAGTTCCCACATTTCCAACTCTGATTGTGTTTGATGGTGGGAACTCCACTCCATGATTTCCCATGGAACACCCAACATCCAATGATTTTGTGCCCAAAGTGTTATGCACCTCACAATTGTGTTGAACTATTCCCAATGTGCTCAAGTGCATCTAATGGATGTGTGGTTAATGAATGTATGCTGAATAAGTGCATCCCACTATTATGCTCCATGGATGCTTGTATCTAAATGAATTTCTTCCTTCCATCACACCCTCCAAGTGTTGATTTCCTAACTCCTTGGGTCTACATGTAGTCCAAGTAATGTGCAACTCCTTGGGTCTACATGTAGACCAAGTACTAAAGCCTATATTAATCAGATTCTCTATACCAATATTTTTTGTTCTCAATCATACTTGTGGATTGGACATGGTCATTAACCATCCCCCCAACTCTGCATTCCCTCTCTTGTTTCCTTTCCTAGCTTATTTTTCCATCTCCAACTAGTGTGAATTACCAGGGTCTATGATGTGCCTAATCTAAGCCAGGGCATATGGCATGTTCACGGTGCTCATTTCCAATCAGTGACCACCAAGGTGATCATGTGATGGAGGTGGTTGAACTCATTGTTGTCCTTGACAACATCCTCAAGATTTTTTCCTCTAGGTCTCCTAACTATACCCATGCATCCATAGTTATTGCTACACAACTACCCACTGTCCAATTCATCCTTTGAAGAGAGTATGTTTTCCCAGCTTCTACCAACAATGCCACTTGGATGTCTTTATTGTTCCTATTGTCTTCTATTGTGGACATAGTATAAGACCAACATTGTTATGACTACCTACTGCTTCTATAATCCAAGCTTCATAATTTTTTTTTGAAAAATGTCAAAGTGTTGCACCATATGAACCTTAATATTACATTAGTACTTCAATAGATTTTTGCATGCTTTTGTGGGTTGAACTCTCCATGCCTTCAACTAGTCAAGTGGCCAATCCAATTATTATTCCCAAGCCATAATGATGCACTTATTTTTGATGAGGATGATCACTTCCTTCTATACTTCAATATGCATCTATAACTCTACTAGACCAAGGAAAGGTCATCATTTCCACCTCCAATTGTCCACCTCCGATAACCCAACACTCTAACTTCTGCATTGAAATTGACACCTTTTCTTAGTGCAATAATGCTCCATTTCCATCTCCTAAGAAACAAGTCATGCTAATCTCTATAATCAAGAAGAGGGTGATAAATGACGACAATTACCACTCCACTCAAATACTCCAATATTCTATTCAAAGTCTACTAAGTCAAATAAATCAACCAAAAGACTTCCATGCCTCTTTCTTCATAGATGCATGTTTGCACTAGTGTTTTCATCACTTTCAACCAATGATCTCATGATATTTAGGTCATCTTGGAAATCATCCTCAAACCATCCAAGGAGTACTTTCTAATCCAAGATCCCTAGATATGAAGATAGGAAAGCATATTCCTTGCCAACTCGCTTTGATTTCGTACTTGAGAACATTTATGTCTATTGAACACATTTTTTGGTCAAATCCTTCATTATCTCAATCCATCCACTTAGAAGCAAACTTCCCTACTCCATGAAGCAAGCGTCCATTGCTTTGGAATTTCTGTTGTTGCTACACAAAGAAAAGGGTCTCCACCCCTTACCCAAACCTTTCATGTTGCCTCCTACAACTAAAAAACGAGACAACAATGACAATATATAACGTTTGGACGACCTAGATTCCCCTTCGTGAAGTAACCCTGGTCCAAATTTAATGTGCTATTATGACAGTTAATCTAATATAATTCAACTTTGAGCCACTCGTACCGCACACAATTAGTTCCTATCAACAATTATATATCTTGCAAGGCAGTTTGTTTTGTTGGTTCTTAAACCTGTTTCTTAATTCTCACGACGTTCATAACATTTTCAACAAAATGTTGGAGCTCTGAGTTAAACAATTTAAAACCCAGCGTATGATATCCAAATTTGGACATGCACTGTAAAAGTCTTAACTTACAGCCCAAAGATCATCAATACCAAATATTTCACAAACAAAACTTTATATGAGATGACATACCTTGATCAACAGCGGAAGATGTAATGGCTGCCATCTACTTTGATCTGACTCCTGACTGTTCCTCTTCTTCAGAATTCGGTTTCTCTCCTCTTGCCCTCACTTTCTTTATGTGCTTCTTGATGGAGAAGAATGCAACTCTTGTGTGTGGGAGAGAGAGGACCCAATCCTTTATATATTATTTAACTCTAATCTGGTACGTCCATCATATACCAATTCAACGCTTAAGATCTAATTCTTTAGATTAGAAACTGCTTTAGGATAAAATCTAAATGCTTTAAGATTAGATCGGGTCACATTAAGATTAGAAACTGCTTTAACATTAAAAAGCAATGAGCCTTTTGCTGTTTCTAATAGCAGTTTCTAACATTCTCCCTCTTGACCCGACTATTCATAATATTAAGTGTTGAACATCATACTATGATAAATTGCTGAGAGTTATGGCGGTTGTGCACTATTAATTCAATGCATTCCCTTCCATATACTACAATACCAGCAATCCATCAATTCATACTCATAATTTATATAAAACAGCATAATGGTCCACATAATGTCTTATATCATAATGATTAAACATAATATCTTTATAAGACTCTTTCTTGTTTAAAATTACATAAAATACGTATTACTACATTAAAACAAGAAACACATGATTGTATATCAGAAACACATAAAAGAGCTCAGAATGTCACACATCAATTATCATTAATACAACCAAGACACATTCTTTGAACATGTTCCTTAAATTGTCTTGGTTGTAACCCTTTCGTCAAAGGGTCTGTAATCATAAGTTCTGTCCTGATGTGCATGATTGACATTCTTTGTTTCTGAACCTCATCTTTCACAACAAGATACTTCAGTTCCATATGTTTGGCACCTTTAGAGTACTTGTCGTTCTTTGAGAAAATTACTGCTGCAGAGTTATCACAATAAATTTTCAGCGGCTTGCTAATGGTGTCGACAACCGCAAGTCCTGAAATAAAGTTCCGCAACCATAATGCATGAATTGTGGCTTCAAAATATGCCACAAATTCTGCCTCCATAGTGGATGAAGCAACGATAGTCTGTTTCTCACTTTTCCATGATATGGCACCTTGAGCAAACATAAACAGGTAACCAAAAGTCGATTTTCTAGTATCGATGCATCCAGCAAAATCTGAATCACTATATCCAATCACTTCCGATTCATTGGATGAGCATGTAATATTTCGTTGAGAGAAATTCCTTAGTCTCATGCAATATACTTAAATTATTTGCAGCAAGCAAGACGTCATCAACATAAAGGACCAGATAAATAAACTTGCTCCCACTGATCTTTCGGTATATACAGTGATCAACCGTATTTTCCTTAAAACCAAAAGATGTAATAATGGTATTGAACTTAATATACCACTGCCGGGATGCTTGTTTAAGCCCATATATTGACTTCTTAAGTTTACACACCAATTGTTCTTTACTTTCTACAGAAAAACCCTCAGGTTGATCCATATAAACATCCTCATCAAAATCTCCATTCAGAAAAGCTGTTTTCACATCCATTTGATGCAACTCCAAATCATAATGAGCTACTAATGTCATTATTATTCTTAGTGAGTCCTTTTTCGAAACAGGAGAAAATGTCTCCTTGTAATCAACACCATCTTTCTGAGTGTAACCCTTAGCAACAAGTCTAGCTTTATACCGTTTGATATTACCACTAGAGTCGTGTTTGGTTTTAAAAACCCATTTGCATCCGACTCTTTTACAGCCATGTGGTAACTCAACGAGATCCCAAACTTCATTCTGTTGCATGGATTTCAGTTCTTCTTTCATGGCATTAATCCATTCCTTTGACTCTTTTCTTTCTACAGCATGTGAAAACGAAACTGGATCCTTATTGATTCCAATATCATAATCTGATTCTTGCATATAAACCACATAATCATTAGAAATAGCTGACCTACGATTTCTTTGAGGTCTTCTTAATGCTACTTGTTGTGGTTCATGCATATCAGCATTATGTAAGTCATTTCCTTCAGGAAGTACTTCTTCATTTATATGTTGTTCATTATCATCATGCTGTTATACAACAACTGGAACAACATTTGGAGTAATAGTAGATGGAGGAACTATTCTAGGTAATGTAACATTTACCCTTGTTTCCTTTATTTCTACTATTTCTCTTCTAGTACTCTCACTGACTTCACCATTCTCAATGAATCTTGCATTACCAGTTTCTAATTGCCTCTCAACTTCATTTACAAACGTCTCAAGGACATTCACAAATATCAGTGTGTATTAGTTCAAGAAGCTGGCTGCTTCTAGTGGCTCCTTTCTTATTATGTTATTATGTTTGGTTTGTTTACCTTTAATACAATCCACACATAATTCTAGATCACTAAAGTCCAAATTTGACAAAATTTCATTACTTACTAATCTCATCATTCTTTCTTTGGATATATGACCCAGTCGTTTATGCCACAAGAAAGTAGAATTTTCATTCAACATGCTACGTTTTCATCCAACATTATTTACTACATTCAACAAGGAATTCGCATAAGTGTCATTCAGTTTCAATTTATATAAACCATCAATTAGAATACCAGAACCAACATTATCAGCATTCTTATATAAATCGAAACAACCAGATCCAATCATACATCTAAAACCAGAAATATCCAATTTACTTGCGGAAATAAGGTTTCTAGATAATGAAGGTACATAAAGGGTACTGTATAAGTTTAATACATATCCACTTTCTAGAATTAGACGATAAGTCTCTTTTTACAGATACGACATTGAACACTCTTTAGTTCCTTCTTTTCCTCATCCTGCCCATTCTTAGCAGGTGCCTTTTTCTTCTTGAAATGACTTGATTTTCCTTTCTTTTCTTTACCAGCTTTATTACTCACAAAACTTACTGAGTGATTCACTTGATTTTTCAAACGTCCTTCTTCCTGAACAAGACTACTGGCCAATTCATTAACATTCCACTTATCATTTATAGTGTTATAGTTAATCTGAAAAGGTCCATATTCAGAAGGTAGCGAGTTCAGGATGAACTGGACAAGAAAAGAATCCTCTACTGTAAGTCCCAGGGAGTTTAACCTTGCTGCAATATTAGTCATCTCTATAATGTGCTCTTGCATAGTTCGCGACCCATCAAACTTCATGGTCGTGAGTTCTGCCATAAGAGTACCAGCGAGTGACTTATCAGCTGAACGAAAACGCTCTTCCACAGACTGCATATATTCCTTAGCACTTTCTGTTTGTGGAATTGTTGACTTGATGTTGTTAGCAACAGTCATCTTAATAAACATAAGGCTCAATCTGTTACTGTGTTCCCATGCTTTATGGTGTGATTTTTCTGCCTCAGTACTATCTCATGTAAGAGCAGCAGGTTTATCCTCAAGGAGTGCCAAGTCAAGATCCTATACACCTAAATGGAAATTGACTTGTTCTCTCCATTCAGAAAAATTAACACCAGTGAACAATGTGACAGATGAAGCATGTGCATTCATGGGAACTCCTGCAAATTAAAAATGAAATAACTATAAGCTCATAACTAACGCGATTCAGATGTAGACATAATAGTATAAAATAGCACTCCTTTGGGTAGATACTATCCTATACTTAACATAATTAAATACCAAAACATAAGTAGGTAATAAATATATTCAATTAAATAGAACTGACATCTTTGGATGATCAATATTTATTTAATCAAAATATCTATCAAACCTCATCATGTCAACTAGTTATAGAACAAGACTTTCCTTTGGGTAAGTTCTCAGGTTCTATCATTAGTGACGCCAGTTTTTAATTGGTATTATTATAACTGGCAATTTCTATCAATAATCATTATGTCACTTATGCACTAAATGATTATTCTGATTTTGACCACTTTGGTGATTAACAAAATCATAAATCTCATGTGCACAAATAACTTATAACACATCCCTTATGCAAAACAACATTCTGATTTTGACCACTTTGGTGATTAACAAAATCATAAATCTCAAGTGCATAAACAATCATTAATGTATGCAAAACAATCATTCATAGAGCAATTACTTTTATGCCCAAATTTCAATGGTCAATCGAAACTGTAACTTTCCTACAGTGCACAAATTCGACTATCTACCAGGATTCAATAACTTACATTCACCGCATTTTAATACATTTATTCCAAACAAGGTCGAAAACTTTATATCCGACGATAATATACACCATGGTTGACATGCAACCTCAAAATTTTCAGAATCCGGATCATCAATGTATCATTATATCATATAAAACATGAACTCTACACTCAATAGAGTAAACAAGGCCATATGCTAATCTTGAATCACTTTTGGCATTCTTCTACATTGATAATTCTCTAATATTTTGTGCATGAGTAAAGCGTTGGAAAGGTTGAAATATACATGTTAGCGTTCAATTAACAGGGGCGTATCTTTCTTTCACAACGCTCTTTGATTAGCAAACATTCCATCGCAGAACTAATTTTATATTCCCCATTCCTTACGAACTAAAGAAATCAAAACACGCGCTTAAGCAATTAAAAGACAAATCTATCAGCCGCTACCATTGATCGCGAGGTCGAAACACGACAAGGCAGAAATTTCATAGCAACACCCGCGTCATACATATTGACCTTCGCTCCACGACTATGATGCCGCACAATTAATTCCCCACAAACTACAATTCCTTTAGGTTTCAAACTGCAACAGCCTAGTACTAAGATTTTTACATAGTCTAGGAAATATTTCGGTCACATCGCAAAGGGGAAAGAGCCTCAGTTCCGATTTTTTAAAGGTTTTATTTGGCTTCTTGCGAGATGGTTTGTGATCCATTTGAGACATGGAGATCCACCTCTAACAGGCTACGCAGACACGTCTCTTTCAATTTTCAAGACTGTCCAAAATCCTGGAAATGAATCCGTGGCATGCAGAGTTCCTTCGGCTCATAGCCCAAAATATATGGGTGCGCAACAAAAAGATTCAACTTCGTTTTGTATGCAGCGATTCACTGAGTAAAATTATCACTCACACGCTTTGGGAGTGAGGGGCACTCAAGAATCAAACCAGGGGATATGATAAATCGGATCACGAATCTTGATTAATATCATGAGTAAAGCACAAAATCTATTATTGTGAAGCATGCGCAGGACTTGATTAACATCATAGGAAATATTCAGTTATTGATTGTGGCTCTGATACCAAATGTAAAAGTCTTAACTTACAGCCCAAAGATCATCAATACCGAATATTTCACAAACAGAACTTTATATGAGATGACATACCTTGATCAACAGCGGAAGATGTAATGGCTGCCATCTACTTTGATCTGAATCCTGACTGTTCCTCTTCTTCAGAATTCGGTTTCTCTCCTCTTGCCCTCACTTTCTTTATGTGCTTCTTGATGGAGAAGAATGCAACTCTTGTGTGTGGGAGAGAGAGGACCCAATCCTTTATATATTATTTAACTCTAATCTGGTACGTCCATCATATACCAATTCAACGCTTAAGATCTAATGCTTTAGATTAGAAACTGCTTTAGGATAAAATCTAAATGCTTTAAGATTAGATCGGGTCACATTAAGATTAGAAACTGCTTTAACGTTAAAAAGCAATGAGCCTTTTGTTGTTTCTAATAGCAGTTTCTAACATGCACGTCATGGCAATTCGAATTGTTCCTTCGTTTTTTTTGTACTATTCTGGATCTTGAATTCGGTGCCACAAATCGTACTCCAACACTTGAACGGAGCAATAAATATGATCGAAACAAATTGAGTTGATGATTTAAGTAATGCATCCATGTGGTGATCGCGAGAGGAAAATATTACTATCATCCTTTGTTGAGGTTGAAATGTGATACTCCAACATTTAGTTTGATATAACTATAATTTAGCGCTGAGTCATTCAAAATGGAACAGAATTAAGAAACTTGATTTAATGGGTGCTCAATCTTAATTACAACATATGTTTGCGACACTCTGTTTGGAGGCTCCAGATAGATATCTTCGCATCCTATTTGGGGCCCAAAACATATGTCTCAATCCTCCCATTATATATCCCTGCATCATTCTATTTTGGGTTTCAAAACACCCTGAGTTTATGTAGATTGCTGTATTCCTCGAATATGTGGGAATCGAATCAACATAATCGCGTCTATCTCTTTTTGATTTCCGAATATTTGGGGAATCGTCAATTGACATAAAAAGTTCCCTCAAAACATGTTTTTTCAGTTTTCACTCAAATTATAGAAATGGAAAATACAAAATAAAATAAAATGTAATGTGTTAATATTTTATACCATGGTTTAAGAAACTCGAATGTATTTGCTATGAATGAATGAATTACATTAAGCTAAAGGTTATTTTGTTTTTAGAAATTACGCTATTAATTATTTATTTATTTTTAAATTATTCTAAATAAATATTTATTTTGAACTTATTTTAAATAAATACTGTAATAACAAAATCATTTTTGGTTAATTTTAGAATTTTTTTAATACAGTGTTTAGAATTAATTTTTGTGTTAACCATCCAAAAAAATTAAAAATATTAAATGTTTTTTTATTAGAAGTAATTAAGATAAGGTTATACAAATATGATTTTGTTGCTAAGTTCAAAAATTTGAAGGAGTGGTGTGAAGAAGTTATTTGTCATATTATAAGAGTTAAGTAAGGTTTTCATTAGTATTTTATCTTTTTTGAACTTTACGTTGGCAAGTGAGAGGCATTTTTAGAAAAAATAAATGGCATTTTTAGAAAAAATAAATTGTGGTAGCACTACTTTTACTAAAATAATCACCACCATTTTTCTTTAAGCTAAAGATACTGTTCTTATGGACAAGTGTCTCTTTGATTTAAAAAAGCAATTAAGAAGTCCTATGGATTTATGTTGTAGAATGGATATGTAAACTATGACGAAACAATGTTATGATAATTAGGTCCAAAAGAATAGGCATACAGTATTTTTTGTGTATGATAACAACAACTATGAGGAAGTCACTTCTTACAAATATCTCAAAGTCCACCATCATCACAAAATTAATTGGAACTATAAAATTAAGAAAAGGATAAATGGAACATGAAAAACCTATTTTAAAATTTTAATTTTCAGAAAAAAAAAATAAACTCCTCTTTAATAATATTGTTGCTCATGTTATCTATATGGATGTGAATCTTATTGATCAGGGAGTACTTCCTACTCTTCTTGATCCAATATGGAAGGCTCAGAGAGTTTCATATTTTTCACATTCACTATTGAGTAAATGTGCATGTATGTGGGTAGACTGATTCTACAAGAGTTATCTCCCACCTTTTCCAATATCTCAAATGGACCATATCAAAAAAGTCTTGATTTTCTTACCAAGACCTTGTAGAATCTCCTTATTCAACTGTAACCATTCTCTGTATCCCACCTTGAATAATTTCTCTATTTTGTGTTGATCAAACCTTCCCTTGTACTTTTCTTGTGACTTCTTCACTCTCTCCTATACTTATAGATGGATCTACATGATCTTCTCCACAAATTTATTTTTCTTTAGAGCATCCCCAATGAGATCCTCCCTAAATCCTTACATGCAATATCCAAAGGTGAAGGTGGAAAATATTCAAAACAAGTTTCAAATGGGGACTTAGCAAAAGAAGTGTTGACTACTCTATATAGTATGAGTGTTGTATATAGAACAGTTTTTCATCCCATGTCTTCATATGCTTCTAATTTTAAACCCTCAAAAGTTGCCAAAGTCTTGTTGATTACTATTTGCCCATTTTTCTATGGATGGAATGTCATCGACCTCTTCAACTTTGTGTTCATCTTCTCCCACAATGTAGTCCAAAATTCACTAAGAAATCTTGTGTTCCTATTTGAAACTATGCTCCTCGGTATTGCAAAGGGCACCCAAAACATCCAATGAACAAGTTTGTTGCTTCTTTCCTACCATGGTATTTTTATAGGGCATGAGAATGCACATCTTAGTGAACCTGCCAACTACCACAAATAGGTAGTAAGGTCCCTTCCTAGCTTTTGTTAAACCTCCCATAGAGTCCATGTAAATGATTTACCTAGGATGACTGGGTACATGTAAGGGATGATATAGACCCTATTTTCTATTACTAGGCTTGTCGGTATAACAAATCATGTGTTTTTAGATAGATTTAAGTGTCATTTTAGGTTATGTTACTAATGATGAAATGTATTTCACTTCCATTCCTAACACAAACTCTGGTACTCACAAGAACCATGAGTTCATTGTGCATCATATTCATGGCTCCCCAAGTAGGCATCATTACTCTATATCATTTCAAAGTTTTTTTTAGGCATTGTAACTAGGGTAAGAAATATACTCTAGAAGTCATGAGAATTGATTCAAGATATCAAGATTTTAAACTCATTATTCTTCCACTTCAATCTGACTCCTTTCTCTTTGCTTTAACATTGATATATTATAAAGATCTAAAAGAGAATAATCAATTACACCCTTTTACAGGTAACTTTATCCTAATATGATTTCTTATTGAGGATATAAACATTATTCATTCTTTGCATTTAGTCTATCAGAAAGTGATTTGTGTTCTAAGGACTAATTTTATGCATTTACCATCCAGTTTCGAAGCCTGATCGATCAATATATAAGCTTGTATTTCATTTTTATATTTTTTTATGTTTGCATACACATATTTGAGTTTTGCTTGTGCTTACATTTGAGATTGATTAATGTTATGAATATATATTATGACTCTTATTCGAGTATGGAAGATGACTTTCGCATATGTGTGACTATGTGCCCCCCTATGATGTCGAAGTGAGTGTGTGGTGTTTGAGTGAGGATGAAAATGAAAGAACATAAATGAGTTTGAATTTAATCACACATACAACAATGTGGAAAAAATGGTTAGGAGTTGGACCATCCTATTAGTGGTAGCTGATAAAACCAAGGCGTTGGAGCATACTTCCAGTTGGAGCTAGTAAGATGAATGCTTTTCTAGAGTACTAGGGAGTTGGGGCTTCCATTTTTTCAGTTGGAGCTAATGCATATTTTGTACTCAAAATTATTAGAAAAACATTCTGTGGTTTTTCTCCCAGAAGGGTTTCCACCTAAAAAATCTTGTGCATTGTTCTCTTGATGTGTTGATGTTTACTTATTGTTAATGCTCTGAAAAATAATAAATTTACTAATTGATAAAATACACTGATTCACCCCCCTCAGTATTTCCAACATACAACACATCCTTCCATGCTTCGTAAAAAATGTCACCATTTGTGGCACTATATCGATATCATCCTCCATCTATCACATCACCCTTGAAAGGGACTATAAAGGCTCAAGCATTAGAGGACCACATACAAAACCAAAAATAGGTTCTCAAACTATTGAAAGACAAGTTGATTATGACACCAAATAGGATGAAACAACAAGTAGATCAACATCGCAGTGAAAGGGAATTTGAGGTGAGGGATTGGGTATTGGTGAGAATACAACCATATAAACATATGTCCCTTAAGGTCCAAAAGAGGGAAAATAAATTATCTCCAATATATTATGGCCCCTATAAGGTGTTGCCGAGGATTGGAAGTATGCCTTATAAATTGGAGGTTCCTCCATCTTCATGAGTACATGTAGTTTTCCATGCTTTTTTGCTTAAAGGAAGTACCGATGACGAGATTGCAATCCAAACTATTCTACAAGATATTAATGAAGAAGGGAAAATAATATTAGAAAAAGAAACAATTTTGGAAACAAGGACTAGGTAGCTGAGAAATCGAGCAACCACTGAGTACCTCATCAAATGGAAGAACTTACTTGTGGAAGAAGAGAAATGGAAAGATAGTCAAATGTTGAGGAAAACACTTCTTTGAAGGGGAGGGGTGTGTTAAGCCCTATATTAACACATAAAACCATTATTAAACCTTAGAGATTGAGTGATTACATGTCTATTGCTATATGATTATGTAGGCTAGAACTTGTCATGGTCCTATTTTATTATAATGGTACCCTTTGTCTCCTATATATACACTGAGACCTAGTCTTAAGATCATCAAATACTATCTTGTATATTGTATCAATTGTAAAAGGAGGCTCCCCCCTTGAAGAAGATTGCAATTATTGGTTCCTTATCATTTTTAAGGTGCAAGGATCATAACACTAACCATGGATGATAGGTATTGCATAACCACTCGGTCATATCCAACCTATCAGCCAACCTTTATTATTATTATTTTTAATTTTAATTTTAATTTTCTCTATATCTTTGCTATAATTTTTTTCTTTTCAGTTGGCCCTTTTGGATTTTTTTGGCCAAATAAAAAAATAAAAAATCATTGGCTGATGTGCAACATATGGACTTTGTACAATCCTCTTGTACCCGGCTTGTAAATAACTTTTATGCCTCATACGATCACAACTGAACCTGGCTCATGTGATGCCTATATGAAATTGGCACCTGAAAATTTGGAGATTGGCCATGTTAATTTTTGAGCTAAGCCCCTGAAAATTAGTTCCTCACAAATTTATCATAGATATACTGAATAAAATCACAACTAGGTTCTTAACAAAATATTCAGTGGAAGCAAAATTACACAACCAATATTAATCACATGCAACACTTACAAATTCTTCCCAATATACAATTCTTCATTAAATTAATAATTCCAACCTACTTGGGCTCTTGTCCAAGGATAATAGCCTAACTGAGGAATTTACAAATACAACATAGTATATTTCATTAAAATTGGAAATATTTTATTACAAGGACATCACTAGAATTGAGCTTTTTGGTTTTTTGAAATTCTAGATCCACTTTTTACTTCCAAATTTAATGAAATATGTGTTATACTTTATATTTGATCTAGTTGATTAAGCTCTAGATCTATCCTTGATTTTCTTGGTTGATCTAGATCTCCTATGTTGCACCCATACACCTTCCTTAGACTTGACATGTGAGTAGCTCACTCTTTAGTTGACAAAATCTCTTTCTCAATGTCTTGTATTGCGTTATGGTGTACATTTCTCCCCTCATTATCCTTTCTTTTAGAACTTCTCATTGAGCTAAAACCCTGAAGCTAATCTTCAAAGTTATGGATGAACGAGATTAGATCTCGCCTCACTCAAGATTATTGGTTGATATTGAAACATGATCACTAAATTAAATACCTTACTTTTCTTAATTTTTTTTAGCTCAATAGTCAAAATAATTATTTATGTGCTTTTTCTAAGTTAGACTTAGGCTAAGCTACAAAAACAACTTCCTCAATACTTGAGTAATCATCCTAAAGAGATCTTTGGAAAATATTTCATGCCTAGACACTAATTAGCCATATGTAGAGGTAACTTCATGAGCTACAAACATCAACAATGGTTGTATTTGGGTGAGAAATCCCTTAGAAGGTTTGAAATATTTGTGATTTTTCGCTTTTATAATTTTGATATTGATGGATGAGTTGACCAACTTTTCTTGGGTGGAATTATTATGTGATGTGGTTTATTTCTTGTTTTTTTTTAAGGAGATATGATCTTATAAACTGATAATTACTTTCCAATGATTCGTTTAACCAAGATTTCTTATGTCACACACATCATTAAGTAATTGTACATAGAAGATATAAAAAATAATGCAATAATGATAGTAGGATCATGAAGAGACATCTAAGCAGAGATAAATTTGCACATGGGAAACCCATAATCAAGAGAAAACTAAGCAATCTTTTCTAGGAGAAATTCTTTAGTTCAATAAAGCTACAATTTGATATTTCTAGTCAAAATTGGTCAAACAAACCACAAAAATCATACAAGTCAAGCAAACCAAAAATTCGACCTTCTTGTTGCTGCCCAGAATTTAGTGAAGCCTAGCCAACATGGCCAAAATTTAGCTTCCTACAACTACCTTATAATCTCACTCAACCTGCCTCAGAGTTTGGTAAAAAAATACCTCAGAAATTTCAGTCCTAGAGTGGTCTCTTACTTTTCCACTGTTGTATGTTGTTACAATTACTTTGGCCCAATTCTTATCTTTAACTAGCAATATTTTCAAAATAATTTAATCTTACAATGATAAATAGTTATTGTAGATAGAATAATAAATGTAATGAACAATAAGAGACAAATAAGAGACACCAAATTTGGTCAAAGACTAGGGAAAAACCCCAAAAGGAGGAAAATCCTTCCACATTCTTCTTCTTATTAGATTGCCCTAAAATGTTCAGGAAAGAGAGAGAGTACAATATTACAATTCACCAAGAACCCTGTATACGTGTGGCTACAACCAAAATTTCCTTGTTCCAACCTTGCAGCTACATATCAAAACCCTAATTCACATGTGTGAGCTCAGACCCTGCAATTTCAGACTTGTACAAACCAATTCCGCGAACCAACCTCAAACATGTGTGAGCCAAATCAAATAAGAGTGAAGAAGATGCTTGATGATGATATCCAAATGGGATTTACTTGACTTGTATTTATAGGCTTCCAAGGGTGTCCAATTTCTCTTTTGGGTCGACTTGTCCTTTTGTGCACATGTGGGTTTCCATATTAAAAATATTTTTTTCCACAACCAAATTAAATTCTTCCAAGTGCTAAGAGGGGTCTTTCTTGATGAGGAAGGTTTTCAAAAGGAGGGAATTGTCCCTAGGATTCCAAATTAACACTCTCTCTCAGCTAGGGAGAAATTACCGAATACAACATATGTCCCATCTCAAATATCAAATCAAATGTCATATTTGCCAATTAGGGAAATTTTGAGGTCTAAAATGGGCCTCCTAAGGAAATTATAAAGTAATAGTGGAAATAATAAAATAAGATTAGATTACATCATCAAATGTTTGAGGAAAAAAGAAGATATATATATATATATATATATATATATATATATATATATATTTTTTTTTTTTTAACTCGTATTTTCAACGTACCTCCCTATGGGTTTACTTAAATTTCGAGCAAAAAATCTCATTGGATGAAAAATTTGATTCCTTATCCAAGGAGTACCCATGTTGCATACTTTCTATGGACCCTGCTATGTAAAAAATGAGAAATACATGAAAAACATGATTGCAATCACGTTTTTCCATGTATTTCTCATTTTTTGTGTACTAGGATCCTTGAAAGTATGCAATATGGGTACTCCTTGGATGATGAATTAAATTTTTCATCAAATGAATACCCTCACTCGAAATTTAAGTAAAACCTTAGGGAGATAAGTTGAAAAAACATTTATATTATTTTTTAATTTTTTAATCTTTATAGCTTTTTACTCCAAAATTGGTGAATCATCCCACATGGTTGACATCGTCATCTTGAATCCTATTGGTTTTTATAAAGTTTATTTTGGTTGTACATTTTTCTTAGGAGGCCCATTTTAGACCTCAAAATTCCCCTAATGACTCATCATTGCTCATATGTTAAAAACTCTCGAATCTAAAGAATAAGAATTTGACATCATAGGGGAGATCAAGCTACCACCCTCTATCAATTAGGGAACCATTGCTACTACCTGGAATCATCTTCCAACATAGAACTCAATGCTAGTACCCGAGAATCTCTACTAGTGGGGATCTCAATGCTATAACCTAGGAAACTCTACCAATGGAGAGCTCAATGCTATAGCATGGGAAAATATTTCAGTAGGGAGCTCAATGCTACAACTCGAGAAGCTCTACCATTGGGGAGCTCAATGCTACAACCCAGGAAACTTTGCCAGTGGGGAGCTCAATGTTACAACCTTAGAATCTCTGCTAATGGGGAGCTCAATGTTACAACCTTAGAATCTATGCTAGCGGGGTGCTTAATGCTACAACCCAAGAAAATCTTCCTGTAAGGAGCTTGCTACAACTTGGGAAAATCTTCCAGTGAGGAGCTCAATGCTACAACCCGGGAAACTCTACCAACAGGTAGCTCAATGCTAAAATCTAGGAAACTCTGCTAATATTTCCAACATGACCCTCAAGAGTCAGTGGTAGAACACCCGCATCTCTAGCTTGAGAGGGATGCCACTTACCATAAATAGTAAGAATCACGCTTAAGTCAAGCAGCCAACACCCATTGGCCAGATTGTTGAGAAAGACAGATGCCAACTGGGTGTTAAAATTTAAATCATAAAGAAATGGAACACATCAAATATTTTGGAAACGCAAACACATAAACGCATAAAACAAGAGAGAGACAAATATATGTGGTTCACCCAATTTGGGCTATTTCCATGAAGAAACAACCAATCCTTTCTTTTATATTATCTAGAAAAATGAAGAGATACAACCTACAACAAATCCATTGTAGGTTCCTCTTCACTCAGGATAATATTATAAAGTCACAACACAATTCCCTCATATAAATCGAGGATTACTTTCTAAGGAAAAAAAATCTAAATTAATATAACTTCTACTGTCAAATCACCCGGCTAATGAACGACCCAGACTGACTATGAAATTATAATATTTTACAAGGAAAATTTTCATCTATGTTTAGCTTTAGGGGAACTGCCCCCGAACCTCCGTCGAAGGGCTCATTAGCCTCCAGACCCCTTAGCTATGGGGAATAGCCCCCCTGGACCCCCACATGGAGGGGTGTACAGTCTTCTTGGGGTATACATCCAATTGAAACAAGACCTTTGAATCAGGAAGATAAGCAAGCTCCATACCTAATGCTAGGGTATACTCTATCAAATCCACAGTTCCCTCAACCCTAAAACCTCTAAGGCTAAATTCCTCACCTTGGGAGCTTATACAAGGGGGAAGATCATAGCGCAGTGTCCTCAATTAGCTAGGACCCTTACCTGAGAGGGTCACATCTATCAGTCCAAGTTGCTCTCTGAAGACCAAGAACTTCCCTTTCGGTAAATCCTTGGTAAGAATGCCTGCTATCTTCTCATCATTTGAAATGTGATGGATTCTCATGGCTCCTCTGCGCACCATGTCACGTATGTAATGATATATAATCTCAATATTCTTGGACTTGTCATGAAATAAATTATTCTCTGCCAATCATAGCCCACTCTTGTTGTGCCAATATATCATTGCTATATCCAGGACCTGCTCAAAAAAATCTCCAAATAGTTTCCTCAACCAAACTTCCGCACAGCTAGCCACGCTAGCAGAAATATACTCTGCCTTTGCCATACTCAAAGCTACAAACTTATGTTTCCTGCTCATCCACTATATAATGCTAGATTCCAAACTAAAGTAGCACCTAGATGCATGCTTCCTATTAATAAAACTTCTATCCCAGTCAACATTGGTGTATCCAGTGAGTCTCATATCTTAGAAAGTATATCTCATACCAAGATCTTTCATCTCTAACTCAGGGGCCAACTCCTTCTTACACTTGATCATTAGAGGTTCACTACCTATCAAGAATAGATCATCAACATATAAAACCAAAATTAAAGGCATACCTTGAAGAAATGTCATTGTTACACCCAACTGTGGAAGTGTCCATCCATCACAAGTAGCAAGGGAAATAATAAATATAATAGTAGTGGGAAAATGAAGCAAATATATCGACATATTCTTTGTTCTCTTGCTAGGAGAAACCTCAGGTCATGAACCTTACATTGTACTTCTAATCATCTCATGGCTTTATCTTGAATAACCATTTTGAAGTTACGAAATACTTTCCCTTAGGTCTTGACACAACATCCCATACATCATTCTTCATATTCAATTCATATTCTTTGGCTATGACATCCTTCCAAACTTGTCCTTTCGCAGTCGCTCCATTATGCCTGAGATTATCATCAGTATTTATCTTACTAGAGGGGAGTTGTCCTCTCGTCTTCTTTTCACTTTAGTGACATAACTCATTTTTATAATTAGTTTCATGGGCCATTGCTAGAAGATGTCTCCCATTAATTTTATAGAGTCCTTCAACTCTAGATCCCAATGTAAAAGCAACCCTCATATGAGATTTCCGAGACCATGTGAAATTTTTTCCTTCGATGAAGGCTACTCTCATACATTTGTATTCCAAAGAAGAAATAAATACCAAGTTATTATTTTGTTCTAGAACATACATCACTTGATGAAGAATAAAAAATCTCCATAGTCCAAGTCAAATTTGACAGTACCAAATCCCTTCAATGAATACTTAGTGTTGTCCCCAAGAATGATCTTCAAACCCGACCCCCTCTTAAGTAGATTTGAGAGGACTTTCTTATACCTGTTGATGAGCCTCATCATTGGGTAATTATATGGGCCTTAATTCACCTCTTAGCTTAGTCTAAACAACTTTTCTCATAACTTATTACATGTTTTTGATTATATTTTATTTATGAGGTGAGTTAGAGTTGGATATTATGCTTTGTGGTCTAATATGCATTCAATGCAGGATTAAAGGAGGAAATCAAGGAATTTTGGTAAATACCAAGGTAAAAAATCGAATGGGACAAGGGAGAGGGATTATAGGAGGTAACTCCTCATTTACTACTCCTCCATTCAAATATTCCTCCATTCATCACATCAGCTTGGAGTGCGAACAACCAAATCATGAGGACTAGAAGGCAGTCGAGAAAGTGAGAGACAAAGCACCAGTTTATCTCAAGTTTGGGAGTCGAGCCTCCTTAATTTTAAGGAAGTCATTGGGGACTTTAGATGTATAAGTAGAGAGGCCTAGGACCTCAGTAGGATTCAGATTTTCAATTGTAAAACTCTGCTCTCTTTTCGAGCTGCAAAACTTGTGATAGTTCTTTTGATGTAATTTGTTGTTTTGGTAACAAGAATGAGTTTTGTTTTGAGCCAGCACTGAGTTAAATCAGAGGGATGAAGCTCTTGGGTTAGGGCCCAACCCTAGCAGCCAAGGGTCCTCTTTATTGTACATGTATGATTAGTGTAGATTCATAGCTTCATTGTTAATTTTCTCGTTAGATGCATTTCCATTACAAGTAGTGTATATTAGATTGGTTGTGTGATAGTCTTATTCCATTTGTGCATTATATCAAGTAGTAGGTTAGCAAGGAGAAAAGGGATCACCAAAAGGTTGTTAGCAAGTGTCTCAAGCCTCACTTCCTCCCTCTGGGACCATGACTTGAGGAAGGGACCCTTAAGCAGCCCCAAAAACACAGATTTCTAGTTCTTTTATGAGCTTTGGAGTTTGCTATCTTTAATTTAGTATTTGGTTAATGTTGCAAGGTAGATTTCATTGTCATATTTTTCATCTCCATTTCTGTAGTATATCTCACTCATGCTTTCATTCCTTTCAACAACTTTCTTCATGCATAGTATAGGCAGTTGACTCATTAATTCTGCTTTTCTAGTTTATGAAAATGTATCTTGTTGCATAGCTTTTTGGAAGACACACATGTTTTATGCAGAGCAAGTGCTTCAAGAGGAGACTAATACTTCATAGCTAGCATCCACCTTCCACTTCATCCACCTTAGCCATCCCTTGTTTTCACCATCACCCTCACTAGTTTTTCATCATTTTTCATTGAAATTCTCCCAAACACATTGAGTGAATCTAGCCATCTATCATCTTGGATATTGACTCTTGAATGATCCTAGACCTTCTAACACTCCATTCGACCCATCCCACACCTTTCCTAAGCCTCCCATCACCTCCAACACCTCACATTTAGCTCTTAGTTGTATCCCCTAGTTTTCCTGTAATTCCTACAGGATCATCCTATAGGTTTCTAGTACATCTTGTAGGTTTTCCTGAAACGACCTGTTTTGAGGCTGAATTGATGGAAAACCTATAGTAAGTCACAAAAATCCTCCTAGGTACCATCCACACCATCCAACCACTTCATAAATCTTCTAGCCATCCTAAAACACCCTTAATCCCCCTGTCACATCCACAAAAACAATTAGTTTGCATAAAAAGACCAAAAAATTGAAAACAGATTTAGTTTAGTTTCTTTACTTGTACATTAGTATTGTTTGATGCTTCTTACTTCTGCAACTTAGATAGTAGCATTTGTTTTATGTTGATTTAGCATTTCTTCTTAGCATATCTTCTTAAATGGTTAATTAGGGTAGGGTGTGTTTTAGCATTACATGTTGACCTTCTCCGTTAATGTACTAGAGTAACTCTCTTAGAGTAGATTTACCATTCTTCCATCAAAGAATCAAGCTTCTTCTGACCCCATAGAAGTTTGGCTTGGGACCCCAATGGTCTCTCGCCAGCTGAATAGTGACAACAAGTAGAGCCATCACTTTTACTTGTGCATACAGCACTATCACCCCCAAGTTTGTCTAAACCCCGGGTTGGTAAGTAAAGTTGGTAGCGTAGGAGTTGCGACATCCTTGCTATAATACTGGTGCTCATCACTTTTTGGTGCCATTTTCGGGGAGGTGTCTGAGGAGAATGTGATTACTGCTTTCTTTTCTTCTATTTCTTGTCTTCAATATTCTGCCATTAGTTTATTTATGCAAAAGTAATCTAGTTGTTTCCTTTCTTTCATTTTGCATTATCTGTTTTCCTTTCCATTTTTGCAAGTAAGATTTCAACTCAGCAAGTAGCTTTTTAATTTTGTTAGTAATCTTCATTCAATCAACAATTTCAATTCTGCAAGTACCTTCTAAGTTTGAAAAAATACAAAACCAAACCAAAAATATTTCCTTTCATGCCTCATAGAAATATGGACAACTTAGGAAAGTTTTTGCCAAATACCCCCACTGCATCCAACAACCAACCTTCTCTCTTCTTCGATGGATGTGAACTGGAGGAACCCTTAGGTGAGCAACCTTACATATTTGAAGAACCTACAGGGAAAGAAGAAGAAGAGGAACTCATTCCTACTGATCCAATGGCTAAAAACCGAAATGACAGAGGGAATAGAGAGAGAGTTGAGGGTGCCTTCCCCATCAGGGAAACCAATGGGGACACTAAGATGAAAAATATAAGCCCCTTTGCCCTCCCTCATTTCCATGGCCTGTCCACAAAGGACCTCGACACTTTCCTGTTTGAGTTTGTTGTCATATGCCGAACCTATGGCTATACAGATGATGAGAAAAGTTAAAACTATTTCCATCTACCCTCAAGGATGCAGCGTTGCGCTGGTTCAAGGGTTTACCTAGAGATAACATCAAAACTCGGGCTTAGGTGTAGTAGGATTTTAACAACAAATATGGGGACTACTGTCGGTCAAAGGATACTAAAGGAGAAATTTTCAGGATGACCATAGGCAATGATGAATCCTTAGAGGATTACAAAGAAATATTCCAACTTCATTACAAAAGGGCTAGGTGCACACTTGACCCTGAGTCACTAAAGTTGGTCCTGCTTAGAGGAGTAAGAGAAGATCTTCTGGATACCTTACACTTGTTAGCAGGAGGAGATATCTACCAATTACACTATGAGGATATCAATACTGTCTTTAGAAACCATTCTAAGGCAGCCTGGAAAAAGGGTAGGGGTAGTCAACCTATGGCCAGTTCATCATCTTCCAACTCATCCATCAAGGGTGAAATTGGGAACATGCTGGAAGATTTCAAAAGTGAGATGCTGCAAACCCTTGCCTTGAAAATGGACACCATGAACATTAAGAGGAAGCAGGAGGAAGTAGAGAGAGCCTTGGCCATTTTTTGTCCTAGATGCTCTAGGAGGCATCCCAGGAATGAATGTCCATTGAACTATATTGAAATTTTCTCGGTCTGTGAAGAAAACCACTCCACAAACAAGTGCCCTTATTTATCCAGACTCAAAGCTGTATATCAAGGAGTTGAAGGGGTCAATGAGCAGCTTTGCTACATTAACCAAAGGAGACCTCATGGGCCTAGACCATATCAACAGGGCATGCAAGGGTTGTCCCATGCATATTACAACCCCAACCAAACCATGACCATACCTTATTGGGGACCCCTTGCTCATCCTTCCTGGGCTCACCCGCTCCTTGGTCTTATGCATCTCAGTATCACTCCCAGCCGGCCAGCCAGTCATTTCAACCTTATGCTCTGCCACAACCTCAGTGGAATACACCACTCCAGGGGTGGAGGCCCCAATACAACAATGCTCCAGCTCTATTGCCTCCACAACCTGCCCAACCACATCTCCTACACTCTGCTCCACCCAAGAAACCCCAGATGCCTGCCCAGCCAAATCCGAATCTGAACAACAGGTAGGCTTAGAAAGTATACAGTGGAGAGACATCATATCCAACTTATGCTATGGAAATCCAGGAGATTAACTTGATCTAGGAGAGTTCTCCCGTATAACCAACCTCCACCTCCACCTAGGGAGGTTGAGGAAGAAAGAGAGGAAAGCAACCTTAAAGTAAATCCACCCTTTCTTGAGAGATTAGCCCAACTACTGTAGCCTACCCCAAAAGTGACTGAACTTCTGGGAGAATTGAAAAATCTATGTGTAAAGATCCCTCTTCTCCAGGGAATAAAATATGTTCCCATTTACAATAAGTTGATTAAGGAGAAGTTCTTTAAGAATTGAGGAAGGCGAAAAAGGGATGCCCCTACCATTAATGTCATTGGGCAACTGTCTGACTTAATGCTGGGGCAGGTAATCTGTCCAAAATATTTGGACCCTGGAAGCCTTGTAGTAGATGTGCACATTAATGGTAACATTGTCCCACACACTCTGATCGATCTTGGGGCTGCCATTAATGTGATGACCAAGGACATCATGCTCAAGCTCAACCTCCAAGGTTCATTGAGAAAGACCACAACATTTCTGCAACTTGCAGACCGTTCCACAGTAACTCTTGAGGGAATTGTGGAGGATGTGATGGCCTCCATTGACTCTTGGGAGTACCCTGCAAATTTCCTAGTTCTCCAACCTAAGGCTAAGTTTACTGGTTACCCTCTCATCATTGGGAGGCCATGGTTGGCCACTGCCGATGCTTACATTAGCTGCAGAGTTGGGAATATGACCATCAAGAATGGGCATATGTCCAAGCAATTAGTCCTATACCCTCTTGCTCAACCTTCTCTAGAGCATGACTTACCTTTATGGTTGGAGAAGGAGGAAGAAATTGAATTTTATTCTACTCATCTTTATGCTTTAGAAGCAACCATTGGAGGAGGACAGCATGATGAGGATGACTTGATTGAACTCCTACTCCAAAGTCAAACTCCCAGTTCATTACCATTAGAAGAAGAAGTAAAAGAAACCCAGAACAATCATCCAATTGACTTATGCTTGTCTGATTCCAATCCACTCCATGTCAAAACCATATAACTTGGCCCAGAGAGAACCTTGAAAATAAATCGATCTCTTTCTGCTCTCGGAGAAGAGAAGCTATGCAACATGTTAAAGGAAAATCTAGGAGCCTTCGGTTGGAGTTACAAGGAAATAAAGGGAGTACACCCCTCAGTGTGTACTCACCACATATACATCAAACAAGGTTGCAAGCCGGTCTGACAACCACAAAGGAGGACGAATCCAACTCTTAAAGATATAGTCAAAGAAGAACTGCAAAAACTGCTAGATGTAGGATTCATTTACCTTATCTTCAATAGTGAGTGGGTCTCTCCTTTGGTGTTAGTTCCCAAGAAAAATGGTAAGTGGAGAATTTGTGTCGATTACAGGGATTTGAACAAAGCCACAAAGAAGGGACATTTTCCTCTACCCTTCATTGACCAAGTGTTAGATGGCCTGGCAGGGAAAAGTTTTTTTCTTTCCTAGATGGATTCAGTGGGTACAACCAAATCCAGATCTGCCCAGAAGACCAGGATAAGATCACATTCACTTGTCCTTGGGGTACTTTTTCCTATAGGGTCCTTCCTTTTGGCCTATGCAATGCTCTTGCCACTTTCTAGAGAGCAATCTTGAGTATTTTTGCCGAATTAGTCCATGATGCGGTGGAGATTTATATTGTTGATTTTACACCTTATGGCTATGATTTTCAAGAAGCCCCGTCTAACCTAGACAAAGTACTACATAAATGCATCGAAATGAACCTGTCTCTTAGTCCTAAAAAATTTGAATTCTTAATGGTTGCAGGGACCGTGCTAGGTCATTCAATATCTAAACAAGGACTGCAGGTGGACCCAAAAAAAATAGCTATCATGAAAAGGGTCCCACCTCAAAAACAGAGAGATGTCAGAAGTTTCCTAGGGTTAGCTGGATACTACCGAAGGTTCATAAAGGACTTCAACAAGTTGGCCTCTCCTTTATTTGGTTTGTTGGCCAAAGACTCTGAGTTTATATGGTCAAAAAACTGTCAAGAGGCCTTAGACATCCTAAAGCATAAGTTGGCCACTGCATCGATTCTCCGAGGCCTAAATTGGGCCCTCCCCTTTCATATTCATGCTGATGCCTCACACAAAGCCATAGGAGCATCCCTAGGTTAGATAGATGAAAAAATGCCTTATTCTATCTATTTTATCAGTAAGAATTTATCAAAGGCTGAACTAAATTATATATTGACCGAAAAGGAACTCCTGGATATTGTGCATTCATTAAACAAATCCAGGCATTATATTACAGGCTATCAAACATTTGTGCATACTGACCATGCTGCAATCAAGTATTTAATGAATAAACCAGATGTGAATGCTCAATTATAAGATGGTTACTTTTACTACAACAATTTGATCTAACCATTGTTGACAATCCTCTTAAGGAAAATGTTGTTGCAAACTTTTTGTCTAGAGTAAATCTGTCTACAGGTGAAGAAGGAATGGTGGATGACCAGTTACCAGACGAGCACTTATTTTATATTTTAGTTCTCTCTCTATGGTTTGCTGATATAGAAAACTATTTGGTATCAACATAGTTCCAACCAAATCTCTCTTCCAAAGAAAAGAGAAAAATAGTCAGGAAAAGCATCCCCTTCACTTGGATTGGTGGCAATCTTTTCAAACTTGGCCCATATCAAATCTTAAGAAGGTGTGTCAGGGAGAAGGAAGTATTTGACATCCTTCTGACCTATCATGATGGGCCTTGTGGAGGTCACTTTGCAGCAAAGAGGACATCATTCAAAGTGTTACAAGCAGGCTATTATTGGCCCACTCTTCATCAAGATGTGAAAAAATACACTAGTCAATGTGATCGGTGCTAGGGGATGGGAAGGCCTACTCCAAGAGATGAAATTCCTCTGCCACCTCAAGTGAATTTCGAGCCATTTGACAAGTGGGGAATGGAATTCATTGGGCCTATTGACCCTCCTTCAAAGCAAAAACAATACATTATTGTGCGCACCGATTATTTGATTAAGTGGGCTGAAACCAAGGTAATTAAGGCAGCAACAGAAGAGAAGGTGACTGAGTTCCTAAGGGAGAATGCATTCTACAAATTTGGGTACCCTAGAGAGCTGGTCACAAACTAAGGTAGCCAATTTACCTCCAACATGATTGAAGACTTACTCAGCCATCACAAGATCAAGCATAGAAACTCCACTCGCTATCATCCACAAGCTAATGGGCAAGTGGAGGTGACCAACAGAGAATTGGAGGGCATCTTGACCAAAGTGGTGAGCAGAAGTAGGAAGGACTAGGCAGAAAGGCTAGTTGAGGCCACCTGGGCCTATAATACCACATGGAAGACCACCACTGAATTCAAACCCTATGAGCTAGTCTATGGGAAAAAGGCCTTGATTTCTATTGAACTTGAATATAACACATTAAGGATGGCAACCCAACTAGATCTGGATCTCATCAGTGCAAAGAAAGAGAGATTGTTCCAGTTGAATGGTTTGGATGAATTCAGAATGCAGGCCCTCATACATACAGAGGTAGTTCAACTTCAAAGGAAGATCTGGCATGATAAAAATATCAAGGAGAAGCAATTTCAGGAAGGTGATTGGGCGTTGTTATATGATTCTAGGTATAAAGACTTCAAGGGAAAGTTAAGGACAAGATGGCTCAGACCTTATGTTGTGGAAAGATGCCATGATAATGGTTTAGTGCAAATCAGAACCATAGATGAAGAAGCCATTCCTTTTCTTGTTAATGGACACTGATTGAAAATTTACAAGAGACCTTTATCAAAACAAGAGTTCATTGAAGATATCAATAAAACAATGATGATAATGGAGCAAGTTCCAACTCCTCCCTCATCAAATCATTGAGAAAAAGAAAAAAGAATAAGGACTTAGGTGAAAACCTCCATGAGGCGCTTGAGTCCCATCATTGGGTTGAAAATACCTTGAGGCGGCTCAGTGGTGTCAAAACAAACAAAAAAAAATAAAAAGAAGAAAAACAGAATAAGAAATATCCCTAGGTGAAAACCTTTCTTGAGGTTCCCAGGGCAAACAACTAGGGTGAAAACTTCTCAGAGGCAGCCTAGTTGTTTTAAAAAAAAATAAAAATAAAAATTTAATGATGAAATTTCCATTTGCAGGTGAGCAATAAGGACGGTCAAGGAGAAAAAGAGGATCCCAATGAGACCCCTGCCACTCACATATTTATTTTTTCACCCATTACCATGCATCCCTCCATCATTTTTATCGTTTTTTCACTCCATTGATTCAGTTTATAAAAACACTGTGTTTTCTACAGGATGATCCTGTAGGAATTACAGTGACCCAAAAATCCTACAAGAAGCAATCCGAAGGAAAATTACGGAATTGTTAGGCCCCTAAAATTCACCCTCTTCATGATCTATCACCACACCTTGTCCACCATCATCATCCCTGCACTCACCATTAAAAAAAAAATCAGTTTCAAGAGTTTTTTCTAGTCTTCGAAAAAAGGAAACAAAGAGGAATAAAGAGCATCACCTAAATATTCCTTGCTCTCCACACTCCCACTTCTTTCCATCCATGTCACCATCCTCATAGCCCCAACAAGAAAAATGATTAAAGAGTTTTGAGGGAGAAGCAGAAACAAGTCTTCAGCATGATGATCCAGGAGCTCCAAAGCAGCAACATCATATCTTCAACCACAGGTACCTGCAAAAACAAAGAAGCCATTAGCAGAAAACAAGAGGAAGAAGAAGAATAACATGCAACAAATACACACAGCAACACCTCTGGTCTTCGACAACTACAACATAGCATTGGAACCACAGGTAAGTATCCCGCTCGCTCTCTCATATGCATCATGTAATCAAAAAAATGTAAGGGTTACGAGATAGTTGGTTTATAAGTGAAAAGGTGGCTAGTTAACTTGGCCACCTTCGTTCAGTCAACACATGCACAACCGGGTGTCCTCTCACACGTGGTTGCAGTCAACTCAAAGACAGAGAAGGAGTAGGACAAAAAGTGGTTAAAACTACAGATCCATAAGGTGGGAGATGATTACGAGGAGTGGGAAATGATGAGGTGGTAGTGGGGACCAACGGTCCAAAAATGGAAACGTACCTTTGCTTCCAGCACACCACCTCACCCCGAATCACCATAAGAGGAAATAAAACATCATTCCCATGCATTCATGCATTTCACTTCCTCGAAACTCCCTCACTCAAGTCGCTCTCATACCTAGGAAACCCACCGGAAGCAAAACTCCATCGTTTCACTGCATAGGAATTCCTACAGGACTGCACAGGAATTCCTACAGGAGCATGCACAGGAATTCCTACAGGATACACAGAGACTATCTATAGGATTGGCAGAGAAGAGTTCAGAAGGGATATCACGGGAGTTGGCCACTGCAAACAATCTAAAGAGGTAGGCTCTATAATTACATCCCTCTTTGCAAGTAAATGAACCAAGAATCCTCTAAGTTTGAGTGAATTTAGCAACTGTGTGAAGGGAATTACATACACAATCATCTCTATTTTGGTTCTGCATTTGAAAAATTGTTTCAACCCTCTCATTTTCTCCTCAAGCTTCACCAACAAGATGATAGGAGGGTTTAATAGGAGAGAACCCACCAACACTGTGAGAATCCAACAACACCCCCAAGTGCTTGAAATCTTCACAAGACATAATTGGATGGGGTTTTTCGAAAAATTCAGAGGGTATGATGATGAGGTGGCTCAAGAATTTTCTCTCTCCCTCACTCCACTCACCAGAATCCATGCCACTATTGTAATAAGGGGCCTCACTATAGATCTCACCCCTGAGCTCATCAGCAAAGTCACCACACTCCCCCTAGGAATACCAGGGAGAAAAGAAGAAGAAGAAAAGAGGCAGTGGGAAGAGGTAGAAAAGAAAGCAGGCTTCTATGAACAAGAAGAGGAGACCACAACAGAGGCATGGGATGTCAGAGAGGCCACTAGAGCCATGAAGGATATGGATATTGATTAAGTTGCTTAGAGGATGAGCAACACTTTCAGTAGGGGGTGATGATGAGCCTCATCATTGGGTAATTATATGGGCCTTAATTCACCTCCTAGCTTAGTCAAACCAACTTTTCTCATAACTTATTACATGTTTTTATTATATTTTGTTTATGAGGTGAGTTAGAGTTGGATATTATGCTTTGTGGTCTAATATGCATTGAATGCAAGATTAAAGGAGAAAATCAAGGAATTTTGGCAAAGACCAAGGTCAAAACTCGAATGGGACAAGGGAGAGGGATTATAGGAGGTAAATCCTCCTCATTTACTACTCCTCCATTCAAATATTCCTCCATTCATCACATCAGCTCAGAGTGCAAACAACCAAATCATGAGGACTAGAAGGCAACCGAGAAAGTGAGAGAAAAAGCACCAGTTTATCTCGAGTTTGGGAGTCGAGCCTCCCTAATTTTAAGGAAGTCATTGGGGACTTCAGATGTATAAGTAGAGAGGCCTAGGACCTCAGTAGGATTCAAATTTTTGATTGTAAAACTCTACTCTATTTTCGAGCTGCAAAACTTGTGACAGTTCTTTTGATGTAATTTGTTGTTTTGGTAATAAGAATGAGTTTTGTTTTGAGCCAGCACTGAGTTAACTCAGAGGGCTGAAGCTATTGGGTTAGGGCCCAACCTTAGCAGCCAAGGCTCCTCTTTATTGTACATGTATGTTTAGTGTAGATTCATAGCTTCATTGTTAATTTGCTCATTAGATGCATTTCCATTACAATTAGTGTATATTCGATTGGTTGTGTGATATTTTGCTTCCATTTGTGCCTTATATCAAGTAGCAGGTTAGAAAGGAGAAAAGGGATCACCAAAATGTTGTTAGCAAGTGTCTCAGCCTCACTTCCTCCCTCTGGGACCATGACTTGAGGAAGGGACCCTTAAGCAACCCCAAAAACACAAATTTCTAGTTCTTTTATGAGCTTTGGAGTTTGCTGTCTTTAATTTAGTATTTGGTTAATGTTTCAAGGTAGATTTCGGTGTCATTTTTTTCATCTCCATTTCTGTAGTAGATATCACTCATTCTTTCATTCCTTTCAACAACTTTCTTCATGCATAGTATAGGAAGTTGACTCATTAATTCTGCTTTTCTAGTTTATGAAAATGCATCTTGTTGCATAGATTTTTGGAAGACACACATGTTTTATGCAGAGCAGGTGCTTCAGGAGGAGACTAAGACTTCATAGCCAGCAGCCACCTTCCACTTCATACACCTTATCCATCCCTTGTTTTCACCATCACCCTCACTAGTTTTTCATCATTTTTTCATTGAAATTCTCCCAAACACATTGAGTGAATCTAGCTGTATATCATCTTGGATATTGACTCCTGAATGATCCTAGACCTTCTAACACTCCATTGCACCCATCACACACCTTTCCTAAGCCTCCCATCACCTCCAACACCTCAAATTTAGCTCTCGGCTATATCATGTAGGTTTCCTGTGGTTTCTAGTACATCTTGTAGGTTTTCCTGAAACGACCTGTTTTGAGGCCGAATTGATGGAAAACCTCTAGGAAGTCACAAAAATCCTCCTAGGAACCCTCCACACCATCCAACCACTTCATAAGCCTTCTAGGCATCCTCAAACACCCTTAATCCCCCTGTCACATCCACACAAACAATTAGTTTGCATACTTGATTTTGCATAAAAGGACCAAAAAAGTGAAAACAGATTTAGTTTAGTTTCTTTACTGGCACATTAGTATTGTTTGATGCTTCTTACTTCTGCAACTTAGATAGTAGCATTTGTTTTATGTTGATTTAGCATTTTTGCTTAGCATAGCTTCTTAAATGGTTGATTAGGGTATGGTGTGGTTTAACATTACATGTTGGCCTTCTCCATTACTGCAGTAGAGTAACTCTCTTAGAGTAGATTTACCTTTCTTCCATCAAAGAATCAAGCTTCTTTTGACTCCATAGAAGTCTGGCTTGGAACCCCAGTGGTCTCTCACCAGCTGAATAGTGACAACAGGCAGAACCATCACTTTTACTTGTGCATACAACAATGTCACCTCCTAGTTTGTACGAACCTCGGGTTGATAAGTAACGCTGGTAGCCTAGGAGTTGCAGCATCCTTGCTGCAATATTGGTGCTCATCACCCGTAGAAGTGTCTAGAGTTTCTTGACTTCTTTTAATGATGAGGACTTTATTCACGATCATCTAAATGTCTCTTCCTCTTCTATTATCTCGCCTTCTCCTATCATCACCTCTTCTTCTTCTATTGTTTTGTATGTTATTATTGCAGCTTTATTTGGATCTTGAAGCATCTCTCTTTCTCGGACAATCTTGGGCACAGTGACTACGATTGTGGAAATTGAAGCATTCGATATCCCTTAATCTTCTATTAGAGTCCTTTGATTCAAGAGGAGGCCTTTTTGAACCAAATGGTCTTTCCTTTCCCCTTTCATTCTTGTCTCGAGTAACAACTGCAACAAAGTATCCTTCGTCATGCTTTTGAATTCTCCCTCTGTCAATCATCATGGTCTCCTCTTGAGTACATTTACCAATGAGTTGATCAAATGATGAAAATACATTATTGCTGCTTTGCGTAGTAATAAAGGTCTCCTAAACAAGGGGAAGACCTCAAAGAGTGATCAATACCAACTCCCTATCAGATACTTGTTCACCTGTAGCTTGCAATTGATCCCTTAAACGAGATACCCTCATGATATAGGATTGCAAATATTCTCACTTTTCTCATCTTTATCTCTTTAAGTTTATCTTTCAAGGAGATGATGTGATTCAAGTTGTTAACGTCATACATTCCAACCATCTTATCATACATACCCTTAGATACCTCCAAGTTACCAACATAAACAATCAAATGATATTATAAACCATCAATGATACTTTTCTTTTCTTTGATATCACATTTCTTGTACTTGGATTTTACAGTAGCAGAAGCATTCACTTTGAGGCTCAGGTACCTTTCCTTGTACATAATCCAAAACATTATTGTCATCCAATATGAATTCCAACCTTATCTTCAAAGTAACAAAGTTAGATGGGTCACCCAGCGTCTCATTATCCTTGAAGTAATAGCTAGACATATTGACCAAATCAAATAGGTTCCTTTAGATTCTTTCAAAGATGATTGCTCTTGTCTCTTGTCTCCTTGGGCTTTTCTCTTCACCTTAGATCTAATACCATGTTAATTTTCCATTGTTGTATGTTGTTACAATAACTTTGGCCCAATTCTTATCTTTTATTAGCAACCTTTTCAAAACAATTTAATCTTCAAATGATCAATAGTAATTGTAGATATAAAATTAAATGCAACGAATAATAGGAGACAAATAAGAGACACCAAGTTTCGTCAAAGGTCAGGGAAAAACCCCATAAGGGGAAAAACTCTTCCAAACTCTTCTTCTTATTAGATTGTCATAAATGGTTCAACAAAGAGAGAGAGTACAATATTCCAATTCACCAATCACAAGATTATCCAACAAACCAACCAAACAATATCTCAAATATGACCCAATAGATAGATTTGCTTCATATTAGAGTTTTCCAGTCTGTGATCAACAATCAAAATCCACGGTCACATGTTATCAAAACCCTAGGTCATAGCCACATGAAGCTAGTGACCATGCGTGTGGCTACAACTCTTCAAATACATAGAAAACCATGTATGTGTGTGACTACAACTGAGATTTCCTTGTTCCAACCCTGCGACTACAGAAAAAACCCTAATCCACATGTGCAAGCTTAGACCCTACAATTTTGGACCTGTATGAACCAATTCTGCAAACCAACCTCAAACTTGTGTGAGCCAAATCAAAGAAGAGAGAAGAAGAAGATGCTTGATGATGATGTCCAAATGAGGTTCACTTGACTTGTATTTATAGGCTTCCAAGGGTGTCCAATTTCTCTTTTGGGCCAACCTATCCTTTTGTGCACATGTGGGTTTCCATATTAAAAATATATTTTTCCTCAACCAAATTAAATTCTTCCAAGGGATAGGAGGGGTATTTCTTCATGAGGAAGGTTGTCCAAAGGAGGGAATTTGTCCCTAAGATGCCAAATTAACATGGTCAACATTGGTCAAATTTTTTTCTTCTTCTCCTCACTCTCCTTTTCATGTGTGAACAAATAACATATGAGTTTTGATTATTTGAATTGTTTCACAAATGGAGGAGGTCTAATGTGTATATATAGTGGTCAAATCAAGTGGGTTTTGACTAAGGGTAACACCTATTCAATTGGTAGGGCTGACTAGACTTTCTGGAGCCTATACGATTTCAAAAATAATATTGCTTTCTTTCAATTTGGCTAACTTGAATATCAACTATAGTTAGAAAAAATCAACATTCCCTCTTAGCTAGGGAGGTATTCAACTTCCAATTTCTCATATGTCTTCTTTGCTAAAAAATTTCTCCATCCAAAAAAAAGATCGAATGATCTTGCTACATTGACGTATCCATCCAATCCATGTTCTAATCTAGAACCATGTGGAAAGGATCTTGCATCAACATCATGCAAAGGATAGACTAGTGATGTACTAGTCAAATCCCCTTTGCAAATGGATCTACTCACCTACTAGCCAAAACATTTGGTGATATGATTAGAACCTTTTGACCAAGGTCAACAAGGATTTTCCTAGGTCACTAGCTCAACAAGTCGTTACTTGGAGTAAGGTCAATACCTTTGACAAAAAAAAATGGTGAAACCTTGGGCTAATTACCATTATTGCCTGCTAATTGAATGGTAAAACACTTTCCCGATGATAAAGGCACTCACTCTACCCACTAGCCAAGCACCTCTTGGGAATATGTTCAAAACCTTCTGATCAAGGGAGAACTTTGAGTATTGATTCTCTTTGGGCCATTCTCCCTTGCCACATTACATGGCCCCTGGTCAATACCGTTGCCCTGTCAATATCCTAACCTAGGGATAATGTATGTCATTGATGCTACATCATCAACACTGCCTCTAAATGAAGGAATAATTCTCAACCACTCCAAGCTTGTCCCTGAAGTAAACAAACTTCATCTTGGGATAGAGGCTCTATAAGAATATCATAAACCTACTCATCTACAGAAATGTACTAGAGCCATACTTCTCCCTTTTTTACCATGTCTCAGTACTTGATCTCAATGTGCTTCGACTTGTCATTATGGATATCTCCAACACCTGATCAAACAATCCTGTGAGTAGTTTTCAAAGCCATACTGATTCACAATTCACCAAACTAGCTATAATATACTCAGCCTCTACAGTATTGAATGTGATAAATTTCTTCTTCCTGCCTATCCATGATATCATAACGTAACCAAAACTAAAGCAACATCCTGATGTGCTATTTTTTTCTTCTACACTCTCTTCCCAATCTGAATTTGTATATCCCCATAGTTGTACTTAATCATTTGAGATATATCTCAATCCATATCCAATTGTACCATTTCAGCTCAACCATAAACTGCTTGACTTCCTTCACTGGATCCATCACCACAACTAATTTTTGGTCACCCTAACTGGGTGCTCCCTCTAACATTGGAACAAATCCTGTTGTGGCAACCTTGGTTGCTCCATCTACCATTGATGAATGAATCATATCTTCTATTTGGAATGGTCCGCTCATAGGATGCATAGTACTCTTAGAGATCTCATGTATCTAAGCATCTAGTCTGAAAATATTATAGTCCATAATCTGACAGACCTCAATAGTATACTTCCCTTGACTAAGGAAGTAATGAATCAAATCTAGATCCTTAATCTCGAACTCAGAGGTCAACTCCCTCTGGAACTGAAGCAAGGATTGACTTCTCCCTCTATCACAAAAGAAAACCCTCCTACTATTGTCTCTCCCTCTGTCACGTGAGTCGTACTTTTGTCAGAAACAAGTCATATTATAACAACATCAACCAAGGCTCAATAGATATTGATCAATTAGAGTATACCATTCCCTAAGTTCATACAAATCCTTCTTAAGTCTGCAAGCATGAGATTCCCTCTCATGTGCATCAAAACCCTAAGGTAGCTCTATTTACACTTCTTCCTCAATCACTCCATTGAGAAAAATAATCTTTATATCCATCTGATGTAATCTCCAACCCATAACAAAATTAACAGAAATAATAATACTAATAGAAGTGTACCTAGAAATTGGAGTAAATATCACTTTATGGTCCTCTCCTTCTTTCTGGGAGAACCGTCTTACCATGAAGCTTGCTTTGTACTTCTCTTTTCTACCATCTACCATATGCTTGGTCTTGTAGATCCACTTGGAAGTCACCATTGACTTCCCTTCAGGTATCGACACAATTTCCTCCATGTTGGCATCCTTCAAACCTGTTGGTTTTCTTTCTCCCTCTAATCTAGGAGCATTCCCTAGCATTTGGTATGGTTCTAGATGTCAGAAAAATTTCTTGTTTGAACACAAATCACTCTAGTTGAGTTTATGCTTGATTATGGGAGAATCCTCTCTCCACAAACATTTCCTCGTTCTTCCCATTTCTTTCATCTACTGCCAGAGCCTTGAAAACCTTCACGATGTACTAACAGACCTCATTAGGTGGACATGGAAGGAAAAATTATAAGCAAGAAAAAGATACAAGGACAAGAGGATGACTGGAAATAATAATAATCAAGGAATAATGATATGAATTACTTATCTTTTTATCTGAGGATTGTAGGGAATTCTCAACTCCCTCTTGATTCTTGCCTTCTTGTAGAAATCATTGAAATCCATTTGCAAACTTACCATGTTAGAAACTACTCATCCTCATCCTCATCATCACCTACTAATGCATGTAGCTTTCCTTTCCTTGCATTGATTGTATTAGCTAGGGTTTCATCGTTGAGTTACAAAACCACACCAAAGGATCAACTACAAGCTTAGTAAGTCATTTTTGTGCTATTAGGAAGATAACCCAAGTATAAACTCCATCGGTATTCGACACTCTAGGTCCCATTCTAGGGTTTCACTATCCCTTAGGATCAAGATTAAATACAAGTCATATCCTTTTAAACTTTTATGGTTTGCAAAACCTAAGACTTTCAAATTTCATTGAAACCCTTTGCAAGTCCAACAACCTTTTAAATTATCTTGTGAATCTCATCACTGGAATTTATTACTTTATAGGCGAAGAAATATTTCTCCTCATCTCCCTCAGGATTTGGAGTATCTTCCTCAAAAACTTCAAATCATTTATCACTGTGCATTATGGATATAAGTCTTAACTACACATAATGTCCTTATTCTTAAATACTCACTCAGGGATTTCATCTTTTTTATCAACATCAATCAACATAATATAAGTCTTCCTTGTCCTAGCTCTACCAACCTTTCAAGTCTAGGTCTTGGTCATTCTTTCTCAAGTTTAATTCAGTCTTACACTCCAAATGCTCAACAATAACCTTAGAATATAACAACTTCCTTAGATGTTCCTTAACTCTGACCTGAAGTGACTTCCTAGTTCCCCCAATATAGATTTTTCTTCAAGGACATGGATACAATAAACCTCGTTCTGAAACAGGAGTCTTCAAGGTCCTTAAACAACTCAGATTATTAATGAACTTCACAAATTTTAAAATCTTGTGCCAGGGACTTCAAATTCACCATTCTTTCTAATACTTCAAACAAATAATTTTCATTTGGTATCAGTTCCAATTTCCTCAGTTTGAAACAAATGTTTGCCTTTTCTTCAATTGTATTATAAATGTGGTCTGACTAACTAAAATTTGTGTCATCCATATCTTTGATAATGTCTTCACTACCATCTTGAGGTACTTTCCACCTTCTGGCCACCGTTTGAGGCTTCTTGACCTCTATTGCTGTCATACTGAGGCCTTTTCAACCCTCTCGAGGTCATCCCTAAGGCCTTTCGCCCCTATGTAGCTCATACTGAGGCCTTTCTTGACCCTCTACATCTCAGATTGATGCATTTCCTGACCCTCTATAGCTCAGATAGAGGCCTTTCTTGGCTTCTTCTAGGCCTGTGGCCTAGCCTCAATGATTCGTGACCTTGTTTTCTCATGACTTTAGGCCTCTCGACCTCCCTTCTAGGGCTTCAACCCTCCTCCAAGGAACAATAAAAACTCGGTTTTACCTTAACCAACACACAATTCACTATGTATTTGTTGATATTTCTATGGGAAACACACTAGAAATAATTTTATTCCATAGATAACTACTTCCAATGATTAGTTAGCATTAATTTCACACAACATTCATCCAGTATCATTAAGCAGTTATACAAAATAAAATTTCAACCAATAAACATGAAAGAGTAGTAGAAAAATAACCATGAGATAATGAGACAAGAGGCACATAAATTAGGCTCGAGGCCAGGGAAAAACCCATAAAGGGGAAACCCCAAAAATATTTCCTTATGAGAGAGAGATTTCATTATTCATTAGTACATCCAATAAAAGCATGATATCAAGATAAGAGATAACCAAAACATGGTCTCATAGTTGGCATGCCTCTCTTCTTTATTTCCTCTATTTTTCGTCCTCCTTTCCTCCTTCTAGCTTCACTAGAATATATAAAAGAATATGTAACGCAAATTTCCCAAATGAGGAGTGCTGCGCATTATAGTCTTTAAAGGGGGTGAAATGGGTGCCTCTTGGGGGCCTAGCTGACTTGAACAAAAGGAGGGTGTCTTGAGGAATTTAGGAGGCATAAATCAAAATTCAAATTTTCTAATGTGTTCATGATGCAAAATACCCACCATGGCTACCATATTTCCAATAGTATCCTCAATAATATGTGCTTCTTCAAGTCTCTTTAATGGTTTCTCTTTCACCTAGGCTTTGATACCATGTTGATTTTTCAAGGAAATATTATCTTCTAAACTTATAATCACTTTCTATTGATTTATTTAACCAAGCTTACTTATTTCACATACATAATTAAGCAATTATATATAGAAAATCTCAACAATAATGCAATAATGACAGTAGGATCATAAAGAGACAACCAAGCACAGAAAGAGACAAGTTTTCACCTTCAAAACGGAAACTCGGAAGAAAACCCAAAAATATTTTCTAGGAGAAATTCTTCAGTTTAATAAAGTTACAATCTAATATTTCCCATCAAAATTGGTAAAATAGACCACATAAATCATACAAGTCAAACCTAGTAAAAAAAAATTAAAATCCAACTTCCTGATGTTGCCCAAAATTTAGTCAACCGTAGGCAATAGGGCTGAAATTTTGCCTCTTGCAGCTACCTCAAAATATCGATCAAATTGCCTCAGAGTTCGGTCAAATAGTGCCTCATAAATTTTAGTCAAGTTTTGGTCAATGTTGGTCAAAATTATATCTTCTTCTTGTCTTTGTCCTTACACATGTGGAGAAAGAACAAATGATTTTTGATGATATGAATTGCTTTCCAAAAAGAGGACAGATGTGTATATATAGTGGTCAAGTCAAGTGGTTTTTACCAAGGGTCACACCCATTTAATTAGTGGGGCCAACCTAACGTTTTGGAGCCTTCATGAGTTCAAAATAATATTTTTCTTTCTTTCAATTTAGTCGACTTGAATACTAACCACAATGACCAAAAATCAACATTTCCATGGATTCTTATGGTGGATCGTGGATGATGCATGGTGTAGTAAGTTAGTTTATTTATTTTGTCTTATTTTAATGTTTTATTGGATGAATGTTGAAGTGATATGTTATTTGGTATTTTCTTCGTTGTCATTGCTAAAATAAACCCTTGAGAAATTTGAGGAATAAAGTTAGTTCTCTCTATACCTTAATCACCTTGAAAATTTGAGACCCTTGATTTTAAATCGTAGGATAAGTTAATTTATTTTCCCTAAGCTTGTTTGAACCTTTCTATCACTCCAAGTATACCATGAAATTGTTTGATTCCTTTAACTCATATGCCTCACCCCAAAAGTATATATTGGCAAACTAAGGCAATGATCTTCTATCCTCCAATGCACAATATTCTTTATTATCCTTAAAACTATTTTGTTATGTTTTCCTCTCTATGATCATTTAATAATCCCTTGATTATTTGTTTGGGAACCTATTTGAGCATATATTAGTTGATCTAAACCTTTATATTGAGCCATATGAACCTTCAAACTCAAATATTCGAACCACCAAGCCCTAACATCTTATTTCTAGGAGAGATCCCTTAGGTCAAAGGAGAGTTGGATAGAAACAAGAACACAATTAGCGAGGTGAAAATTCCCCGTCTGAGGTTTAGTGGGCCCCTACTTGAGCTTTCAAACTTTATCTCAAGAAGAGTGATATTTTATTGTAACAATGAGTTCAATGATATCTAATTTAATGAGATTTTGAAAGATTTTATGTCTTTGTTATGGCTTTGTAATTCCTTATTTATTTCATCATTGAACCTTGTTTTTTTCTTTGATGACTCCATTACTTATTATACTTTACTGAGATGGTCAAAGGAGAGTTGGATAGAAACAAGAACACAATTAGCGAGGTGAAAATTCCCCGTCTGAGGTGTAGTGGGCCCCTACTTGAGCTTTCAAACTTTATCTCAAGAAGAGTGATATTTTATTGTAACAATGAGTTCAATGATATCTAATTTAATGAGATTTTGAAAGATTTTATGTCTTTGTTATGGCTTTGTAATTCCTTATTTATTTCATCATTGAACCTTGTTTTTTTCTTTGATGACTCCATTACTTATTATACTTTACTGAGATAGTTAAAAAATTTATTAGGTTTAGGAATAGAATTTACCCATTTTCATAAATTATTTTACTAGGTTTGGTTATTTTTTTCTTTATTTTTTAAACCAAGTTTTGGTGATTTTTTTACTAGGTCCAGTTTTAATATTAACTGCACTCGAACCTTAATTTGACTTTCAATTGGATATACCAAGAAATATAAATGTTGAATGTATAAAATAATCAATGTTGATTTCCAAATTTGTGGCCTTGTATATAAGTATGATGGAAGAAGGCCTTGTGACTTTTCATTGAAAAGGTATGAATTTTTAATGCAAAACTTATTTATATATGGTATTTATTATTTATTGGGTGAAAATGTGAAAATGGGAAACACTTTTTGGTATGTGGAGAAAATTTTGGCTATGTTCGGTAAACTCTCTGTTGAGAAAAAAAAAGTCAAAATGTTTTCTCGGCCGAGAGTTTGATCATTTCTCAATCGAGAGTTTGAAACTCTTTTGGCCAAGTGTTTAGTATAGTTAATCTCTGATTTCCAAACTCTCGACTGATAGTTAAAAAAAATTTTGGCTGAGAGTTTCGCGAAAAAAAATTTCAGACACAAACTCCCGGATGGAATTCATATTCTAACTAAATCTCTCGGCCGAGATTCTTATATTCTAATATATTCTCTTGGATGAAAGTTCGTTTGAAAACAAATTCTTGGGAACAAACTCTTGGACAAGAGTTTATATTCTATTTAAAATCTCTCAAATAATGGTTTAGATTCAATTTAAAACTCTCAACCAAGAGTTCATATTCTATTCTCAGCCAAAAGGTTGAAAGGTATGAATTAGAAAGAGAAAGGTGTTGGTAGCCATTTTTTCCCTCACCAACGAAAACCTTACCGCCAGCTGTAGTTCCTCATGGGAAATTTTTAGAGAGAAACAACCCATAACTTTTGCGCTGTGTAAGGATAAGAACAGATTTGTGGATGGATCTTAGAACAATTTTGTAACTGGCACAACCATTACCATTACAATGTGTTCAGCTTTCCCCGGACAACCGACACTATCATTACCACCAATCATGAGGGCTTTGTCATCATCTGAAAAAATGAGATATTTTTTCCAACAACTTTCTTCCCCTGCCCACGAACATTTATGGCACTTTTATGTCTTTCATAGAAAATTGAAACATGTAAATTAAAAATGTAAATTAAAATTCCTGGAATGTGTGGTGATGTCATAATGGCATTAAATTCATCTAAAAAATCATCCAACAAGAAATTCTTGTGAGATATTCAAATAACTTCCATATTTTCAACCATGGATCATGTTCTTGTAGGGATTATTGGTGAAGTTAACTAAAATAATATTTCATTCACTTGCGTTGGTGGTCACAATTTCCTTTTATTTTTATTTATACTTTATAATGTTGTGTTTGGTATTCAAGCTTAGTGCAATTTTAGAATACTAGAGATTGCATTGATTAGCTCGGGGAAACTTAAAAACCAAGTTACAAAGCACATCTATATTTACATTGCTAATTGATCCGTAAATGAGGAGCTTATAACCTACTCACTTGACTAACATATATCCTTTGAAGAATTTACTTCTAGTCTCTGTTCTCCATCTTATACAAGGATCTCTATCTTTGAAAATGGCTACAAGGACTCTATTCTAGATTGCGATTTGGAGTGCAAACTTCTATATGATCTGTAATATGGAAATCGACAAATAAAATGTTGCTTAATCAAAATTCAATTGCTTACCATTTGACTCCTTCCAATAGCTTGTGAATTACATGGGTTGCCTATAGCATATTCAAAAGCATTGTGATTCATATCTCAATGCTTAATGAGTTAGTGAAATATAATGGTGACATAGATCCCAATATTATTACACATATAGCTATATCCCAATTCAGGCCACAAATTTCATTGCAATGCTACTAGAATACATATTCTTATCATTGGGATGTACAAAGCTTCAAATTAACTTTCACTAGAAACTAGAAAAAAATTCACAATGCCTTGACAAGTTTCATGTGATTTTAATGAAACTCCAATCCAACTTGTACTACATATTCCCTCACATGTGAAAATTTATGGCACATTTATGTCTCTCATAGAGAACTGAAAATCTTGTAAATTATAAATGTTTAAACTTTGCAAATTATGTGTGATTCAAAATTGGTGATTAACTTGAAAAACAACAAGATCATCTTTGGAAACATCTACCCACATTTTAAACTATGGGACATTAGGGATTCTTTCACATCGTTTGACTGGCTTTCCTTTTCACATATTCATAGAGAATTTAATACTATTGCAGATGGAGTATCTAAAGATGCACTTGACTTGCCTATTAGTACCATTTTCATAGTAAATTTCATTAAAGACAAGGATCATGGCCAAATGGTGATAATTCATGCATGACTTTCAAACTATCTAGGTCAGTTTCCTATTAGCAAAGTTGAAGGTTTTGTGTTTCCACCTCAAAATATGTTTATGATTTATTAGTTTATAGCTAGGTACAATTCAATTTTGAACTAATTCCATATTTTTTTTAACTATGTGACAAGCATCAAAGTAATTGAACTAATTCCATATTGTTTTTGTTAACTATGTTAGAGGCATCAAAGTATGTTTATGTATTATCTTTCATCTTCAAAGAGTGAGAGTGATAGTTTAAAAGATCCATTATTTTTTGGCAAAAGTAACAAATATATATTCATACTCATATTAAAAATGGTTTTGTCATAGTTAGTTCCCCCTTTATGGATTCCTTCATCCTTCCAAACTTCAATTTCACGTGGCTATCTAAGTTTGAAAATATGATATTGCTTACTAACAACTTTCAGTGTGCCATGTATGTGGAACATCTCCTTCCAAAAATGGAAGGATATTGAGATGTTAGCTTTTGATCATACTTCTTTTCCATCCTTGAAACTATAAGATCATATTGAAAAGGGTATTGGTGGCCATGGAAATTTCTTATCCTTGGAGATGGTTGACTTTTTCTTTGATACGAACCTTTTTCTAGCATTGTTATTCTTTCATATTAAATAATAAAAATATTTAAATCTATTTAACTTTAATTCTTGCAAAATGTAAATCTTCAAGATTAATATTAATAACTAGTCCTCTTGTATATAGGAATAATGGCATTAAACAACCCCTCCAGTGACCCCTTGTGAGGAGGAACCAGATTAGGTTCCAACAAACATATTAGATGACATTACGAGGGGTCTCTTAGGCATACTACAAGTACACATTTGATTGCTAGTATACATGTTCAACGTTATGCTATAAATTCAATGTTTAACATGTGAATAATCTTCTTTGATGCATGTTTAATGTGAAAAAATATCATTGTTGATAGGTGCATGGGTCTCACTTGAGGTTGGAAGTAATTATTTGAGTATTATGCCTTTGAGAACCAACCAACTATTTGATAGAGTTGGTTCGGGTAAAATATGAATATAAATATTGAAGTGAGATGTTTAATGCATGAAAATTTATCACACATATATCATAATTGTGAATCTGATGTAAATTGTATAGCCTATGCATATAGATATGTTGACAAGGCTTTAGGAATGAGTAGACATGATTCTAATGGGTCTACTTTGCATGGTAGAGGTGCACATTCGATTGCTAGTTAACATGTTCAATTCTAGACAATATATAAATTTAACGTTTAACATGTGAATACTTTCTTCTTTCACACACATTTAATGTGAAAAAATATCATCATCCATAGGTGAATTCTCTAAGCGTGAGGCTAGCCATGTTGATTCTCAGCAAGTCGTCCAAGAGCATTCAAGTGAAATTTGAACATAAATCTTGTTCAAGATATGTTTAATGTTAAAATTATCCCATCTCTCATACTTATGCACGATTGGAAATTTGATGTTTTGTATAGGGCATAATAGCTCTGAGTTTGTTTCCTCAGAAGGGGAAAATCGTCCTTTGAATGAAGGCTCAGAGAATGAGAGAGTTCATGGACCAGGTAATTTTAAATGTAGACATTTTTTGAATACGAATTTTCCAAGTGAAATTAATTTATATTTAAATAGTATGTGAAAATTTATCATGTTACGTGTTTTGATCATGCTCCTGTGGGATGTCGTGATGGTGGGATAGGTCGTAGGGATCAATAGTGTGCTTGCAATGAAAAATATGAACCTCTTTACCCCCATACTTGAGATGTTCCTAAGGAGGTGCCTTGGGAAGACAATATCTCCTCTCTTTCTCTTGAGGACTTCAAGGTGTATTTAGCGAGATTGCAGAATGAGCTAGAAAATAACAATCTCTCTAGATCTACTAGAGATTGTCTCCAAATATTTTTGTACATTTTGGAGAATCTCTGGTTTATCATGGGGTTCAACTGATGATTGAGGTTTTTTATGATGATGCGCAAGAGGAGAGCATCAGTTATGGGTAGACACTCCTTAAAAGAAGTGAGAGAAAGGGTCACTAAAGAAATTACTTTCTCATTGTTTGACTTGTGACCTTGAGATAAAAATCGTTTAAAGGTTGCAAGATTTAATGAACCTAATATTGCACCATTTCTTGATTAGAAGTTCCTATATGCATATAGAAATTTCCCCAATACTAATGAAATGCCACAATATTTTGTAAGGATTTTGTATGCAAAGTTTTGAGAGCACATGGATCCCAATTATACATATATGAGATCCATATTCTATGGATCTCAGAAAGGTCGTGCATATAAATGACCTAATGTTATGTGAGATGTTGCATTTAGGGTTCCAGAACCTCATTTAGCACCTCAGCCACCTAGAGTTGTTGCATTTCAAGATGAGTTAGACATTGCATCCAACATAAGAACTCAGTGAAGGGAGAATATTAGGGAGGTTGTTCAAGATGTTTTGCAAGTAGTGTCAATTTTCTTAGGTAAGAAGAAGCATTTAGAGAGTGAGGATCAAATTACACCATTTCTTAGTGTTCCAAATGAGTTGCTGAGAGAGATGGATCGACTTGAACTCAAGAGATATGCAACATATTGTAGAGATCATGTGGAGTGATCCTTGGCTTGCGATAGTTGGAGTCTCTCCGAGAGATGTTCTAGGAAGCTATGAATAATCAACTATAAAATCACATTTACAAGATTAGCTGATCTGTAATTGATTGGAGGTGAGGCTCTTAGAAGGCCTCGCCTCTTAGCCGCATCTTCCAAAAACTTGACTCAGAACCAAATGAATCAAACACAATCAAACAAGATAAGATAAAAGACTAACATTCACTTGTATTATCACGAGGCTTGATAGCCTTTTAAAGATATTACAAATACATGTTTTAGAACTTGCCTCCTTTGTTGTGAGTTGTCAAATAGGAAAAAATTAAATACATTATTTAGATATTGTCTTTCTTGATATAAGTTTCCTAGGACTAGATGTTTCCTTCCTCATTAGATGTTACCATTATGAGCCAGGCAACCTAGCTTCCCAATTCCTCCCGTTTTAGATGGAAAGCATCCCCTGCTTTATGCCTCCCTGTTTAAGTGTGAAGCCATGGCTGAAATGATTTTTGGATGCTACTTGAGTTGATGTGATGTGATGATGATTGTTGATGAAGTTGTAGGTGCCTACATAGCTTGGGGTGGGAGGGCATGTCCCTAAATGAACCTGAGCCAAATGTTACTGTGCTGATTGTTGATGAAATAATGGGTGCCTACATAGCTTGGGGTGGGAGGACACTTCTCTAAAGGAACCCAAGACGGATGTTATGCAGAAACTGATGTGCCTACTAAAGTGGGGTGAAAGGGCACATATCCAAAGGGAACCCACTCTGAATGCTGCTCCTGATATAAAAAAATCATGGATTCTGGATGGGGTGCAGAACCAGGCCACACCATAGATATATTTGAACTATAAATGTGTTGCAAACTTGTAACAAAAGTGGCCATGGGTGTTGTAGATGTTATGATGAGGCAAAGAAACTGAGACTAAAGAACCTGTAGTGGCCGAAAAATAGGAAGGATGCTAATAGAAAAAATTAGAGCAACAAAATTGGAAAAGAAAAAAAATTGAACGTTAAATGCATCATGGAAAATGTGGCAGTTGCATGAAAAGAGAGTACAGTAAATAAACAAACATTTTAAAAAAAATTAGATCAAACCTCAAAGGAGCGATTTGCTCTGATACCAATTGATTTGCAATTGATTGGAGGTGAGGCTCTTAGATAGCCTCACCTTTGAGATGCATCTTCGAAAAACTCGACTCAGAAACAAATGAATCAAACACAATCACACAAGACAAGATAAAAGGCTAACATTCACTTATATTATCATGAGGCTTGATAGCCTTTTAAAGAGATTACAAATACATATTTTAGAACTTGCCTCCTTTGTTGTGAGTTGTCAAATAAGAAAAAACTACATACATTATTTAGATATTTCCTTTCTTGATATAAGTTGCCTAGGACTAGATGTTTCCTTCCTCATTAGTTGTTACCATTATGAGCTAGGAAAACTAGCTACCCATTAGCTATAATGCATGTTACATATAAATTTATTATGTTGAATTGTATATACATTTTGTCTCCAAAAATCACTTATATATTTATTCGAACTTATGCAGTTTTCATCATTTTTAAATGATGAAATACTTAACTCAGTGGAACAATTGCTGCTTCATGAACTTGTTGATGTACATACACCCTAGGTATTACCATGTATATATATATTTTTTGCTTCAAATTGTGAATGAATTAAAGTCACATAAATTTTATGGTGTCACTTATACATTTTATGTTCACCTTTTAGGTTAGCGGCAGAAATGAAAGAATCAATCAAGAAACTAAGCCCCAAGGAGATGGTACAAAATATCCACAAGATGGTATTTTCATACCCTAGTAGCCTATTATCCATCCAGTTGTTTGGACAGACTTTGCTTAATATTGATTGTAAGCTCTAATTAATGGTATGTTCTTTTAGAAATCCCATATATGACATGTTTGGTATTTATTAATTTCTTTTGATTAATTAAATTATGTTCTTGCAGTTTAATCAAATTTCTCTCAAGGGATGTGCATGAGGAGTTCATGTTGTAAGTGTTTTTCATTTTTATTTGAAGGATAAAAAGTATAGTTTCCCATGTTGCATTAGGTGATCCATTGATCTATCTAGATCTCATAGATGCATGGTTGCAAGCCAATTGTTCTATGACATTCATTTTATATTGTATTACTGGCATTTAAAAGTCATGTTTATGTTTAATACTCTTTTGGGGAGTTATATACCCTAATAGCATTTAACAATCTGTGGATTATGATTTCTTTTCATATCTTAATGTAAACATTCACTACATCCTCCTTCATTTGATGAAGAATCATTTGACATTGTTCAATCCCATATTTCCATTGGAAGCAAAAGTGACACTCTAAGAGATGAATTAGAAATTCTTGTCAAAGGCATGAATTGACATTGGTATTAGATGGAAGCTATGCATGGTGTATATTAACACCATTTCCATCTCTTTCCCACAGGATTTGATTATGGAATTTACTAACTTCTTTAGCACAAGTTCCATCCCTGTTTTGGCATGGATCTTACTTTTCATGAACCAATAAAAATCCTTGAGAAAAATCATTTGCTCCTTGTCTCACATCCTTGTGGATTCTAGATCACAAACACTATAGATGGTTGTGATATAACATGTGATATAACATTTATCAAATTTTTTTTGGATGTCACCTATAGTTGCTTTCAAATTTGCACAAATGATAATCCTTTTCTCCACACCTCTAAAATGTGTTTCCCTCACAATGCTCGTCTTATTTCACAAGTCCAAGAAAGGGGAACCCCTCCTCCTACCTTACAAGAGAGTGAATATAAAATCAATGAAAGTACACAACATGTTAGCTCTCTTTTGTATTAACATGATTCATATCAACATCATGTAACTAGGGTTTCTATCAGGAGCAATGGATGAATCCATAAACCCTTAGCCTAATCCTCAAGACTTATGAACTAGGGTTTCATGTATGAACCCTAAATTCATATAAACCTGAGAAATGCCATAATATCTTCAATAGTCCTAGGGTTTTGTCCACAAACCCTACATTTTCATGTTACTCATTTAGGGTTTACAATCTCTAAAATTACAAACTCTAGATATTCAACCTAGGTCTTATTACCCAAAACCATAGAGACTTGCCAAGACATGCATGGATTCCACCTTTCATGAACTAGTAAATATCCTTGAGAAAAAACACTTACTCCTTGTCTCAAATCCTTGGATTTTTTTATCACAAACAGTAGAGATGGTTGTGATCTAGGGCCTATCAAAATGTTTTTTGATGTTACCTCTAAAATTGCTTTCAACCTTACAAAGATGATATGCCTTTTTTCGACACCTCTAAAATGCATTTCCTTGTCAATGTTCCTCTTAGTTTGAGATTCACCTAGCATTCTTGCCCTTTGCAATGTGCATAGAAATGGTGCTTGACGTCCTCTATGCTGAAATGAACCAAATTGATGAGTGATTTTACCATATAAATATAGTTGAAATAGTATAGACACGATTCCATTCTTACGTAGGTCTGCTTCTCTAAAGGATGAAATGCTCTCAAACGCCACATCGTTTGCAATGCTCTCATCTGCGACATCGTTGAGATCAAAATGTGTTTTGCCAGATCTTTAGATTCGAACTGGACTCACGGCCGTCACAGCACAAATATTATTCAGCAAATACCATTTTCGTGCACCGACAAGAACCCTCAACCAGGTAAATATGAAAGATTATATATCTATAATGTATTTTGATATACAGTAACAAACCCTAATTATATAAATACAGTTAAAAGAAATAAAATTATTTAAACAAATTTAGATGTGTATATATCTAAAATGTGTTTTAGTCTTTAAATACTTGACGATGATTTTTGTTTCAAATTAACCTATTTGATTCATTTTTAAAATATTATTAATATGTATTATTTATTTATGTTAAAAAATAAATAAAAACAGAAAGTGGAAATTAAAATTTAATGAACACAGAGATGTGATACCCAATTATATAATCGAAAATTCCTTCGCAAAGAAACAAAACTGCAACATACTTGTGAGCTTCCGGTTAACAGAGTAAAGCAGTGAGCCCCTTTGCAGGAAATTTTATTTTTATACATAAACATTCCCAAGGATGCTACGCAAAATTTTATATATGCAAGCATTCGTGCGAATGCTATGCAGAAGAATACAATACAATACATCGCCTCCATCCTTAGTGATAGTTGACAGATGATTTGTATGTAGCGTTGGGTTGCCAACTTTTAGGAATAACGTTGCTTGCAGTGAGCTTTGCGCCGAAAAGAGTGGTCAACCAAATAGAGAAAGGAGCTTGGAGAGGGGTACCGCTGTTCAGAAACCAGTTTACTCCCCATTTATGTGTCATTTGTTGCCACGATTGAGAGTTTGCCTGCATGCAACAAAAAACAGAACAGATATATTACATACGTAAAATATATATGAATAATCATTCTTATACTATAAATATAAATATAGAATACTTAGAAAAAAGTGAGTTCAATACCTGTTGTAGTTCAACTGCTCGAAGATCACCATCTCCTGCTTCATATTGAATAAATACAGCGAAATAGTAATTGTTGGCTCCTGGGTCAGCATGAAAAGCAACGTTCATCCCAGAATATTGGCAAGGCACCCTACATAACATAACAATAAGGAAATTAAGCATACGAAAACCGATTGAAATGAAATGGACCAAATCAATGCCTGAAAATTGATGAGTGATTTCATTAGATGAATACCGTTGGAATAATATAGGTACGATTCCAATCTTCCGGAGGGCTTCATCTTTACCAGGAGATGCAATGCTTTCAAACGCGGCACCACTGAGATCAAAGTGTGTTTTGCCACCTCCACAAACTCCACCATCTGGACATATATCAGTAATCACCACAGTCACAGGTGTTCCGGAACAAACACCATTCTCCCTACACTTGTGACTTTACCTGTAAAATCCAAGTTATGAGAAGAATCTTCAACATTCTATTAGTGAAAACTGTAACAATACTGACTAAATTCATTCCATACTTGATAGCAAGCTCCACAGCCTTTTCCGTCTTTGAACAGCACTGGACTTCCTGCAGCTATTTTTGATTGGAAAGGGGATTCTTTCACTATGCTGCCATACCCACATGAGCCTCCTGTCACACACAAATGCAATGCAATACAATACAATTTTCTCCATCATCAAATGTTCATTTCATGGATTGCATGGATAAATATAGCAAATATCTCCAATTTGCATGTAATGTAAATACTATGATTACAAAAACTCGTTGCCATTACCTTCACTCCGGGCACCATGTAGTTTTCCATACCACGTAGCAGTGGCCGGCTCCCAACAAGCGACTTGCTTGCACAGGATTACGCATATCAGAACTGCGATCGCATAGCTAAAAGAAAGCTTCATTTTCGAAACCAACGCACGATACAACAAAAACTACTATGATGAGCTTTGAGAAATGACTGTGGACGAGAATGTGAAGCTTGTGTTTATTTAGAGCAACTTTTTTGCAACTAGTTTGTCTTAGGGTTTGACCATATCTCCATCTTCCCTGTATTATTATTAATATTTTTTCTTAGGGTTTGACCATATCTCCATCTTCCCTGTATTATTATTAATATTTTTTATTTTAAAATTATATTGCTTTTATTATATTCACATTGACAACCACCAATATTTATCATATTCACCTTCACTACAACCAAATACGGGGTAGTAGATGTCCACCTGGTTTATTATCTAGCAGTAAATATATATTAATCCTATGTATTAATTACTAGACTATCCCTTTATTAATTAGTAGATAAATTGGTAAATATGCCTTGCGATAATTATCTAACAATATTTTCATTTCCTGTATTATAACTATCTAACCATATCTCCATTTCCTGTATTATAACTATCTAACCATATCTCCATGTTTTGTATTATGATTGACCTTTCATATTTTTAGATTATATAATATTGTTTATATTATTTTAATTTATAAATATTGGATTTTCATTTCCTGTATTATAACTATGTAACCATATCTCCATTTTTTGTATTATGATTGATCTTTCATATTTTTAGATTATATAATATTGTTTATATTATTTTAATTTATAAATATTAGATGGGGTAGTAGATGCCCACCTGGTTCATTACCCAGCCGTAAATATATACTAACCCTACATATTAATTACTATACTATTCCCTTATTAATTATTATATAAATTGGTAAATATGCGTTGCCATAACTATCTAACAATATTTCCATTTCCTCTATTATAACTATCTAACCATATCTCCATTTCCTGTATTATGATTGATCTTTTGTATTTTTAGATTATATAATATTGTTTATATTATTCTAATTTATAAATCCAATATTTAGTCATAAATACGAGGTAGTAGATGCCAACCTAGCAGTAAATATATACTAACCTTACTTATTAATTACTATACTATCCCCTTATTAATTACTATACTATCCCCTTATTAATTAGTAGATAAATTGGTAAATATGCCTTGCCATAACTATCTAACAATATTTCCATTTCATGTATTATAACCATCTAACCATATCTCCATTTCCTGTATTATGATTGATCTTTCATATTTTTAGATTATATAATATTGTTTATATTATTTTAATTTATAAATATTGGATGGGGTAGTAGATGCCCACCTGGTTCATTATCTGGCGGTAAATATATACTAACCCTACGTATTAATTACTATACTATTCCCTTATTAATTATTATATAAATGGGTAAATATGCCTTGCCATAACTATCTAACAATATTTCCATTTCTTGTATTATAACTATCTAACCATATCTCCATTTCCTGTATTATGATTGATCTTTTGTATTTTTAGATTATATAATATTGTTTATATTATTTTAATTTATAAATCCAATATTTAGTCATAAATACCGGGTAGTAGATGCTCACCTGGTTCATTTTCCAGCAGTAAATATATACTAACCTTACTTATTAATTACTATACTATCCCCTTATTAATTACTAGATAAATTGGTAAATATGCCTTGCCATAACTATCTAACAATATTTCCATTTCCTGTATTATAACCATCTAACCATATCTCCATTTCCTGTATTATGATTGATCTTTCATATTTTTAGATTATATAATATTGTTTATATTATTTTAATTTATAAATATTGGATGGGGTAGTAGATGCCCACCTCATTCATTATCCAGTCGTAAATATATACTAACCTTACGTATTAATTACTATACTATTCCCTTATTAATTATTATATAAATTGGTAAATATGCCTTGCCATAACTATCTAACAATATTTCCATTTCCTGTATTATAACTATCTAACCATATCTCCATTTCCTGTATTATGATTGATCTTTTGTATTTTTAGATTATATAATATTGTTTATATTATTTTAATTTATAAATCCAATATTTAGTCATAAATACTGGGTAGTAGATGCCCACCTGGTTCATTTTCCACCAGTGAATATAAACTAACCTTACTTATTAATTACTATACTATCCCCTTATTAGTTAGTAGATAAATTGGTAAATATGCCTTGCCATAACTATCTAACAATATTTCCATTCCCTGTATTATAACCATCTAACCATATCTCCATTTCCTGTATTATGATTGATCTTTCATATTTTTAGATTATATAATATTGTTTCTATTATTTTAATTTATAAATATGGAATTTATTGTATTTATCATGATATTAATAAAAAAATGTTTAAATATTTTATATTTTTAGATGAGTTTGGCTTAAAATTAAATATAGTTGGAATTTTAGATTAGGGTTATTAAATTTATACAGATTTATTATTTCATGATTTATAGAAGAAATAAACATTTTCACTAGAATTTGGTAAAACAATTTTACAAAAAATGTGATTTCTTTTTGTTTAGAATGCCTAAATGGATCCAACACTCTAATTATACAAATTAAACAACTTTAACTCAAATTTTTAAAAATCTCCAGAGGATTTTGATTTAAATTAACCAAAAAACCATGTGAAAAAAATCATTTCATCTATAAATTAGACTAGCCATTTCTTTATAGCTTTAAAATTATTTATATATTTACAAATACATTTTAAGTAATAAAAAATTATTTATTATTTAATAAATAATTGTATTACTAAATTTAAAATATAAAACAATTAAAATTTACTTTTAGATAATAGTTATCGATAACATATTTAAATATAAAAAAATAAATATGAATGATTATCACACTAGAACATTGCTTATGTAGTTAAGAATATGTATCGATATTATTAACTAGTTATATAAAGAAAATATAAATTAATGAATTTTTATTTAAAAAAACTAATTTTGTTTATGAAATTGTTTTTTAATTCCGTAATACAATTTTTAGCAAGATTTTAACTTTTTCATGTTTTAAATGCAATTTTTAGTACATAAATGCATTCAATACCTATTTTTTTTTTTGAAGGTATTCACATTTTGCACACAACTTATGATTCTTTAAAATTTTTATTAGATTTTGAAATTGATCAAAAAAAATATAAGGAAAATGCCATTAGTTTCTTAATTAGATTATGCATTTTTTTTGCCATTTAGTTTAAACACTTAATTAATAATTTCACACATAACTACGTACCAATTTCATGTTTTTTAATTAGATTATGTATTTTTTTCAAATAAATTATTTTATTTTGCTTAATTAATAATATCAATGACTTTGCGAGAGATGAACATGCTCAAGAGAACGAAGGCTGAGCTCTGAGAAGCGGATTAGGGTTCCTGTACTCACCTGCAATGGCAGGTCTGCAGAACAGAGGACTTCAGAATCAGATCACGACAGCACAGATAACTAACGACTGGGGGTTTTGACCGGCGGTCATAATGAACCCCCATCCGGGGGAAGGAGGGACGCCTCCCTCAAACGACAACCAGCAAGGGAATCCTGAGGGTTCAGAAAGAGAACAGGAACATAATGATGGAAGCACAGGGAAAAGTCAGCAGCAACAGAATGAACAGGCACATCAAGATAAACCGAAAGTTAGCTCGTCCACAATTAAAATTTACTTTTAGATAATAGTTATCGATAACATATTTAAATATAAAAAAATAAATATGAATGATTATCACACTAGAACATTGCTTATGTAGTTAAGAATATGTATCGATATTATTAACTAGTTATATAAAGAAAATATAAATTAATGAATTTTTATTTAAAAAAACTAATTTTGTTTATGAAATTGTTTTTTAATTCCGTAATACAATTTTTAGCAAGATTTTAACTTTTTCATGTTTTAAATGCAATTTTTAGTACATAAACGCATTCAATACCTAATTTTTTTTTTTTGAAGGTATTCACATTTTGCACACAACTTATGATTCTTTAGTTTCTTAATTAGTTTCTTAATTAGATTATGCATTTTTTTTGCCATTTAGTTTAAACACTTAATTAATAATTTCACACATAACTACGTACCAATTTCATGTTTTTTAATTAGATTATGTATTTTTTTCAAATAAATTATTTTATTTTGCTTAATTAATAATATCAATGACTTTGCGAGAGATGAACATGCTCAAGAGAACGAAGGCTGAGCTCTGAGAAGCGGATTAGGGTTCCTGTACTCACCTGCAATGGCAGGTCTGCAGAACAGAGGACTTCAAAATCAGATCGCGACAGCACAGATAACTAACGACTGGGGGTTTTGACCGGCGGTCATAATGAACCCCCATCCGGGGGAAGGAGGGACGCCTCCCTCAAACGGCAACCAGCAAGGGAATCCTGAGGGTTCAGAAAGAGAACAGGAACATAATGATGGAAGCACAGGCAAAAGTCAGCAGCAACAGAATGAACAGGCACATCAAGATAAACCGAAAGTTAGCTCGTCCACATGCAAGCCAGTAGCCACACACAGACCAAAAGTGGAGCTACCCAGTCACCGTATCAATGCCAGAATTCAATACATGAGAGATCATGCTCTCATAGGCAAATTTATCGGAATATGGCCAAACGAGAAAGCGCTGAGAGCATGGATAAATGTCAAATGGCATCCAAAGGGGCACATAACCCTGCATCTAGGGCCGAAGGGTTTCTTCACTGCAGTTTTTAACTGTTTGGAGGATAGGAACAGAGTTTTTGAAGGAGGGCCTTATTTCTTTAACTCTGCTGGGCTATTTCTCAGAGAATGGATTGAACGGTTCAACCCGGATAAAGAGGACCTAAGTTGGGCGCCGGTATGGATCAGGCTGTACTCTCTACCATTGGAATACTGGGAGGAGGAGTCCCTCAAAGCCATTGGTAAGGTTCTGGGCGACTTCGTCAGAATAGCTGAAGATACAAAGACACAGAGATATACCTCGTATGCACGGATCTGCGTATACATGGACCTGAAACAACCTCTGCCCGATACGGTAAGTCTCTTTCATGAAGATGTGGAATGTATCCAGTTAATCGATTATGAACATGTCCCCTTCAGATGTAGGAAATGTCATGACCTAGGTCACCTCTTCAGAGACTGCCCATTAAATAGCAAACCTACGACTCAAACTGAACAGGAAGGCCCATTGGTAGACGGTTTCACCAAAGTGACAAACCGCAGAAGAGGGAATAAAAAACCAGCAGTTACTACAAAGACACCTCCAGGGAATCAATCAAAGCCATCTACTAGTAATAGCTTTGCAGTATTAGATAATGAGGATTTGCAAGATCCAGACAACTCAACCTATAATAAAAGAGGACCTACTCAGGAAAAGGAAAAAATGGATAGATCCCAATCGAAAGAAAAAGGAAAGGAGATAGATCCAGAAAGCAATCAGCCTAAGAAAACCTCCAAAGACTGGAGCCTTCCTGAAATGGATATAGATGGCACAAATCCCAGCATAGAAAATGAGAAGGAAGGTGATGGTCACTCTCAGGAACCACAAATCATGGAGGAGGATACGGAATCAATAGACATTGGTGAGCTGGATATCTTGGGATTAGAACATGCATGCAAAACAGGGAACTTCGACAAAATACCTGACAGCCAAGTGGACAACCTGGTGGCAGTCCTCAATAAAGCCCAGAAAAAATATTCTCTAGGGGTTCAAATTGGCAGCCAATGGGACGGCAAATTCATTACCAAAGACAACAAAAAAAGGGGAAGGAAAACTACCTTAGAAAGAACCATCAAGATTGGAGAAGTGCTGGTAGACTCAGGCAGATATGCCAAGCTAACCAAGTATTTCAACATCAATCCCAAGCCTTCCCAATGAAGTTGATCTCATGGAATATCAGAGGGCTTAACTGCCCAAGGAAAGGAAAACTCTTAAAAAACATGTTAATGGAAGAAAAACCAGCAGTTCTTTTTCTACAGGAAACAAAATGCAATTCGACAGTTTTGGAAAAAATAGCAGCTAAGGCCTGGCCAGGGGGGATAGTAGCAGCTGTTGATGCTCAGGGTGCTTCTGGAGGACTTGCATTGCTTTGGGATGCAAGAAAGATTCAAATGACCAACATACATGCAAATAAAAGTTTCATCCAAGCAATATTCCATATAATAGGAACCAACATCTATGGGCACATCACTAATGTGTACTTTCCTCAAGAAACCCAGCACAAGAATGAAATATTGGAGGCTCTAACAAATCTCAGCACCGATAGGCAATACCCGTTATGGATCGCTGGAGGAGACTATAATATGATCGCTTCGGTGGAGGAAAAAAAGGGAGGCAGATGCAGAACAAACAGGGACAGATCTCTATTAAAGGATTTCATACAGAATAACTCGTTTATAGATGTTCCTACTAATAATGGCCTCTACACGTGGAACAACAAAAGGACAGGTCCAATGCAAATAGCATCGCGTCTGGATCGTTTTTTAATCTCTGACAATGCTGTTCATGTAGGAGGAGAATTCACATCTTCTATTCTCCCTTACTCCGGTTCTGATCATTGGCCGATAGCCCTCCAATGGAACCGTCCTGGCTGCCATATTAGACGTCCCTTTAGATTTGAGGCTTTTTGGTTGTCTCACCCGGACTTCAATGAATTTGTTAGAGCAACCTGGGTAAAATGCAACTTGAAGGATGGTACAAAAATGGCTTCATTCCAAAGGAAGCTGAAATATCTCAAAGGGGAAATTAAAAAATGGAATCATTCTATCTTTGGCAACATTTTTAAGGCTAAGGAAATCCTCAATCAAGAAATGAAATTGGTTCAGCAAAGAATGATAACTGAAGGACGCACGGAAGAACTTAGAAAGAAAGAGCAGTCCTTAGAGAATCAACTCCTCGAGCGAGAGGCACAGGAGGAAACTCTCTGGAGACAAAAATCGAGAGTTAGATGGCTGAAGGAGGGTGAGAAGAACACGAAATTCTTCCACAAATCTACAGTGCAAAGGAGAATGATTAATCAAATTTCCCGGGTGACCAATGAACAAGGAGGCAAAATCGAAACACATGAAGGGATAGAACAGGTCTTCCTCAACTACAAGAAGATGAATCAAGAGCCGGATATAAACAGAACAGAAGCTATCCGGAAAATCATCAGCAATATTCCCAAATTAATCACGGATGAGCATAATACTCTCCTTCTCAAACCCATAAGCCTCCAGGAAGTTGATGATGCTGTTCATCAACTCAAAGCAGGAAAAGCTCCGGGACCTGATGGATTTACTTCAAATTTCTTTCATTACTTTTGGGATCTGGTCAAATGGGAGGTATGGCAAGTGGTGGAAGAATCGCGTACCCTCAGGTGGATGTATCCAGGACTGAACGCAACATTCATAGCCTTAATCCCTAAAGAAGAGGAATCATCCACTCCGGATAAATTCCGTCCAATTGCCTTATGCAACATCATATAGAAGATTGTCTCCAAAGTGATAGCTTCCAGATTGAAACCCCTGCTTCCACTTCTCATCTCTCCAGAACAAACTGGTTACGTTGAAGGAAGGCAGATTACGGATGGGATAATTCTAACCCATGAGATAATCCACTCACTCAAGCAAACAAAAAAACCAGGTATGTTGCTCAAACTCGATCTATCTAAGGCTTTTGATAGTATCAGTTGGGAATATCTGCAACAAGTCCTTCAAGCCTTTGGTTTTGCCCCCTCTTGGATTAGATGGATCAGTAGTCTCATTTCCTCTTCATTCTTCTCTATTCTCATCAATGGAATTCCCTCTCCCACTTTTCATCCTTCCAGAGGCATCCGCCAAGGGGATCCTATATCACCCTTCCTGTTTGTCATTTTGGCTGAAGGTTTAGGTCGCAGCATTAAAGAAGCCCTCCGCTCTCATCATCTCAAAGGTCTAGCCTTCCACCAAGTTCCTTCTTTTTCCCACCAACAATTCGTTGATGACAACCTGCTTTTTGGTCACCCGTCTGTTCAAGAAGCTCGAGCCATTAAATCTATTCTTGCAGATTTTTCGGAGGCCTCTGGTGCCCTCATCAACAAAGTCAAATCCCAGATCTTCTTCTTCAACACCTCGCCATCCATCCAAAGAACTATTGCCCGTATCTTTGGTTTTTCCATTGCTTCCCTTCCATCTAAGTATTTGGGGGCTCCTCTATTTGCCACGGCTCTTAAGCATGCCTCTTGGAACAATCTTTTAGAGAAGCTGGAAGCCAGATTATCCCTGTGGACGCATAGAGCGCTCAACATGGCAAGTAGGCTAGTTCTAATCAAAGCAGTGCTTCAAACCATGCCTCTTTACCTGTTCTCCGTATTGGCAGCGCTCAAATGGGTCCTTAAAGCTATCAAACAACTTCAGAGAAACTTCCTTTGGGGTAATTTAGGACCTAATCGAAAATGGGCACTAGTAAAATGGGAGAAAGCATGTCTTCCCAAAAAGGCAGGGGGAATTGGACTAAGGGACCCAGAACATAGTAATATGGTTATGGGGGCCAAAATCTGGTGGAAATGGCTAACCAATCCCACAACACCTTGGGCCTACCTTTGGACAACGAAATATGCAAGTAACAAATCCATGGAGGAGAGACTTAGAATGTCAGAAACTAGTAAAGGATCCGTGATTTGGAACTCAGCCATTCAACACAGGGATATAATTCAGAAACAAAGTTTTTGGGAGGTGAAGGATGGTCACATGGCTAGATTCTGGGAAGACTCATGGCAGCAACTTCCTAACCTCAGAAACACAATTCCAGGTATTGCTGATCAAGACATACAACAACATGAGAAGGTGAGTCGATTCTGGGACTCACACAACACTCAAGAACACAGAAAGTGGAAAGAGGCCAGGCACATAATACCACATAGCCCGGAGCAAATTCAACTCTCCCTCTCCAATGAGCTTCAAAAAAGGAAAATACTCACTTCAGCAGGACGGGACACCCTTAGATGGGGATATGAGGAAAAAGGCACTTTCACCACCAGGGAAGCTTATAAAATACTCATCAAAGAAAAGATGATAAAAGATCAATTATGGGATCGGATATGGAACCCATCCATATGGCCGAAGGTCTCAACTTTTTTATGGCTTATCTCTCACAACAGAATTCTCACATGGGACAATCTTAGGAAAAGGAATTTTGCTGGACCTTCCATCTACCCAAATTGCAAACAGGAAGAGGAATCAGCATTACATCTTATGCAATCCTGTCCAATGGGAAGGAAACTCTGGGAAAAAATTGCCTTCCGATGTCAGAAGGATGGGAGAGTGAATGGAGACATCAAAGGGACTCTCCGCACCTGGCCCCAAGAGCCGTATAAAAGTAAACTCTTAAACACACTATGGCAGCTCATACCAAGATTACTCATGTGGAATATTTGGAAGGAAAGAAACATAAGGATATTTAAAGATCAAGCTCAACCAATTGAACAAATTTGGCAGGGACTGCACCAAAACATTAAAGAAACTTTGTCTATCAAAGGTTGGTCTAAAGAGGACTTCCCTTCTCTCCCGCAGGAACAAACCATATGGGATAACTGGCAGATTCAATTACAACATCCGTTAATATCAAAGGATAACCCCGCAAAGCATCTAGAATCTCCATCAAGTTGGACGCCTCCCCCAAATAATGCATACCAGCTTAACTTCGATGGAGCCTCGAAAGGGAATCCAGGGAAAATAGGATACAGAGGAAGCATCAGAAACTACCAGGGACTCCCCCTAATAACCTATGTTGGCTCAATTGGTTGGAATACCAACAATGCAGCAGAATTGGAGGGCCTATGGAGAGGACTAAATTTGGCACAGGAACGGAGACTCTTGCCTCTTATAGTGGAAGGGGACTCCCAAATCATCATCAAAATGGCCTCAAAGCTTATGCAGGGATCTCAGGTTTATAAGGTCAGCAGCAGTTGGAGATTGGCCACTAGACTGGAGCTTCTCAAACAATGGTTTACCAATCACCAAGCAATTTCCTTCAAACACATTAGAAGGGAAGGGAACAAATTGGCTGACTTTATTGCAAACATAGGGGTGGAAAGTGGAAGAGAATTCTTTGAAGGCTCAATCTCCAGCATAGTTTCAGAGAATCAACTCTCCATCTTCAAGACTATAGTTACTAGTGATATGCAGCCGCAGGAGAACTCGCACCCGGATGCGGGTGATATTATGAGCAGTTAATGCCCATACGAGCGACGCCGGCATTGGGCACCATCGTAGAGCAAGTAGGCGACTTTTTGGCAGCGCATTAAGTCCCATTAATGAGGAATTGGGTGCACAGCATGCGGAGTAAATACTTCAGGATGATGAGCATACGATCTATTTTAATTGCCCAGAGCTCGACACTCTCTCTGGCTCATTCTAGCAGAGACATCCCAGGTCGATTTGGTTCACAGAAGTTAGGTGCAGTGCTAAGCATTTGGAAGCCATCAGGGCTCCATCGAAGACCGCATTAGGCCAGCCTCAAGCATCTAATCACGGTTCTTCTGGCTCGCATCTGGTATGGTCATTGTTTTCTCCTTGGGTATATAACTGCAATTGGTCGGGTCATGGAGTCTGTTGAAGCAGTTTGGGTTGAGGGTGGAAATCATTCAGACAATTCTGGTACTTATTTCGGGGTTCTGTTTTTTATCTGTGGGGTGCTTTCTCTGGGCACTTTCCACTCTGAGTACTGTTATCCCCGGCTTATTCCAAATTGGGGTGGGGCGTTCTTCTTCCTCATCCAAACCTTTTGTCCTCTCAGTTTATCAATCATTGCTGGTATGGCTCGTCCTTGAGGAAATCCCCGGAGGGGCAGAAATTCTGGCACACGGGGGGGTGTTAGAGGAAGGAGAGGTCCTGTTCCTCGACGCATCTCCCCGCTTGTTTCTGTCTCGCCAGCCTCTCCATCTTCCGACCACTCTGGTCCGTCCCTCTCCAGTTCTGTCCACACCTCCCGTTTCACTTTTAAAAGCAAGCTAAACAAGCCCACTATCTCTGCTATTATCACGGTCATCTTCTCTGAGGAAGAAGATGACCTCCCTGGCTCTGATGAACAATCCATGGACAGGACTCTCTCACAGAACTCTAAGGACTCTCAAGGAGGCGGGGTAGAGGATATCCCCATTCTTCCAGAGGAGCAGCAGGATAAAGATCATGAAGAGGATGCGCGTCTTCAGCAAGCTTCTTCACACGAGGAGGTCATTTTTTGTGCACCGGCGCAGTTCTCTGGCACTGTTCTGTATCCGGTGATGCCTCTTGGTCGCAATATTACGGATGTTGAAGACAATGTGATGATAGAATGGGTCAGCTCTCCGTGCAAAGCCAACAGCGAAGATGCAGAGTTACCACCTCAGGCATAATCAATCAACGGCGGAGATTGATGGAGCAGATCAGGCGGCGGTGGAGGATTTCGGGAGGCTCTTTTTGGCGGAACTTTACGTCCCGAAAAGTCAGAAAGGATGACGTCAGTCGAGAGCCACGCGTCAACAGGAGATTTCATCGGGCTCGTTCATACGGAAACCGCTCGATGGTCGATGGCAGTCCGATAAAGTGGTGGTTTTTGTTAAGTGGTTTCATGTTGCCACTGAGGCCCACGTCAGTCTTTTTTAGTGTAATTTTCCATCGTCATCTTGTTTTTGCCTTTTGGTGGTGGGGTCTAATTCTACAGAGTCCAAGGCTCTCGTTTTTTATCTATGTAAACAATCAGTTAAGAGCTGATGGCAGAAGTTATTTTGGCAGAGGGCAGGCTCTAGCCCCCTCAGAGGTTCCTACCTCTTTGTAAATATTTTTCCTCTTTTATTTATACATAATAGAATAGTCTTTACTCAGAAAAAAAAATATCAATGACTTTGCCAATTATTTTATGTACTTAATTAATAATTTGGCACAATAATGATCTAGCAATTTCATAAGGCACTATGTAACTAATAGAAAAATGGTATTTTCTTCCATAACCAAACGATACAATGCTGGGAAAATTTGTGATTTTTTTCTGTTTTTGAATACATAAATAGATTCAATTTCCAGAAAAATCTTATTGGACTTTGCAAATTAAATAGTTTAAAACTATGATTCTTAAAAATCTCTACTAGATTTTAACAAAATTAATAAAAAAAAATGAAAGAAAAATAAAAAAGAAAAAAAAAACTACTTTATTAGTTAATTAAACTATGACACAAAATATGACTTTAAAGAAAATTAAAATTATTTAATTAAATAAATTTTAATTATAAATAATGATTAATCTTAAACTTTTAATCAATCTAAATATTTCTATTTTTTAATAATATAAAATAACAATTATTTATACTAAAATTTAATAACTACTAAAAAATATTTTACTTTTTATCCAAAATTTAGGGATATATCTTCTAATTTCTTTCCATTTTATCTCCAAAAAAAATCTAAACGAAAATACTCAAGTCCACAAAGCACATGTATATGATCAACATTTATTTAAATGTAATCTTAATTACATTAATTTTAAAACAAAAGATATCTGTATACCTTGGATATAGCTTTAGTTTTATATATTAAAATACAGTGATTATATATATATATACACCAAGTGAGAGGTTTTCTTATGGAAGGCTTCTATAATATATTTTTTCAACAATCAAACAAAAACCTTATAAAAATATAATAAAAATACTATTAAAGGTAGGTTAAGGTTAAAAGAAATTTAAGAAAAATAATTATTATAAATAATGAATGTATTGATTTTTCCATTCATAAATATAATTGAGGTCCATTAAAAGAATATTAAAAATAGGTCTATTTACCAATTTTTTTCTAGTTATTTTTAATTAAAATGGTGGAGATTTTTAAAAACTTGAGTTTAAGTTGTTTAATGTGTAGAATTCCAGTGTCCAATAGGGTTTTTTAAGGTGCTTAATCCATTTATGCATTCAAAAAAATATTTTAAATAACAAAAAATCACATTCTTTTGTGAAATTATTTTTCATCTATAAATTAGACTATAACTTAAAAATATATTTTTAATTAAAACACATTCACATTAATATTTAATGTCAATATTACTATATTGTCAGCATTAGTAAATGTATATATATGTGTGTGTGTGTGTGGGGGTCTAACTTATAGATGAAATGGTATTTTTCATGACACCGGAGTTTTTTAGGGTACTGAATCCATATACGCATTCAAAAATGTATTTTAAATAATAAAAAAAATTGAAATTGTACTGCTAAATTTTAGTAAATTCGAAAAAAAAAAGATTATTTTGTTTTAATATTTAATATAAACATTTGATGATTAATAAGGTTTGACTTTTTCCTATTAATTGTTTGATTATATTTTTCACACATTATCATTGTCCCTTTTTACAATTTACTATATTGCTATCATCAATAGTTGATCTTTTCCTATCATCTAATTTTGTGAAGATATTTTTTAACTAAAATTTATGTTACCTTATGATTAATAAACGAAATATTATCTTTTTAAATGAATTCAAATTCTTTTTATGATATGTTTCCTCTTCATATTTCAATTTTTAATTGAGATAGTCAAGATACCAACAATCTCATTCTCTATTATAAATTTAAAGTTAAATAATATATTATATGCCATAAAAAAAAATACTTGTATTCAATGTAATCTCTTCATTACCTGCTAACTAAAAATTAATCGTAAATGAAGATACTTACATGGAACTTCAAAAGATATTTGAGACCGTCACTCTCGTCGAAAATTATGTTTTTCCTAACAATTTAACTTTCATATTTTGTTATTCATTTTACTCTTCTTTTTTTTTTTAATGATTTAAAAGATCTTTGTATTTTTGAACGGGCTAGTTAGATTTATCATGTGGTTTTGACACAGTTATTTGTGTTGAGAGGTATTTTTAAGTTTAGTATAGAAAATATGTTATAATTTCTCAACATTTTGAATGGGTTAAATTATCAATGGTTTTAGGAACTTTGCTTTTCCAAACCATAGTTTTGGAAAATATGTTGTAATGCTTTGTCGTGTAAATATTTTGACTTGGTCAAATTACCAGCAGTTTTTGGAAATTCACTTTTTCCAAACCATGGTTTTTGCCATGATATTCTACTCTAATATAGTCTATTTGAAAGCATAGAATTTCAATGAATTTCATTTTTCTCTAAAGAGAAAGTTTTGGTGAGGGAATACAAAACAATGTCCAATGGGTAAGCACAAGCCTATTTAAAAACATAGAATTCCAATGAATTTTCTTTATATCTAAAGAGAAAGTTTTGGCTATTGCATACAAGACAATGTGCAATGGGTGAGCAGAAGATTAGAAAACCGGAAAGAAATCAGACTACCAAAAAACTGAAAGAGAAAGAGAATCATAAAAAACTGGTGTGTAATGTTCTTATAAAATCATAATTTTCTAATTTTGTAAATTTTTCAGTTTGTGATATTAGCTATACCAATGATTTATCTACAATTTAGAGGAAGGGATTAGTGATTTTTTAGGAAGAAAAATCAAACAAGTTTTCTATTAATGAAAAGGTGTGTTTACATATGGTTGATAAACATGATAGGTTGTATGTTTGTCTATTCCAAAAAAACCATGGATTGTTGGAAGTAATGCTTCCATGTCATGTGTAGTTGTTATTAGGAGTTGCGTGAAGTCATTGTTTCCAATGTGTGAGTTTTAATGATGATCTAGTTGTGTTTTATATATTTGTACATGTGGTGATCAATAAAAGTATCAAGTGAGATTTTTATTGTGAAAAATCTCTCTTTGCTAAGCTCTCTTTATTTTTCTAATATGGTATCAGAGCAAGCACTAGCTTAACTCCCTCAAAGGCTCTCTTTATTTTTCTAATATGGTATCTGAGTAGGCACTCCCTTGACTCCCTCAAGTGAAGGCCAGGAAGATGAGAGAGTCTTGAATTATATTTCGTCGTAAATTGATTAAGATAAGAGACCGTGTTGTGTTGAGTGTTGTGAGAGTAAATTTTATTTTTATAGATTTGTATGTTTGCTTGTAAATCCTATAAAAAAAAACCGCGTACTCGGTTCAACCCTACAACTATGCTACTTACAAGTTCAGATTCCAACAATGCAATTCTTGCTATCAAATTATGGAAGCAGTTTATGTCCCACGAATTTTTACTACCCTTGTCATGAGCCTGAAAGTAATGCATCTTGCTGGTGCCGCGGAATTCTGGAGGAAAGATCAAAGCGACACTCACTAAAGCCTAGGCGAGTTGTAGTCATTCTATTTCCAGTTAAATTGAGGTTGGATATTAGAACTTTGTCCCTGTTAACACATGTTAGGTGTGGCATCTCAAATTTGGACTTGAGATTTGATTGGCCAGCGTTGTTGATTATATTCGACGAATGAGTGTGAGATGCCAATGTAATGGTGTTGTGGAATATTAGGGTTCAACCCCTACCAGTTCATAGATCATGGTGAGAAAATAATGCTGCGGCTGACCGACTGCCTATACTCACACCCAAAAAGTCGTTTGATCCATATCTTGTGACAGATCCTATGATTGTGGAGATCTGAGTGTAGTGTGATCCCTTGCTTATCTGCTGCTTGGGTGAAGTTTTTTTTTTAAACCGACTACGGGAACACTTAACGTGAGAATTTTTTGGCTGGTGCTTAATCACTGGTGCTGCGAGCGAGGTGAGAACGCATCATAGTGATAGGGATTAGGCTCTTATTAAGGTTGCTTCCAATTATGAAATACAGAAGTTCGTTAGCTGTGGAGGCAGAGAATGTTGAGGCCATCATTCCCAGAATTGAGCACAAGTCTATCCAGGTGGATGTGTTGTTTATTTCCTTCGATCAAGGGTTTTTTTGGGTCTGGATGTTGCCGTATAGAAATCCTTTCCCTTGCTGCAGTAACAAGTTTGAGAAGTCCTGAATTTTAGATCTAGAAAATAGGGTGTATCGGATCCTTGTTCAGCATACATATATATATACTGGAATAATGGTTTCGAATGCAAAGGAAATATTTACCAGATAAGAGAACTTCAAGAAATCGATTTTGCAACGATGCATCTATGAGATATCTTTGACTCATTTTCGTGTCGATCGAAATAGGGAAATATTATGTTCTGGGTCTTGTGGAGCAAGTATTTCTGATTGGAAATCTTCAATCGGTGGGCGAGTTCTGTTCTATATATATAGGAGTGTGAGAGATGATGTTAGTGTTTGTCTTTCTTATTAAAAGAGCGGGTGGTTCTTAAACTGGAAGCTCCGGTTCTTAAACTGGAAGCTCCGGTGTCCGAAACATCAATTCTTGTGTAAGGCCAAGTTGTTTGATCAACTTTTGAACACATTCAGTATCTAGACCTCAATCTTATCAATTGAAGGATAGTCGAAAGCGAAATATCTGACACATGGTGGTTATTGTTGATCCTGCAAAGTTCATCAACAATGGTTAGAGGCGGTTATGTTTTAAATGTAGGTCAAGTAACAACTCGAAGATGTGGTGGTGAAAGAGCCGAGTTTGCAAGATTCTAGAGTGGATGTGGGTGCCGATGAATATAAGTTAGACAAAGATTTATTTGTTGTTGTAATATGTTTTATATGTAACCATTAAGGGAGGGTGTTGGAAGTAATGCATCCATGTCATGTATAGTTGTCATTAGGAGTTACTAGGAGTCAGTCTAGAAGCCATTGTTTCCAATATGTGAGTTGTAATGATGATCTAGTTGTGTCGAAGTCAGTAATCTGTATCTTATATATTTGTATGTGTGGTGATCAATAAAAGTATCAAGCAAGATTTGTGTTGTGCAAATTCTCTCTCTGCTCAGCGTTCTTTATTTTTCTAATATGGATATATCAAACTATTGAGAAAAAAAAACTTATGCCTCGAATTTCCATCAAGTGAACAGAGAAAAGACAAAATATACTATATCATTTGAGTCTCTAGTACCATAACCATATATAACAATCTATAACCCAAACTATATAAATAGAATTTTACAAATCATCTAAAAGAATCAAATATAGAAAAATCTTGGACGAGAGGAACTAGGCAATTATCCGAGAATATAATTCCTCTAATGAATCTCCCATTGGAGACATAGAGAAACCCTTTCCAGATAGGGTGTTTGTGATAACATTGTGTCATTTGTGCACATGGGAAAAGGAAACCAATTGAAATTGAAATAAGCTCCTCAACTCTCTAATCTTGAATAGCCAGTTTCCAAGGAGGAGAGGCATGAAAGACAATATATCATTGATCTAGTCAATCATGTCCCATGTGGCACCAAATACATACACTGAATCTAAATGAAACCCCTGACATAGTACAATAAACCCCATAGAGCTATAACCTCGGCCTGGGAATTTGATCCTAATGCACTATCCCAACAAAATTGATATTTAACATCCAAGGATAAAGCAATATGAAGACCACATACACAAACTATATATTTTGTAGGCCCATCAAAAAATTCAATTGTATATAAATTCGAAAGGTAATTCTTCTGGGCTTTGTATGTTGAAACCCTCAACCATATTCTTTGTAAAAAGCACATATATTGTTGCTTATTCTTCCAATGTCAAAGGGGGAATATTCAAAAATAGTTGTGTTTCGACCATGCTAAATACCCTGGAAAATGAAAAAAGGTAGAGTCTCGTCCTCCCAGAAGTGCATGTCCGAAAACATAATTTAATCATCAAAATGTACCAACTTGCATTAATATTTAAGCATTGTAAAACTTAACTCAAATGGCAACTGCGAGATGGAATTGGATGAACAAGTGTAACACATTTTCAACAAAACCCTAACACAAATAACACCTACCAAGACCATTAAAACCCCTCTTGCATATATTGTCCCAATTGAGATCCTTATTCCTCCACACCAACCATTTGAATAGTTTTATTTTTTGAGGCATATTCCACGACCAAACTTTCCTAAACCAACATATCTCCAATTTTTCTCGTAGGGAAGAAGTAATGTAACAATAGATCTCTTGTAGTGATATTTGACCTCGGACAGAACTACCATGCCAACTGAGTTTATCATCACTTTTCCAATCGTAATGCCTGCCCGTGTTTATTGTGAAATGTATTTATTCCATATATGAACATAATCAGCATGTAATCCCAATTCTACAACACACTTCCAGGTGGGATATAGATGTAATGAATCGAAAATCTTCTTTTGTCTCGTTGATGTAAAGAAAACCCTTTCGAAGAAGTTATTGTATGATCTCATCTGACAAATGATGAGCACCTTGCAAGCCATAATTGGGATCAATTATTATTTCAATCATTACATCAAAGCCTATATCCCATCGAATGTTTTCAATAAACCATTGCTTTATTTTTATAAATCCCTTCCACTTATAGGATCCATTATTGGTATATCCTGCCCCAACTTTTAACCACTCATGTAGAGACAAGCTTTTTTAATATTTCTCCTTAACTATCGTCTACCATAAACCAGAGCCAAATATGGTGCACCAATTTTTTTTTGTTAGGAAGAGCGGAACCAAAAATTTCAATATTTTTTAAACCCTATCCCCTCGTCTCCTTTTCCTTTGGTGATTTCTTCCAATCCCACCATATGAAACTTTTGTTCAACCTTTGCACCAAACCATAAAAAGTTTGAAATAATGATGTTTGTTCTTTTAATGATAAATCTAGGGAGCAAGTATAAATGCATCTAGTAAACCAAAATATTCTGCAAAATTGACTGAGCTAGAGTTAATCTACCATCAATCGATAATCATCTATGAGCATAGTTAGACAATCTGCAATTAAGTTTTTTTAACAACCATTGCCAATCCAAGTTGAGATATCTGTTAGGTTTCATTTTGAAGCCAAGTTATGTGAAACTAGACTCGAGAGGAGAGGAAACAACAGAAAAGATGTTTGAAATCTCAAATATTTTATCCACATCATTGGATGCATGCATTAACATTGACTTCAAATTGTTCATGTAAAAACTAGAAGCATCACCAAATTTTGAAATGATGTGGAAAAGATGCAACTATTGGTTCAAGGAAACCTGTCCAAAAAGAAGAACATCATAAAAAAACATAAGGTGAGATACAAAAACATTTTCTGTGAGTTGTAGACTTGGAAATTGTCCTTGAATCTTTACCTCTGTAATACTTCTGTTAAGCCCATTGATGACCAATAGAAACAATAATAGATCAAGAGAGCATCCCTATTGAATACCCTTGTATTCTTGGATAAAATTTGAGGGAATTCCATTAATCAAAACCACATAGCTAACTGTGGAAACAAAAACCATAATCTAGTCTACAACCCCGATGGAAAGCTAAACCTTGCGTAGTATCAGATGCAGGAAAGTCCATTCCACATAGTCATAAACTCAATGGAGGTCTAATTTTAAAATGATAGCCTCCTTTATTGACGTCTTTATAGAGTGTATACTCTCATGGAAAATGGCTATGACATTCTAAAATTTCTGGTTCTTCAAGAAGCTGAGTTGTTCAGGGGAAACATATGTTGAAATTTTATCCTGCAGGCAGGTCACGATGATCTTGGATATCGATTGATAAGTAATATTACATTAAGAAAATGGGTCAGTAATCATTGAAGGATATAGGATCTGATGACTCGAGAATAAACATAATAAATGTAGCATTTGCAACACTCGAGATCTTTTTTTCGCAACAAGATTCCTCAACCAAGTTAAGAAAATTGTCTGCCATGATATCAGGAAAATGTGTAAATATTTGAACTATGAATCCATCTGGTCTAGGGAATTTGTGCTTTTTCAAAGATTTAAGCACGGAAGTAACCTCATCCATCGTAATTGACCTGTTTATAGACATATCATCATTCACAGAGAACATCTAAGAATAAGACTGAATATAATTTGGTTGATTATCTATGTCCAAGACCTCTAGATCTTGAAAATAAACTTCCAAAGTATCTAACAAACTCCTTATGAATATCCAATAATTTGGATATGTTCTCGCATGTTCCAGTTTCAATATCCCAAATGGTATTTAGTTCCTTTTGTGGGACGAAAAATTGTTGAAATATATGGTGTTTTTATCCCCCTGTCAATCCATATAGCATGGCTCTTCAAGCATCATTCTTCCTCCTTTAATCTTAATATGTGTCTTTTGTGAGCCTCCAAATCCATGATCACTTGATGATGAGTTGGAGATAAATAACTAGGAGTAGAGGGATCCCTGAGGAGAGCCATATCCTTTTCAACATCCATCAACTCCTTTTTGTTTTGTTGTTTTTTCCTACAGGCCCAAATACACACCACCTTTTTAAATTTTGTAGCTTTGAGCATACTACCTCCATCCATGATCATCCCATAGAAGCTGATTCCTTTTACCATGTATGTTGGATCAATTGACAAAATTCTTGTACACCAAGCTATGTATGATTGAATATGAAGGGAAGACCCTTCCAAACTAGGTTTCCATTCCAATGAAGGATAACAGGAGCCTGATTGGATAAAATAGTAGGTGATACCCATGATCTCATGAAATTAAATTGCCCCAATAAGTTCTCATGCACAAGAAAATGGTCCAGATTCTTAGGGATATTCTCGGGGGCCACACGTCCATTTTTTCATGTTGGAGAGATAAGGAGTGGATGTATATCCATGAAGTTATTAGTGACAAATAGATCCTTAAGATATGTGCCCATTAGATCCTATTTTCATTGAGATCCCCAATATTCATCACCAGAGATAGTGAGGTTCATGTCCTTGACAATAATCAAAGAGCCAATCTTCAAAGGACCACACACATCCATTTTTTGACTAGAATTGTAAAGAGCATATATGTTGAGAATTTAGAGATGATGTGGCGACCCACAGGAAAACTAGTCAATAAAATCCTTGCAAAAAGTTTGAAGGCCACGAAGTCAACCAAATAGGGATTCCATAGTGCAACCATACCTCCCAAGAGCTCATTTGAGTACATCGAAACAATCTTCCAACCAAAACACAAATTCAAGAAAGAAATACATAGGCTTAGCCCCCAAACCACGGTTTCTTGAACCAAGATAACTGCGGGACAAATAAACTTGATTATCTATTTAAGGGAGTTCTATTTTGCTGTTTTCCCCAAACCCCAACCACATATGGAAATGATATCTATGAGAAAATTTTCTCTAAGGGCTTGCCATTATGTACCATCTAAAATAGAGACCTCATGGAGGTACAAATAGTTTACAAAGTCCAATGGTTTAGCCACTAGTCGATTTAACCCCAAGCTATTCCATTTTGCACCAGGCATGCCACTTTTTCTTAATAGTAACATTCATAGTGGAATTTGGATTGGTAGATGGTTTGGATAGGGAGGCCAATTCCTTATGGGTAGACATAGGTTGTAAGTCCATAGAAATATTTGACAAAGGAATTCATTATCACTTCCAATCGAATTTGTAAGAGAGAGAACCCATGTAAAATCTTTGAGTTGAATGGGACATGTTTCTACAGGCATGAGAAACACATCAGGGTCATTAGGAACATCTTTGGCATCCCCACATGAAACATGAGGGGTTTGGGTCAGAGGTCTTAAGAGATTAGCCAACTATGAAAGGGATTGAAAGATAGTGACACAACATACTAGACCAGAAAAAACCATCGGATTAATAAATCAACATGGAGGATCATCATTTATTTCATCACCACCATGAACCATTGATAAATAATTTTCTACAACAAAGATAGGTTCACCATAATCATAAAAGGGGGAAGAAGGAGAGGAAATTTGGTTTGTACTTGGGGAAGAATTATTCACCCCATTACCCCATGGAGTAGACCCTGTATCCACCTAGACAACATTCATAACATTAGCTCATCCCATCTCACTCCCAAGCTGCTCTTTTAGAAACTTGGATTCTCCATAGACACTTTGGAAGTACATGGCCCGTTTGATGACATACCAAACAAAAAAAGGGGATGCCCCAACAATTAATCCTCTTCTTGAAAGAGGATGAAACCCATACAAGATCTAGATCTACCAACAGACTTGCCGAGAAATTTAGTTCCACCAGAATACATGCAACCCACTTTTCCATTGCACATAAACCACAATCATCTAAGAAAATCCATTTACCTATCATGTTGCCAATCACAGATATGACTTGTCTCGTCTATAATTCCAGGGGTCAACTCGGGAGCTTGACACAAAATATACGCCTTTAAGTAACCTTAGTAAGTGGCTTGAAACCCATGTATCTAGTGATGTAGGTTAATAAAACTATGACTCTTTACCCAAGGAGACCAAAGAATGCGATTGACGTTTTCCTAGTGCAGGAAATGTATAATACAAAACCACTGATTCATGAGAATGATGACTTTTGGTTTGCATGTTAATATCGACACCCAATTATTTTCTAATCAACTCTACATCCGATCCCCATCCATCTACATGAACTCCCAACAGTCAATGAGCACCCTTTTTGTAGTTTAGTGACATGATCCCAAAAAATGTCCAATCTAAAATGTAGTTTTATTTTATGAAAAAATTTCACCACTTTCACTTACCTAAAACGATGTACCAAACTCTATGACTTGATTTCTTCCTCATGAGAACCAAATTCATTTACCGCAAAAGCAAATGGCTCAGGAGAAACATTTGAAATTTCTAGAGGTTGTGCATGGGATTTTTCTTTTATTGATCTCCTCATGATACATAATTATACAATATTTCAATGGCCATGGTGGCATGTATAACCTCCTTCAGATCTAGGGATCCATTCCCATGCATTTCCATACCACTTGTCAATACACGGGGGATGCTACAACCAAACCCTAAGCTCTTTTCCTAGAGAAAAATAATATAGAAAGTGATATTTTCGATGAGGATCACTAAAGTTACATAAAAATATATGAAAAATCAGAATATTAATGGCTATAATCTATGGATCATCCACCTCCCATAAGGGAAATTAGGAAATATCATGTGGATAATCAGATAGATGCCAATTCGGGGGATCCAATCTATTTTTATTCATTAGCTATAACAGATTATGAACCTAGTGTAATGCTAGAAACTTTCTTTGACCATTTGGAGGTGTGCTTCCTTGATCTTCCCATCCTTGTTCTCCTAAGCTTTTCCTTATAGATACTAATACGTTACTGAAGGAACCTGACTCTGATACCAATTATTGGAATATTCACCAATACCGAGAGGGGGGTGAATCAATATTGGTCACTTTTTAACAATTTTAATCATGTCATGTAAACATAAACAGTTAACAACACCATTAAACAATGAAAAACATCACACATAGTAATCAAGACATTTTTATGTGGAAACCACAAAATAATTTTAATATATTTTAAATATTAAATCAACAGGAAGCACCAACTTTCAAGATTCTGTAGCACCAACTCAAAGGAGACACCAACCTCGTGGTTTTATCATCTCCAACTAAAAGAATGAACCAACACCCTGCAAGAACTGACTTGCTGCACTAACACCAACTTGCCCTAGAACCACCCCTGCTACCTTGAAGTGTCTTTGGGCACCAACCTAAAGGAAAATTCAATAGTCTCCTTCCACCACCCAACCACCCTGAATATTGAAGATGTTCTCAGGCACTAACCTGAAGGAGTATTAAATATCACCCATACACGATCCAACCATCCTGAAGAGAAAAGATAAATCAATATGATAGATCACATTGTTCACCCTCCTCAAGAACTGCATTTGATCAGTTTTGTCACTCGACTATCACTACTGCAACTTAAACCCTAGCAACAATACTTAAATCTTTACCTCTGTAATACTTATATTAAGCCCATTGATGACCAATAGAAACAATAATGGATAAAGAGAGCATACCTATTAAATACCCTTGTATGCTTGGATAAAATTTGAGGGAATTCCATTAATCAAAACCACATAGCTAACCGTGAAACCAAAACCATAATCTAGTCTACAACCTCGATGGAAAGCTCAACCTTGTGTAGTATCAGATGGAGGAAAGTCCATTCCACATAGTCATAAGCTCAATGGAGGTCTAATTTTAAAATTATAGCCTCCTTTATTGATGTCTTTATAGAGTGTATACTCTCATGGGAAATGGCTACAACATTCTAAAATTTTTGGTTCTTCAAGAAGCCAAGTTGTTCAGGGAAAATATATGTTGAAATTTTATCCTTCAGGTAGAGCACGATGATCTTGGATATCAAATGATAAGTAATATTACATAAAAAATGGGTTGGTATTCATGGAAGGATATAGGATTTGATGACTCGGGAATAAACGTAATAAAAGTAGCATTTACAACACTCAAGATTTTTTTTTCATAACAAGATTCCTCAACCAAGATAGGAAAATTGTCTCCAATAATATGAAGAAAATGTGTAAAGATTTCAATTATCCATCCATCTAGTCTATGGAATTTTTCCTTTTTCAAAGATTTAAGAATGGAAGTAACCTCATCCATCGTAATTGACCTGTCTATAGACAAATCATCATTCACAAAGAACATCTAAGGATAAGACTGAATATAATTTGGTTGATTATCTATGTCTACGACCTCTTGATCTTTAAAATAAATTTCCAAAGTATCTAACAACCTCCTTATGGATATCCAATAATTTGGATATGTTCTCGCATTTTCTAGTTTCAATATCCCAAATGGTATTTAGTTCCTTTTGTGGGATGAAAAATTGTTGAAATATATGGTGTTTTTATCCCCCCCACCAATCCATATAGTATGGCTCTTTAGGCATCATTCTTCCTCCTTTAATCTCAATGTGTCTTTTGTGAGCCTCCAAATCCATGATCACTTGATGATGAGTTGGAGATAAATAACTAGGAGTAGAGGGATCCTTGAGGAGAGCCATATCCTTTTCAATATCCATCAACTCCTTTTTGTGTTGTTGTTTTTTCCTACAGTCCCAAATACACACCACCTTTTTAAATTTTGCAGTTTTGAGCATACTACCTCCATCCATGGTCATCCCATAGAAGCTGATTCCTTTTACCATGTATGTTGGATCAATTGACAAAAGTCTTGTTTACCAAGCCATGAATGATTGAACATGAAGGGAAGACCCTTCCAAACTAGGTTTCCATTCCAATGTAGGATAATAGGAGCATGATTGGATAAAATAGTAGGTGATACCCATGATCTCATAAATCCAAATTGCCCCAATAAGTTCTCATGCACAAGAAAATGGTTCAGATTCTTAGGGATATTCTGGGGGGGGCACACATCCATTTTTTCATGTCAAAGAGATAAGGAGTGGATGTATATCCACCAAGTTATTATCCACAAATAGATCCTTAAAATATGTGCCCATTAGATCTAATTTGCATTGAGATCCCCAATATTCATCACTGGAGATAGTGAGGTTCATGTCCCCAAAAATAATCAAAGAGCCAATCTTCAAAGGACCGCACACATCCATTCTTTTCCAAAAATTATTTCTGGCACTGTAAGGAGCATATATGTTGAGAATTTAGAGATGATGTAGTGACCCACAGGAAAACTAGTCAACAAAATCCATGAAAAAAATTTGAAGGCCACGAATTCAACCAAATAGGGATTCCATAGTGCAACCATACCTCCTGAGAGTTCATTTGAGTATGTCGAAACAATATTCCAACCAAGACACAAAATTAGGAAAGAAATACACAGGGTTAGCCCCCAAAACCATGGTTTCTTGAATCAAGATAACTGCGGGACAAATCAACTTGATTATGTATTTAAGGGAGTTCTTTTTTTATGTATTCCCCAAACCTCAACGGCATATGGAAATGAGGTCTATGAGAAAATTTTCTCTAAGGGGCTGCAATTATGTACCATCTAAAATAGAGACCTCATGGAGGTACAAATAATTTACAAAGTCCAATGGTTTAGCCACTAGTCAATTTAACCCCAAGTTGTGCCATTTTGCACTGGGCATGTCACTTTTTCTGAATAGTAACATTCATAATGGAATTTGGATTGATAGATGGCACGGATAGAGAGGTTAATGCCTTCTAGATATACATAGGTTGTAAGTCCATAGATAGGTTTTGACAAAGGAATTAATTATCACTTCTAATCGAATTTGTAAGAGAGAACCCATGTAAAATATTTCAGTTGAATGGGAAATGTTTCTCCAGGCACAGGAAATACATCAGGGCCATTAGGAACATATTTGGCATCCCCACATGAAACATGGGGGGTTTGTGTTAGATGTCTTAAAAGATTAGCCAACTATGAAATGGATTGAAAGATAGAGACAAAACCTACCAGATCAAAACAAACCATTGGATTAATAAAGCAATATGAAGGATCATAATTTATTTCATCACCACCATGAACCATCGATAAATAGTTTTCTACAACAAAGATAGGTTCACCATAATCAAAAAAGAGGGAAGAAGGAGAGGAAATCGGGTTTGTACTTGGGGAAGAATTAGTCACCCCATCACATCATGGAATAGACCTTGCATCCACCTAGACAACATTCATAACATTAGCTCATCCCATCTCACTTCCAAGCTGCTCTTATTGATCAGAAACTTGGATTATCGATAGACACTTTGGAAGCATATGGCCCGTTTGATGACATACCAAACAGAAAAAAGGGGATGCCCCAATAGTCAATCCTCTTCTTGAAAGAGTATGAAATCCATACACGATCTAGCTCTACCGATAGACCTCCCACGAAATTTAGTTCCACTAGAATCCATACAAACCTCTTTTCCATTGCACAAAAACCGTGCAATCATTTAGGAAAATCCATTTACCTATCATGTTGCCAATCACATATATGGCTTGTCTCGTCCATAATTCCAGGGGTCGACTCGGGAGCTTGACACAAACTATACGCCTTTAAGTAACCTCAGTAAGCGGCTTGAAACCCATGTATCAAGTGATGTAGGTTAAGAAGACTCTCACTCTTTACCCAATGAGATCGAAGAACCGATCGATGTTTTCCTAGTGTAGGAAATGTATAATAAAAAACCAATGATTCATGAGAATGATGACTTTTGGTTTATATGTTAATATCGACACCCAATTATTTTCTAATCAACTCTACATCCTAGCCACATACATCTGCATGAACTCCCAACGGTCAATGAGAGCCCTTTTTGTAGTTTAGAGACATGATCCCAAAAAATGTCCAATCTAAAATGTAGTTTTGTTTTAGGCGAAATTTTTACCACTTTTACTTACCTAAAACAATGTATCAAACTCTATGACTTGATTTCTTCCTTATGAGAACCAAATTCATTTACCCCAAAAGCAAATGGTTAAGGAGAAACATTTGAAATTTCTAGAGGTTATGCATGGGAATTTTTTTTATTTATCTCTTGATGATACATAATTGTACAATATTTCAATGGCCATGGTGGTATGCATAACCTCCTTCAGATCTAGGGATCCATTCCCATGCATTTCTATGCCACTTTTCAATACGTGGGGGATGCTACAACCAAACCCTAAGCTCTTTGCCTAGAGAAAAATAATATAGAAAGTGATATTTGCGATGAGGATCACTGAAGTTACATAAAAATATCTGAAAACTCGAAATATTAATGGCTATAATTATGGATCATCTACCTCCCATAAGGGAAATTAGGAAATATCACGTGGATAATCAGATAGATGCCAAGTTGGGGGATCCAATCTAATTTGTTTCATTAGCTATAATAGATTATGAACCTAATGTAATGATAGAAACTTTCTTTGACCATTTGGAGGTGTGCTTCCTTGATCTTCCCATCTCTGTTATCCTAATATATTCCTTCAAGATATTAATATGTGATTGGAGGAACCTGAGTCTAATATTGATTATTGGAATATTCACCAATACCAAGAGGGGGGTGAATCAAAATTGGTCACTTTTTAACAATTTTAATCATGTCATGTAAACATCAACAATTAACAACACCATTAAACAATGCAAAACATCACACATAATACTCAAGACAATTTTATGTGGAAACCACAAATCAGGTTTAATATATATTTTAAATATTAAATCAACAGGAAGCACCAACTTTCAATATTCTCTAGCACCAACTAGAAGGAGGTACCAACCCCATGGTTTTATCATCTCCATCTAAAAGAATGCACCAACTCGCTTCAAGCACCGACTTGCTGCACTAACACCAACCTGCCCTAGCACCACCCCTGCCACCTTGAAGTGTCTTTGGGCACCAACCTAAACGAAAATTCAATATTCTCCTTCCACCACCCAACCACCCTGAAGATTGAAGATGTTCTAAGGCACTAACCTAAAGGAGTATTCAATATCCCCCATGCACCATCCAACCATCCTGAAGAAAAAAGATAAATGAATATGATAGATCACATTCGTCACCCTACTCAAGAACTGCATTTGATCAGTTTTGTCAGTTCACTATCACTAATGCCACTAAAACCTTTGCAACAATACTTCAATCCACTCTACCTCTTCTTATGAATCCATGTCTCTATCAGAGTTATAAGAAACATACACATTATTGAAAAACCCCTAGCATCAGGATACATATATAATTTCTAACTCTAAACCCATAAGAGTCTTAGAAATACTAACATCAGATAATAGAAAGTCTCTCTGCTCACCAAACAACTACTCAATAAAGACACTGTCAAACCCTAGCTCAACAACCCAATAGAAAAATTCTTTGTCCTCTGAAAACTCAACCATACTTTCAATATACAACAACATATTACATGGCAGCTACAAATACATCACTCACACTTGAGCTTCCAACCTCTCTCAACCATGTGCATGGAATTTACAACAAGAATTTAACAACAACATAAACATGGAATTTTTTTTTCAAAATACATTAAATGCCACCTACAATATATATAAGGAATATATTCATGAAAAAAACACAAAAAAATTATAGGCATGGAAGGCCCTGCAACCACAACAATGTTAACTCAATAATCCATTGTCAATACTTTACCTCTAATCTCAAGACTCTTCTTAGGTTACATGTACTTTGTCTCTGCATCAAGTCACTACAAAGGTGTGAGTGTGTGTGTGGATATATATTCAACAACTTGATACAATGTAGACAACCATACATAACTCAAGTATGACACACAAATTTGCACAATTGACCTCTCATAATCACTTCAATGCATAGTTACACATAATATATCACTCATATGCATGGGTCATCAACCCATAGTGATTCCATCGATCTATTAAACTATATACACCAACACTTAACATACTTGATCCACAAATGCTGGAATCCACTTGTTAATTGATCTATTGCTCATCTTGTCACACCAACACTCCCGTACCATCAAATGTACATTGGATAACCAAGAAATTATCAAATGCCACAACCATTCTATGCGTAGGTCAGATATCACATGTTTTAACATTCTCCATAGACATATCAAGGATTAGACATTTAGGCTACTATTCAAATTCTCAACCATTCAATCTGATTATTGATGCACTGTGCTACTAAGGTATACATTGGCTTCAATTTTCACTACTTCTAACCGTGCAACAATCATAAGAAAAGAATACACTTAAGGCTCTTAGGCTTATCAAATTCTTCTTCTCTTACAATCCTATCACACTAAGACCATGGACACTTGAGCCATCACATTTCATAGGTATTCATGCCTTAAAACGCACCAACATAGATATCAAAATAATGCACCCAATTTTTTAGTTCATACGCACTAAGACTTTGTTGCAAGACAAATCAATCGACTACAAGAATTGTATCAATTTACTATGTCGTATTGTGATAATTAGTCATAGGGGAATTTGATTTATGTGTGGGGTTATACTGAAGATGTTTAGGGACACCATTTAGAAATTCTAGGTTGTTCTTTCTCTTTATCAAGGAATTTTTTTTGCTCAACTCCTCTAATCTTCTAATTGAATCCTTTCTAATTTAGTTTAGAAAGATCTTCCTCTTCCAGGAAGAAAAAGAGCCATAAACTGGAATGGCTCCACATTATTAGCTCTCAATCTTTGTTGATCTCTTATAGTAATCACATCTTGAGGTTTGCAAGGGTAACTTGGTATATCTACCATATGGTCATTGACCGGATATGTCCATGATTCACTAATTGTCTAGCTCCGGGAATGGTGGGAGCCATACCCAATCGAAAAAGAATATTATCCAAACGCATTTCAAGTAATTGCAATAGGACCTGACCCGTTGAGCCTTTGGCTCTTCTAGCAATACGAACATATTTCAACAAATGCTCTCAGGCATAACTTGTCTCCATCCGCTTCGTATCATCTCAGCCCGGAGTTTCCAGTATAGCGATCCTTACCCTACGAGCTACTATAATATATGTTCTCAACTTGATATCTATAAAGATAGATGGATCATCCATATCCAATTTGTTGTCCATCTACCATAGTAGACTCACTCATTCATATATGATGAGGGGGCCCTTTTAACTCAGCGGTAGAGTAACGCCATGGTAAGGCGTAAGTCATCGGTTCAAGTCCGATAAAGGGCTCATGTTTCCCACGAAGAAAGAGGGCTCGGGTGTCCATTTCTATTACATAGGTAGAAATATTTTCACCAAAATATGAAAATGACAAAAAATCGGATTCAGATCCAATCCATTTTTTATCTTTTTCATACTGGAAGATATATGACCATATCAATCATCCTCCCTATCTATATCCATATAATAGATTAACCCTACAACAAAACGATTTCCTGTGTCATAACAGATCTAACAACTCTATATTGCTCACGTCTTATCCTTCTAATATTTCTTGTAATTTTAGATATTTTATTGAGGAGAAAAAAATTATATCTAAAGGGAAAGAAACTCCCCACTTCTATAACTTATAAAAGGGTAGAAGGGAGGGGGATGACCTCATATTTTAAGAGATAATTTTATTAATTGAGATTTATGATCCATTTTATGGGGCTGACCTCGAATGGTTTTGGTTGTGAATGAGGTAACCTTTCAACTAACAAATAACTTCAAATGGAAGCTATTATAACCTCCTTTCAAGAAAATATTTTCCATGGAAACCAATCCAATCGGTGGTGATTTGATCCTAGCAATGGGGTCCATTTTCTTCAAAGGGGCATATCTCTTCAATTGTGAGGAGCCACATGGTGTGCTGCCTACCATTGGAGAAAACATGTGAGTAGTATTAGATGATGATTTCCAAGTATGCATATTCATATTCATTTTTCATAACAAGAGCGAATAAACTAGGGCTTTATGGATATGGGCTTCCTTTCCTCTATTCTGGGGTTTCTTGTCCAATGCTACTTCCAATTTTTGTAATCCACATATATTAAAAGGTTTCATGTCAAAGCTTATTCAAGGCATCCTCAAGACTCTCCTTATCTTCTTTGTTTCTTCCAAAGAGGATGTGCTCTTCATGTTTCTCACCAACAACGGATTTTGACATCAATGACAACACCATTCAACTAGATATTGAATATATTATTGAAAAAATGGCCATCACTAAGTAGGATATCATGAAAAATATCTAGGTCTTACATAAATTAGCCAATTGGAAGGAAATGTAATTGGAAATAAATTCTACATAGTCAAAGACAAAATTGTTTTTAAAGAAAAAGTATAATATATAAAAAAATAATCTTGGTATATGAGAATTTGATCCACATCCCATGGCATGGGAAAAAATCCATGAAATGTCTCTATAGGGCTCTCTTAATAATTAAATAATAGTATAAGGAGGGCTAGATGCAATGAGCATAGACTAAAGAATGAAATATTGAATAATATTCACTCTACCACCCTAGGAATCAAGAAATGTATGGGCTTTGAGAAATTTAACATGCTTATTTGGTTTTAGAAACCTAAACATATTTCTAAAAACCTTAGGAGTGAATTAAATAACATTCTTCTTCTATAGAGAAAGCTTAAAATTTCTACTCTTTCGAATCAAATTGATTGGCGCATGAATAAACGATTTCCTTGAAATCAAATAACTTTAGAAAACATGCAACATCAACTAGTCCAATATTCCAAATTTTGTTATTTTTTTCTCCTTTGTTTCAAATACAACTACCATTAATAGATGGTAGAGAAATTGAAGTTCCTATTCTATCATGTAAGTGAATTAGTTGTATCCCCAGAAATGTTCTCCTTCTTCCTTTTAATCACCATATTGCTTATTTTTTCAATGCACTTAGAAATACATGATAGATCAATGAGGGTTTATAGAGCTCTTATATGTATAAATATCAATTTATGGTAGAATTTAGTAAAAAATCCCTTCATTACACACCATATCCATTAGGCTATGAAATTACGATAACACGAACCTAATAAACTATGGAAATTCTTTAAGATGTGTACTAGTGGATAATTCATGTAGTACAATATCAATTCCTTTTTCCCTTGGAGATCAAATTTTCTTAATGAGATATCAATTAGCCTAAAAATGATTAAATAATTTATTTTCACTAAGTATGGAGTATAAGAAAATAAATTACTTTAAGATAGTACTATAATATTCCTTATGTGGAAACTTAATGAGTGTAGAGGAAACAATGTGCAAAGGAATGGGTTGTGCAAAATATAAGGCAGGAAAGTCCTTTGCACACTTAGAAAATTGGATGTGTATGAATTAATGAAGTTATTAGCAATGTACAAAGTAAGGGATGTGTGGAGGGAAGAGAGTTGTGTAAAGCATAGGGTCATGAGAAAAGTTCTGCACACCGTTCTTTAGAGAAATGACTAATTCATGAGAAACATTTCACACACTCATTTTTAGAGAAATGACTAAGTCATGAGAAACATTTCGCACACTGATTTTTAGAGAAATGACTAAGTATGAAATTTGGGGAACAAAAAAGAAATACATGATGGTGATGATGGTATACAAAAATTGATCAATGAATTTCCATTAAAAATCTTTCTTGATCTTGTGGTATTTCTTCAAGAACCCTAAATGTCCTCTTATAAGAGAATTGTTTATTTCCAAGATGACCATTTGTTTTAGTAGGGATTCTTACATAAGTATAGGTAATGATAACACCACATCAAATCATTCTTTCACATAAATTTCTCTAATTCACTCAAGAACTATTATATTTATTGAATGATTTTGCATGTGTTTTGATCTTGCTTCTATTTCATCCTTTCTTTTTCCACTCAATAAAATTGAAGATGGTAATAGCACAAACAAATCCATGTGCATCTTTGTATTTCCTTGAGATTGCACCTATCACCACATTTTATTTTATTTTTTTAAGTCCATTTCAAACTAATAACCTCGAATAGTTGTAAACCAGATTTTCTCCTCTTCTAAATATAATTACGTTCCAAGAAGTACTTCAAGCTATCATAATTTCTTGTTATCTTGCAGTGTCTTCCTAATATGTATGGATGTCATTTCTTACACAAGTGCAATATAACTAACATTTCCTATTTGATAGATAGGTTTGAGTTCATTATTTCATTTACATTGTTGGATTTCAAAGGAAACAATCCTTCCTTCTTGCATAAAAAATACACCAACTTCATGCCTTGATGCGTCACACTAAATAACAAAGTTTTTTGTGAAATCCTATGTGGCCATGATTGAAGTTATACACATGTGCTCCTTAAGCTTTTCACAAAATTTGGTTGCTTCTTGAGTCTAAGAAAATGTCTCCTTTCATAGTGATACTATTAAGGGTGCTTCCATTTGACCATAACTCTTGAAACACTTGTGGTATTAGTAGATCAATCCTATGAATATTTTGATATTTTTTAAGTTTATGGGAGTTGACCATTCCATTGTAGATTTAATTTTGTTAGGTCTAGTTTGAAACCTTCATGAGATATAATATGACTTGAATATTACATTTTTTTAATCCCAAAGGAACATTTGGAAGGATTTGGATATAGTCATTTCTCTTCCAATACTTTTAAGATCATGTCGATATGTTTTTTTTTTTTATCTATTAGACTAACCTAAGTACCCATGAGGGATTTGAACTAGTGACCTATCGCAAGGAGTGCCTTAACAGCGCACCCATTCACCATCAATCCAAAGCCCCGTGGGCGATCATGTCGATATGTTTTCCATGCTCTTCCTACCATTTATTTTAGACTAACATATCATCAAAAATACTAATCTTTGAAAATGTAATTCATTAAACTTTGAAATTTTGAAGAGTCATCAGTAAGGCCAAAAAAACATTACCAAAAACTCATAATGACCTTGATGTGTTCTAATATCTATTATCGAGATTCATTCTTTCCTCATGATAATTCAATAGCATCTAGAACAAAAATATAACTTGGTATAGAAATTTTTTTCTTACATTTCAACTAATAATTCAACAATGAATAAGATAGGAAACTAATATTTAGTGATAATTTTTTTTAGCTCTTTATAATATAGAGACATACACCATAAACATTCATCTTTTTAAACCATCACCACTATGAAAGACAAAAAAAAAATTGGCTAGGTCAAATGATGTTTGTGTCTAGTATTTCTTGAACCATACACTCAATGACAATATTTTATCCATATGGGTACCAACATCAACTTATGACTTCCACTTTTTAGTAATCTTTTGTTTTTGACATGCACCTTTTCAAATTGTAATTTTCTACCAACCTTATTGTAATGGGTGTTATTCATGGCCATTTATTGTTTTTCAAAAACATCTAGCTCTTTAGCAGCCAAATCTATAACTAACCTTTGACATCTTAGCCAAATGTGATGCTACCTAATATGGGATGGTAGCACTATCCACTTCCATATTTGCGGATCATTCTGCTTGTTGTGATTCTCTTTTACTTGAAATCTTTCTTTTACAAGAAGTAACAATGTGGGACCTTCATAATCTACCATAAAAGCATGTTTCTTCCCCATGATCTCCACCTAATCATGCTTCATTACTCTCTCCTTGATTCTTGGTTAATGCAGAAAGAAACATTTACCCCCAAATAAGAAAAAGAAGTATTTTAAATTGTGCATTTAAACAACAATTAAAATTGGTTAAATTAATAAATGAGAATGGGCCAAATTGATGAGTTATTTGGCTAAATAAATAGAATTGAAATAAAATCTACATGATTTTAATCTTACGTAGGTTTGGATCTCTACCATGATGTAATTCTCACAAATATGACATCGTTGAGATCAAAATCTGTTTTACTAGATTTGCAAATTCCATCTGGATATTAATAACAATAGCCATGACCATTCTAGAATAAACATTATTGAAAATCACGACCATTATAGAATAAACACCATTCACAATCATGACTTTTCCAAGACAAACACCATTCTCTTTCACTTTACCTATTAACAGGAAACATATGAGAATAATCCTTAACAAAGTAAATTTGAATGCTTATAATCTATTTTTTTAGATAAGTGATAATATAATTTACCAAAAAGTAAAAAAGAATTCAATTATTTGGATAAATTATTTCGCCCTTCGCCATGGGATTGAAGCCACTCCACTTTTATTCCTATCTCGGTGGCTTCTGGTTCTATCCTTTTCTCTTGGCCTTGATTTTTTCCTTACCACTATCTGTCTCTCCCGTCGATCCTGTTTCTCCCCAACGAACATATTTTCTCCTCTCTCTGGTAATGTATTCTGACTTGGATATGATAGACTACTTTGACAACTTAGATCATTGATGAATTTCGTACCTAGGATGAGTACAATTGGGTATGTGTTGTCTCTTTAGTCTCATATCTATGCATCTCATTTTCTCCCACATCATGGTGCCCTATCGACATGTCATTTCCTCAACCTCCATCCCCCCTGTGATTGTCACTCATTGGTCCAGACTTCCCTTCCCCCTCACTAGTTTGGAAGTGTATTTCCCTATATTTTCCTTTTTCTTCCTTGTGTTTTTCCTCTGTTATGACTTCCCATTCCTATATTGGTCACTGTTTTTCACCCATCTCCTGATCCCTTACTTTGGACAATTTTTCATCCCCACTAAAACTTGATCAAGGCTTGACCTTCCAACATCTCTTTAACAATAGGAAAATACATTTACATTAAGGATATTCCTCATCTCTTTGGGAAAGTTTTGGTACGAAGTTTTTTGGGTGAAAAACCCTCGAACAAAGCCATGTACACTTGTTTGCAAAGCAATTGGAAACCTCACTTGGGTTACTCCCTCACCACCCACATTTTTATTAGATAATGAGTAGTCTTCATTTTCACATTGGAGGAAGACTGTAATAGGATTATGGAGCAGGAATGGAGTTGGGGTCTGTCTAGCATCTCCTTAAAAAAAGGATTGTCAATTTTTATCCCTCCCATGAAACTATCTCTAAACAAAAATATTGGGTGATCGTTCCAGACCTCCCACTCATTTTGTAGTTTTAAAAGGTGCTAGAAGCTATAGGGTACAAAATTAGAGGCTTTTCAAAGTTATAATATAACTATGATAGGAAATTAGACTTAGGAAACAAATTTGGATGTAAGTGGAGGTGGATATTAGTTTGGGTTTACTAGGGGAAATTCAACTAACATTCATCACACTTATTTGGACTCATAAACTAGACCATTAGAGGCTTCCTTTATGATGCTTCATATGTAACTCCAAAGGACACCTCATAGTAAACTTATCAAGGTTTAGATCCATGCTACCATAACTCAAATGAATCTGGAAAAGAAAGGTAGCTACATCTACACTAGGGGGAGGAGAAAAGATTACCTCCAAAGTATACTTGGCCAACCCAACATTTTCTATGAATTCCAAGAAAGAGCCTTCACATTGGCCAAAGTGTCCTTTGGAAAGTCAATATAATGGAAAGAAGTCATAAAACCTTACTAATATTTATCATCTCTTGATTTCAGGTTCCTCCATTTTGGTTTCTCCTTTTCTTAATTTTTTATCTTCCCCTCCTCCCTCGACTCCCTCTGTCACCCCCTTCCCATCCCCCATCATAATATTATCCCTCATAACCCTCTTCGTTACCCTTATCTTTTTCTCCCCTTCCCTCACCCCTGTTCCCTCCCCTTCATTGGAGCCTTCCCTTCACTCGGTACACCCTCCCCTCCTCTTTTCCCCTTCCTTTTGCAAGGTCCATAAACCCGTTTCCTCTTAGAAGCCTTATCAAATGTGCCCTTTTTAAAACTAAATGAATTTTCTCCCTCCATTTGAGGTTTGGCTCCAGACGCATCCCTTATCCAACCTAGTGGGTTGGAAGCACATTTTCTCAAAGCACAACTGAAATCTATCCTTGACAATAGCCATGGGAAAACATATACCATCACCAAGGCCCTTAGACTAGGAAAAGTCGTCCCCTCTGTTCCAACATGATTATTACCTCCTTAAATACTTGAGACTTATAGGGTGCTCTAAAAATTTTGGCCCTCAAATGCCTATTCTATCTTCACAAATCTAACATCCTCTTCCTCCAGGAAACAATGGTTGAAGGTTCAAAAGAAAGATATTTTTTAGAACCTTGGTTGAAACAATAGTCATTTTCTACCTTGGATGTTGATGTTCTTTTGAGTGGGTTAATAATGGGCTAGAGTGCCCAAATACATGTCTTCGGCTCTTGCACTTGTAGTTTTCTATCTTGATCTCCCTAGAGATAAAGGAACTACACCACATTGTCTCCATAATAAACATTTATGGTCCATAATCAGAGCGTAATGTTTTATGGGAATATCTTTCTGGGTTTGGAACACTATTGAATCATTTATTGATAACTAGAGATGACCTAAAAATTATCCTTCTTGCATATGGTCGGATAGAAATAATAATGGACATGCAAATCTCTGTCAGGAATATAAGGTGGAGCCAACATCTCTAAAACGAATAGTCCCCATCATGCCTCTGCTCACACAAGCCATCCCATGGGTTTTTTTTATGGTGCAACCTAAGGAATTCCTACAAGATGCGGTGCATGTGTGGTCCTCTTTTCTTCCCAATCTTGTAATGTAAAAGCAATGATATGCCCTGGAAGAGGCACAAACAACCGAGCAGAATGTATAGCCCTTCACATTAACTAGTAGAATGGCTTCTATAAAAATAATAAAATCACTTCATATCATTGGAGATTCAATTTTGTAATTTTTTGGGAAAGCAAGAAGATCACCATTGGAAATATTTACTTGCATCGAAATTTGTAGGATAACCAAGACACCCTTTCCTCTTTTGACTTGTTATCTTTAACTCACATTCTACTAGAGCTAAACAACAAAGAAAATAGACTATCAAAAAAGCCTATTAAACTACTCAACTTCATACGAAGTTCTCCCTCACAAATCTTCATAGGTTATAAATATGAAAAATTGACAAGTTTATATTTTGTTGTGTACATAGGTAGGTAACCCCAAATTAACAACAACATAAGGGAACACTAAGAACAACTATTGTCTTGCAACCAACCAACTAATGTTCAAGTAGAAGGTGTGTCATGAGTAGATATGCCAAAAAAACTCAGAATAAAACTAATATGAGAAATATTGATAATGCAAAAGTGATATGTTATTTTGGCCTAAAAAACCTCCATGAATTCTATTCCAATATGGGTTTCATAGTATAATAGAACAAAAGTCATGACAATTAAATAGAAAAACACTTTTGTAAGTGACAATAAGAAGAAGTTCCTTTCATATAATTATGTTTAAAATCAAAATTTCATTTAGAATTATAGGGTTGAGAAAAAGATAAACTAAAAATACTAAATTATTAACCTATAAATATTTAAAAAAATAGTAAAAATAAATAATACATATTTTGAACAGTGCAATTATATTTATTAATCAAAATAAAATAACATTCATGGAATTTCAAATTGAATATATTAAAATAATATTTATGATTGAGTTTAAACTACTCTAAAACATAAATATAAAAGGAGTCGTCTATGGATGCAGAGGAATTGCTTGGACGTCCAAAAGTGGCTGGAATCTAGGCACAAAAATTTCAAAAAATATTGTAGAGGCAGTGTTTGAATCGTGTTTTTGATAGTGGAAATGGATTCAACACCATCAAAAACTTCTAAGACACCTAAAATTTTGAAGTTTAACAACTATAACTTGGATTTACAAAAATCCTTGCCGGATTTTCTCTAAATATGACCGGAATTTCCATAACTTTCTAGGCCAATATAAAATAAGGAAAAAAATAAAAAATTAGTAAAAAAAGAACTAAATTGATGACTACTCTCTATAAATATTGTGGAATAGTATAGACGTGATGTACGACACCTGTCACACACAAATATAATACAATTTTCTTTACATCAAATGTTCATTACATGGATCGGGTGTTCCGAAAGTTATGGAAATTCTGGTCATATTTTGGAAATATTCCACAAGGATTTTTGTAAATCCAAATAAAATCTATCAAATTTCATAATTTTAAGTGCCCTGGAAGTTTTTTATAGTGTTGAATCTATTTCCACCATAAAAAACATGATTCAAACATTGCGTCTACAAAATTTTTAATTTTTTTTTTACCAGACCACTTTTGACTATCCCGAAAATAAATATCACGTATCTCCAATTTTATATTATAATTCAAATCAAATACTAAACTCATTGTCATTACCTTCACTCCAGACGCCATGTAGATTGTCGTACCACGTTACAGTGGCCGGTTGCCAGCCAAACGACCTGATTGCACAGTATTACGCATATCACAAGTGTTATCGCATCACTAAAAGAAAATCTCATTTTGGAAGCCAACGAAGTAGAGGCTCTTATGTTGAGGTTACAAAAATTACACTAATGTTTTATACAGCTTAGAGAAATCATTGTGGACCATAACATGCAGAATGTGTATATTTATAGCAACTCCTTTCTATTAGGATTTTACATTTATCTCCATCTTTTCCGTACTATTATTAATATTTTATATTTTTAAATTATATTATATTTTTTTAGGTTTTCATCTTCAGTTTGACAATATCGTATTTTTTTATTTTTTCAGTTTGACTTACTTCAGTTGAATGATATCTAATATCGTATTTTGTTAATATTTTATATTTTATTTATTATATTAGGTTATTTTATATATATAATTTAATGAGAGATTTTTTGATACCAATAATGGTATCACTCAATTTCAATTGGAAAGCAAAAACATCTCAATCAATAAAATATAACATTTAATACTAATTATCCATAAACACAAAAAAACAAATATGAATGGTTATAACAGTTTGATATATTTTTTTACGTAGTTAATGATATACGAATATTACTCATAGTCTAATTAATAGACTAAATTGCATTTGAGCATATTTTTTTGGCCAATTTTGCTCAATTTTGCTCAAAATCAGGTCAAGAGTTTTGCTTAAAATCCAATTTAAATCGTTCAATTTGCAAAATTCGAAGGCTTAAAAAGTTCTTTAGGATGCTGAATTTCCTTATAGTGTGCATTAATATTTGTAATTTTTTTTTGTATAAATACATTTTAAAAGCTATTCAATTTACAAAGTTGGAGGGCCCCAAAAGTTTTTTAGGATGTTGAATTCCTCATATTGCGCCTTAATATTAGTAACTTTTTGTATAAATACATTTTAAATTAATTAAAATGTCTTAGAGATTTATTTTTTATTTAAAAAATCGATTTTGTCAAATTTTTTTTGATGTTAATCTATGATAAATAACTACTCAACAATTTTTTTCCCCTAGAAAAATGGTAATTTTCATTAGTATAGGAAAATTGCATATTGTAGATGTGTTTCACATATGTTGTATGTGAGGATGAGTGCCTAATAAGTGAGAGTGTATCAAAATAGTTCAGTGGGAGGCTCTGTCTTGTCTTCAGTATTGTTCATAATAAAGATAATAAAAAATCTCCTCACAGGGTGTAAATATGTCTCTCATTTATATACATCTGATAAGTTAAAAACATAATACTATAAACATGTAAAAAAAAATGCTCCAATTAACTACCCAACAATCTTATAAAGAAAGAGATAAATTAATTGTTTAATTGAATGAACTTAAATTATTTTTAATTTCGATAATGATTCATCTTAAATTCTCAAATCCATATCCACACAAATACGAGCATATGTGGGATTTAAATAGAGTCTCGTGTCTTCACTGCAACAATGAAACCCTCCTATGGAATTACCAATTGAAGATAATGAAGCGAGATTCCAAAAATGTAGAGGAAGATTGGGAAGCCTTACCCAGACTAGAGAAGTCGAAATTGATGGTGAAAGAGGATCGAAAGAGGGGAAACATGGCTTCAAAAATAGGCTAGTGCAACCCCAAAACTATGGACTAGATTCATGAATTTTTGCTCGATCGTTATCTTTGTTGAAAACAATGATGAAGAAACCGATGGCCACATGATAAATGTTTAAATTAGCTGAGATGGGGGGCTTCCAATGCTCATTAATCCAGGAGTACAGATCAAAAGGCTTCGAACAGAATCCAATAAACCTATAGATCAGTCCAGTTCCAGAGAAAGACTCTGCTTCAATAAGGGCATCATCCTCCAGCGAAACCTCAAAAGTGAAGGCTTCATTGACGGGTATCAATTTTATTCTAGAAGGGAAACTTCCTTTTCAGGCTTTAACAATGTCACAAAATGAGTTCGTAGGGGCTTGAGAAGAGCCCAAAATAAAGGACGATGAGGCGTCGCCAAGAACCCCAATCTCAAGGAAGTAGTCGACGGGACGAACACTAAAGAATTAGAGGAACAATGACCATCACAGTCAGGAAAAGATATAGAAGAATAAGAGTGATTTGATGTGAGGGGATTCATAGAAGAGTCCAAGAACTTGGATCCAGAAACTGGAGGTGAAGGGATAGATGATTGATAAGGGGATTTTTTTCCCATTTTAAAATCTAACTCATAATGGACGCACGGGAGAATATTCAAAGACAGAAATTGAAATCCGTGCATGCATGCAAACATAGAGGGGATGAGGAGAAGATCAACTAGGGATGAACCCTAGTCGTCACCGCACAAACGCAGTGCAGAACCATTCTACGATATTTGGATTGGTGTCCTCAATAGACATAATTGTTATAGGTGATATAGTTTTGTATTTTTTTCATGCCTAAATGTAATTTAGGTGTTATTGTAACAACATTTATGGGTTTTTTTTTTTTTTTTTTTTGATAAACACACACATTCACATTTATTTTTAATGTCAACATTACCACTACTTTATTATCATCATTGGTATGAGTTACCCTTTTCCTACAATCTAATATTATGATTATATTTTTTTGGAATTATAATTTTTAATTAGTATTCATGCTAATTGGGTCTACATTATCATTGAAAATGGAAATATTATTCTCTCCAAATGGATTTAAACTTTACTGGTTGCTTGTTCCTTCTTCACAAACCAATTGTTTCTTTAGATTAAGGGGACCAACAATCTCATTTTCTATTATAAACTCTATTGTGGGATAATATGTTTCACACAGTAAAAATATACTTGTATTCAATGTAATTCCTTCATCACCTACTAACTAAAAAATAGTAGTAAATAGATGTGTTTACATGACACTTTGATACCTCTTTAAAGGAGTCACTTCTCTTTGAATCCATGTTTTTCTCCAAAAATTTAAGTCTCATTTTTACCATTAATTTGACCTATTTTGTATGAGCTCAAAGTTCTTTATATTTCCTAAATGGATTTGTACTATAAAATGACTATGTTATGATTTTTACTAGTCTTTAATTTATTAGTGCTCACCTAAGAAAAGTATTAAATGTATGACATTGAACATAGTCTTTTCATGTTTCATGCCTATTTTACTTTTCATTACATCCTAATGATCACATACATGTCTCTGTGGGATTAGTATGAGCTTTTTTCATCATTATAAGTGATATAAGAGTGGGCCTAAAACATTACATCTTCTTTTGGGGTCAAATAACACCATCTCCATGTTTACTTTATCTTATTGGACTATAGTGTTGCAATACAATCATTTCATATACCATCTGCACCATAAAAACAACTCAAGGATATATCCCCAAGAGATAACTCAGTTGGTCAAGTTCCTGTTGCTCAGTACCTTGCCTATCGGGAGGTCGCAAGCTCAAATCTCCTTAATGCCCTTGGGGTTAGGAATTGCTAGTTTGGCCGATGAGTAGATCCCTTCGGGTTGATCTACCTGAATTTTCCCATGGATGTAGCGACCACTCAGTTTCGTGAACCACATTAAAAAAAGAAAAAAAACTCAAGGATATTGATAACAAGCAAAATGGATGAATTTAGTTATTGTAATATAAAATATGTGGAATCACAATCTCAATATTACAATATAGTATTGACCCATAATGATGGCCGAAATGTAAATTCTACTCATTGAGCTATAATTTCATGAAAATGAATGAGCCAAAATCAATATATTTAATAAATAATTTAGACTAAGACAATGAAAGTAAATTTTTCACTAGAAATTCCCCTAAGTGATGTGCAAGGGGCATGAGAATCCCCATGATTAGGGCTCACAATGGTGAATATAGTGTATCCATCCACCCTCTCCTATTTAGATTTGACTATGATATATGCACTCGAGATAAGGTAGGAGCTACATGCATTCATCGCGGTGGTGATGGATTAGAGTTATATCCCTAATCGTTATTCATGGTATACACTTAACATTTGTGGGTCTAGTATAATCAAACTAGGTCTTGTTTCCAACCATGTTGCATTGTATTTTGGACACTCTAGGAAATGATTCCATACTACAATGAAGTTATGGGACCTCGAACCTCATTATATTTCACAGGTATGGGATTTGTGAAGCTTGGGTTTGCATTATGCTTCCATAATGTTCACCTTGCTTGGTTTTCTTTGGTTTCTAATACCTCTCTCAACATTTCCATTTCCTTTAGTTATTTTCTACTATGCATTATTCTAGTTGTCGGCTTTGGTTTTGGTGAGTCGGATCCCCTTAAATTTGAGTGATCCAGATTTATGCAATAATGAAATGAAATATAGATTTAAATAGAAACACAAATCTACAATAAAAAATGAACTTCAATTAATTAATAACAAATACTTTAAACTATTTACCCGTAGAATGGAAACAAACTAGCTCGGGCGATGATAGCTTATTTCTAAGAAGAGATGTATTTTCTACATGCCTTCTAAAATATCTTACAATGAGACTCAAAGGCCTTTTTATTATAGAGATTGTGTAATAAATATTAGATGGAACAACCACCATTCATTTGGTGGAATGCGCATTTATGATTTTCAAATTCACATGAGATGCATAGATGAACCTCATAATAATTAGATGGACTTAAAATTAAGGAATATCATCATCATAATGATTGAAATAAACTAAAGGATTGGAGATCGAAGGATCAATTCTCTCAATAAGGATCCATAAACATGATTGAATATTGATTAATCACTAAATTGATACAAACATAACATCTTCATTTTTATAATAAATAGTTAATTTTACATTATTTTAATGAGGAGGATTGTAAATGAACATTTCACAACTTATAATAAATAAATTAAAATGGTTATTAACCTCATATTTTAAAATATATGAATTATCCTCACATCGTGAGGTAGAAGGCACCTAAAAAAAACTAACATTAAAATCTTGGGAACCAAAATAAGAGCCACTTTAAATGTGCTTGGAATATCCTTCATAGTCTTCTCTCTATCCTCTAGGAACTTGATCTGATATTGAAAAAGGTATTACAGACTATGTGTGAAGTTGCCTATGTTACTTAGTGCAATGGATCGATAAGATTGCAAATAACATAAACACTTAAACAATTATAAAACACAATCAAACACATCAACACAACCAAAATTGATAAAGGAGTTCACCAGACTTCTTGGCTACGTCTCCTGGTCCTTTAGCTTCCAGTGTTGACCTCTTTATTATGTCTTCAAATAGTTGTTACATGTGTGAGCTCAAAAATAGAGTCTCAACCATGAAAATGGATCTCACTGCTGTGTTCAGCTCGAATCTTCGAGTCGAAACAAGTATACACTCAACTGTACTTGGTCACTCTGACCTCCAAACCCCTTGGAACGGTTCACAACACACTCTGTCAAATTTCTCTGTGTTATGGTATTAATATACCATGTCTAGTTACAAAATGCGCTAATCACAGAATAATACATTTACATTAAAAATAGATTATTAACCAAAGGACTGGCAGGCGTGGGGTGGACCTCGATTGTCCGGCCTTTTCTCGATGCTGATCTCGAGATCAAACAATCTGACGGCTATCGCGTCCCACTCATCAACTACTCCAGACAATTTGCACCGTCGATCTGTCCTGAGGGATCCGACGGCTGTCGCGCGATCTCGCGCTCCAACTAGCACGTCTGCTAATTCTCCGAAGGCACACGAGAAAGCAGTTTCAGGATGCTATGTGTCGACCGTTGAGTGGAATCATGTAGATTTTTGGAAAACCATTTCTTGCCTTGAAGGCATGTGATAAACCACTTACCGCTTCTCTATCGGAACTCAAACGAGTTTAACTTCTTTTGCATAATCTCATCGTGTCCGTTTTCCAGGATAACCTGTTTGCATGTTTCAACGTGATATGCGTCGATCTCTTTTGATCAAACGATCTCCGCCCTTGTTCTCTAATCCCATCGCCTATGGTATGAACTAATCACAGGCTTCCACATCATCTTCTGTGTTGACATCATCAAGAACTTGTGACTCTTTCTCAGGTTTCCACGTGTATGTCTGATGTAGGCATTGACTTTTTGGCCCAAATATTTAATTGGCTCTAATTTCTTCATCCGAACTCAGATTTATATGTTGTTTGCACCATTGGCTTCATATTAACAAGCACTTCAATGTAATCCTACTTTCACCTATATTTGAAGACTTTTGATATGGAGGCTATGCTGAATCCATTGTGGATCACTCCTCCCCACAAGAAGCTTTTGGTCCACCAAAAGTTGGTTTTTAGCTATCAATTAAGTGAGGATAAAGTTCCTTCACTTTTCCAATCTTTATCCATCATTCTTTACTTGGATTTGTACCTTTGAGTCCAACTCGAAGATACTCAACATTCCCCCGTCGTGAAGTTCTTATCCTCCTATCAAGAACTATGTCCTCCTGTAACTCATTGAGATACTCGGGCAATAAATCCTCAATGGAAGGTAACTGACCTTGCTCTTTGGGATCTTCAATCAATGAAGGTTCATACAACCTCAAGTTTTCAACATTTACGACTGAATAGATTTGCATATAAGCTGGTAGATCTAGGTGGAAAGCATTTTCACCAATTTTATCAAGTATTTTGAAAGGACCATATCTAATTGGTTTCAAATTTTTACCTTCCCCTTGCAGTCTTTCTTTGCTGATGTACAACCAGACTTGATCACCAACTTGAAAAATATGCTCAACTCGATGCTTGTCATGTCACGCCTTATACTTTTCTTGGCTTCTTTCCAGTTGTTCCTGTACTGCCTGGTGAATTTCCTGGATTTGTTCAATGAACTTGGTTGCTTTGTCCACATCACTGTGTCCATCAACTGCTATGTCTTTACCAAAGACAAAATCCAAGGGAGACTTTGGTATAAAACCAAAACAAGTCTCAAAAGGAGATCTGAGTAAAAGAATGTTTTGCATGGTTGTAAGCATGCTGCACATAACACAAATGCTCATCCCAAAGTTTGGGATGCTTGCTGCAATATCCTCGAAGCAACTGTATCACTGTCCTGTTGACCACTTCTGTCTGACCATCTGTTTGTGGATGAAATGATGTGTTCTTCTTTAAATTTGTGTCCATTAACTCCCATAGACTTGACCAAAATTTCCCAACAAATCGAGAATCTCGATCAGATACAATAGAAGTGGGTAACCCAAAATGAACCCATACATTTTGAAAGAACAACTTTGTAGTTTGTTCAGCTGTGACCTATTTATTACATGGTGTCAAAATACACATCTTACTGAACCTATCCACAACTACATACAAATAATCATGACCCTTTCTAGACTTTGGCAATCCCCCAACAAAATCCATGGAAACACTTTCCCAAGGACGAGAAGGAATTGGAAGTGGAGTATATAAGCCTAATTTTCTATTACTTGGCTTGCTTGCAGCACACATAGTACATCCTTTAATATATCTAGAAACTGTCTCATTCATTCATGGCCAATAACAGAACCTTTGTAATTGTGCAACTGTTTTACTTACACCAAAATGACCTGATATGAGAGAAGTATGTGCTTCTCGAATTATGTTAACTCTTTCAATTTGTGGAATGCATAACTTTCCCAAATGATATAAGAGTTTTTCCTTTATATAATAATCCAATTCTTCTACCTACTTGCCATGACTTAAAGTTGCATATACATCCTTAAAACTGCATCTTGAGCATATTGTTCAATGTAACTTTCATGAAGTATGCTTAAGTATTGTGCATGCATTTATAATTGGTCTTGATAACATGTCTGCAACCTTATTATGTATGCCCTTCTTATATTTTGATAACAAGATGAAATTGCTGTAGAAAACCCATCCACCTGTAATTTCTTGATTGTTGCAATTTAGTTTGTGAGTGTAAATATTGAAGTGGTTGATGATCTATGTGTATGATTGTTTCTTTACCTATTATGTAATTTTCCACTTTTTAACACTTTGAACTAAAGCATACAATTCTTTATCGTATGTAGGATAGTTAACTACTGTTGATGTAAATGTATCAAAATGAAAGCATATAGGATTTATGTGCTGCATCAACACTGCCCCCATGGCATATTCACTTGCATCTATCTCGATCTCAAATGGATGTTGAAGATCTGGCAGTGCTAGTACTGGCGCTGTACTGATCCTTTCTTTCAATGTGTCGAAGGCTTTCTATTGTTTGCCTCCCCACTAAAACACATGTTTCACACTTGTCAAAGCATGTAAAGGAGTTGCAATCAAAGAAAAGTTAGCAATAAACTTTCTCCAATATTGCGCTACCCCTAAGAAACTTCTAACTTTTGTAGCAGTATTGGGTTTAGGCCAGTTTACAATGACTTCGACCTTAGAGGGATCTATCTTCAATTCACCACCCCCTACAATATAACCCAAATAATTCAAAGATGTTTTGCCAAATTCACATTTTGATAGTTTCACATAGAGATTTTCTCTTTTTAAAACATCTAAAATCTGCTTTACATGCTTTACATGTTCATCCCATGTCCTACTAAAAACAAGAATATCATCTAAATAGACTATTACAAAATCATCAATAAATGGTCTAAATACATCATTCATGACTCGCATAAACGTAGCAGGAGCGTTAGTTAAGCCAAAAGGCATAACCAACCATTCATAAAGTCCTTGCTTCGTCTTGAAAGCAGTTTTCCATACATCCTGTTCTACAACTCTGATCTAATGGTAGCCGCTTCGCAAGTCTAATTTAGAGAAGTAAACTGCATCTTTTAACTAATCTAATAAATCATCAATACGAGGAAGAGGATAATGATTCTTTATTGTGATTTTATTTAGTGCTCTAAAATCAATGCACATTCTCCATGAACCATCTTTCTTTCACACCAACACAATAGGTGATCCGCACGGTGATGTGCTTGGTCGAATAAACCCTTTATCGAGCAACTCATGTACCTACTTCTTTATCTCTACATTCTCTAGAGTTGATAACCTATACATTCCAATGTTAGGTAGTGGAGCATATTGCTGCAAATAAATTTCATGTGCTATCTCTTGCTTGGGTGGAAGCCCTTTAGGCTCTTGAAATAGAATATCATAATCAGAAACAAATTTAACTAGATCTGCTTTCTGTTTAGGATTACAACCTTGGAATGCATAAGATTTATCAAGATCCTTTGCTTTTACAATCATTAGTAAAAATTACTTATTTGAATTTACAATTCTTTTCATCTGTCCTGAATTTATGACAACGAAGTTATCTTTGAGTTTATGAGCCCTTACAATATATTCAATTCCATCCTTAGTGAGTTGATACTTATTTTCAGCTCGATAGAAGATAGCTTTTCTATCATACAAGTATGGGCTTCCTAATACAATTCCATATATGTCCAATGGGACTATGTCTAACACAACCTCATCTACAAACATTGATCCAATAATAAAACAAAGTTTACATTGTTTCGTAACTTGTAGCTTTGTTTTATCACACACCCAACCTAATGGATATGGATTTTTATGAGGTTTTGTTTCTAGACCCAACTTCTTTACAATTGTTTCAGAAATCAAATTAACTTGTGACCCACTATCAAATAAAGTATCAATTTTAGTGTGCTTGGGAATGAATCTAATATGAAATAGCTCATTTCTTTTCCTCTCATAACTTTCATTATCAACAGAATGTGAAGAATTACTTGTAGATGCTTCAGAATCTTTACCTTTTATACATGTAGCTGTAACCATTGTTTCGTCACCTGAGTCTGATCCCAATTCCTTTTGAATAGAAGCAACATTCTTTCGCTCTTTACTCCTGAACTTCTTAGGCTTCAATTCTCGATGCAAAGACCAGTAGTGTGACTCATCATGTCCTTCCTTCTTACAATGAGTGCATGAAGGTTTATCCTTCTTCACAATGTTTGTTTTCCTCTCCTTCCATTTCAGTTTCTTCTTGCCTTTATTCTTGTTCTCAATAGATTTGGATGATTTCCCAACATCTGGGGTTACATTTTTACCTCTAGCCTCTAGATGAGTTGCTTGAACTGATACATCATCTAAGATAGTGGGATTAAACATAAGTATAGTATGCTTCAAATAACTATGAAGACCACCTATATATTTTAACAATGTCTCTGGTGAGTCCAATGATATGCCTAATGTTAAAGCTCTCTTACGAAATTCTTGAGTATAACTCTGAACACTTTGACCCTTCAATTGACGTAGTGTTTTCCAACTCATCATTGCTTGCTGCATATAAGCCAAAGGATAAAATTTATTTTTAATGGAAGAAACAAATTCATTCCAAGTTGAAATGATTTTACCATGCTTTTGGAGATCTGCTTGTGTCTTGCCTTCCCACCACACAAGTGCGGTTCCTCCAAGTTGAAGGCTAGCCAACTGGATCTTCTTCCTTTCTGAATCAACTTTCTGCACCCTGCAATATACATCAATTTGCCTTATCCAATTATCAAGATTTTCAGCGTTAAGTTCTCCATCATAAATTGGCAAATCAAATTTTACATCTAATTTGATCAAAGAGGATTTCTTTTTCTTCTTCTTAGAAGAACTATTTTTATGAGAAGAAGACGATGATGATGACGATGATGGTGATGATGGAGGAGATGGTGGAGGAAGCATTCCTCCTTTTCCTTTATCTTCTTTATCATCTTTATTTGGAGGGGCAAAAAGAAAAAGTTCCTCTGTTCCTTTATCTGGTTTACATGATGAAGTACCTTCAGCTTTGCCCTTTTTAAACTCATGATACATTTCTTCCACCATGGCACATATCGTCATGAAAATATCCAAGAATTGGGATTCTGACCCAAGTGGAGTTTCATTTGCCATTTATCTTCGTGAAAAGAACCCTTCCAATCTTTGGATTCACCTCAAGAAGTTCACCTTTACCTCGTTCGAGCCTCAACCTAGTAAGCATTCAAATCTCCACACAAACTTGTCAAACCTTAAAAACCTTAAGCTCTGATACCACTTGATCCAATATTGAAAAAGGTATTACAGACTATGTGTGAAGTTTCCTATGTTACTTAGTGCAATGGATCGAAAAGATTGCAAATAACATAAACGCTTAAACAATTAGAAAACACATTCAAACACATCAACACAACCAAAATTGATAAAGGAGTTCACCAGACTTCTTGGCTATGTCTCCTAGTCCTTTAGCTTCCAGTGCTAACCTCTTTATTATGTCTTCAAATAGTTGTTACAGGTGTGAGCTCAAAAACAGAGTCTCAAACATGAAAATGGATCTCACTGTTGTGTTCAGCTCAAATCTTCGAGTCGAAACGAGTATACACTCGATCGTACTTGGTCACTATGACCTCCAGACCCCCTGGAATGGTTCACAACACACTCTGTCAACTTTCTCTATGTTATGGTATTAATATACCACGTTTAGTTACAAACTATGCTAATCACGACATAATACGTTTACATTAAAAATAGAGTATTAACCAAAGGATCGGTGGGCGTGGGGTGGACCCCGACCGTCTGGCCTTTTCCCAGTGCTGATCTCGAGATCAAACAATCTGACGGCTATCGCGTCCCACTCATCAACTACTCCAGACAATCTGCACCATCGATCTATCCTGAGGGATCCGACGGCTGTCGTGCGATCTCGCGCTCCAACTAGCACGTCTGCTAATTCTCTGAAGGCACGTGAGAAAGTGGTTTCAGGATGCTACGTGTCGACTACTGAGTGGAATCACATAGATTTTTGGAAAACCATTTCCTGCCTTGAAGGCACGCGATAAACCACTTACTGCTTCTCTGCCGGAACTCAAAGGAGTTTAACTTCTTTTGCATAATCTCATCGCGTCCATTTTCTAGGATAACCTGCTTGCATGTTTTGATGTGATATGCATCGATCTCCTTTGATCAAATAATCTCCGCCCTTGTTCGCTGATCCCATCGCCTGTGGTATGAACCAATCACAGACTGCCACATCATCTTTTGTGCTGACATCATCAAGAACCTGTGACTCTTTCCCGGGTTGCCACATGTCCTGCTAATGTAGGCATTGACTTTTTGGCCCAAATCTTTAATTGGCTCTAATTTCTTCATCCGAACTCGGATTTACACACTGTTTGCACCATTGGCTTTGTATTAACGAGCACTTCAACATAATCCTACTTTCACATGTATTTGAAGACTTTTGATTTGGAGGCTATGTTGAATCTATTTTGGATCAGAACTACTTTATGGTTAGGTTTTCTTTCCATTTGTGTAAAAATCAAAATTCCTTATTTTGTGAGTTTTCTCATTTTTAACATTGAGAATTCATAGTCTCCTCTCTATCTTCTAGGAACTATTTTATGGTTAGGTTTTCTTCCCATTTGTATAAAAAATCAAAATTCTTTATTTTATGAGTTTTCTCATTTTTAACATTAAGAAATTGAGTTGTGGCCTCATGAAGACAGTGACTCATAACTATTGTTTTGTCTGAAGTTACTTAGCAACCATTGAGCTTCTCCACATAAATATTTCTCTTTTAATTTATAAATCTAGCATACTCATTACCAATGCATTATGTGAGGCATTCATGATGATTTATAAATAAATGGACTCCTCATATTACCTTTGTGTGAAGTAAGATATTAGAACCTTGTGTAGCTTACAAGTAGTGTAGTTTTTGGTTGCCATGTCATTTTCCAATCATCATGTTAAGTAATTTCCCAATAATATCTCTGTCCAACCAATGCTTTCCAAGTTTCAACCTATGACATGTCTAACTAGTTTCTATTTGCCATGAGGAGAAAGTGGAGAGAGTGAAATGCAAAAATTTAGTAGAAAGAAAATGCAGAAGATTATGGATTAAAATTTTACATAATATTAAAATTATTTTGAAATTGGTCCAATCTTAGACAGGTTTGCATCTCGGTATGCTATCAAATATGTAGCATTTAACAATTTATGGATTATGATTTACTTTCATATCTGAATGTAAACGTTCACTACATCCTCCTTCATTTGATGAAGAATCATTTGACATTGTGTAATTCCTCCTTCATTTGATGAGGAATCATTTGACATTGTGTAATTCCATATTTCCATTGGAAGCAAAATTGATACTCTAAGAGATAAATTAGCAATTCTTACCAAATTCATGAATTGGCATTGGCATTAGATGGAAGTGATGCATGGTGTAGATTAACATCATTTCCATCTCTTTCCCACTGGATTTGATTATGGAATTCACTAACTTATTTAGCACAAATGCCCATCCCTGTTTTAGCATGGATCTTACCTTTCATGAACTAGTAAAAATCCTTGAGAAAAAGCATATGCTCCTTGTCTCACATCCTTGTGGATTCTAGATCACAAACACTATAGATGGTTATGATATAACACCTATCAAAATGTTTTTGGATGTCACCTACAATTGCTTTCAACCTTGCACAAATGATAAGCCTTTTCTTGACACCTCTAAAATGCATTTCCTTGACAATGCTCCTCTTATTTCATAGTCCAAGAAAGGGAACCCCTCCTCCTACCTTACAAGAGAATGAATATAAAAGCAATGAAAGTACACAACATGTTAGCTCTTTCTTGTATTAACATTATTCATATCAACATCATGTAACTAGGGTTTCTAGTAGGAGCAATCCATCCTAGGGCTTAATCCATAAACCCTTGGCCTAATCCTCAAGACCAATGACCTAGGGTTTCATGTATGAACCCTAAATTCATACAAACCCTAGAAGTGCCATAACATCTTCAATAGTCCTAGGGTTTTGTCCACAAACCCTAGATTTTCATGTTACTCATTTAGGGTTCACAATCCCTAAAATTACAAACCCTAGATATTCAACCTAGGTCTTGATTAGCCAAAACCCTAGGGACTTGCCAAGACATGCATGGATCCTACCTTTCATGAACTAGTAAACATCCTTGAGAAAAAGCATTTGCTCCTTGTCTCACATCCTTGTGGATTCTAGATCACAAACATTATGGATGGTTGTGATCTAGCGCCTATCAAAATGTTTTTGGATGTTCCTTATAAAATTTCTTTCAATCTTGCATAGATGATAGGCCTTTTCTCGACACCTCTAAAATGAATTTCCTTGACAATGCTCCTCTTATTTTGAGATTCACCTAGCATTCTTTCCATTTGCATAATGTGCATGGAAATGGTGCTCGAGGTCCCCTCTGCTGAAATGAACCAAATTGATGAGTGATTTTACCATATAAATATAGTTAAAATAGTGTAGACACGATTCCATTGTTATGTAGGTCTGCATCTCTACGGCTGTAATGCTCTAAAACACGACATGGTTGAGGTCAAAATGTGTTTTTCCAGATCTTTAGATTCCATTTGGACTCTCACCCATCATAGAACAAATATTATTTACCGTCATTGCCATTCCAAAGGAAACACCATTTTCGTGCACTGACGAGAAAAACCCTCAACAAGGTAAATATGAAAGATTATATCTCTATGATGTAGTTTGATATACCCTAACAAAACCTACTTATATAAATACAGTTAAAAGAAATAAAATCAACCCTAATTATATAAATACAGTTAAAAGAAATAAAATTATTTAAACAAATTTAGATGTGTATATATGTAAACTATTATTTAGTCTTTAAATACTTGACAATGATTTTTGTTTCAAATTAACATATTTGATTCATTTTTAAAATATCATTAATATATATTATTTATTTATTTATTTTAAAAAATGAATAAAAACAGAAAATGGAAAATAAATTTAATGAACACAGAGATGTGATACCAAATTATATAATCCAAAATTCCTTCACAAAGAAACAAAACTGCAACATACTTGTGAGCTTTCGGTTAACAGAGTAAAGTGGTGATCCCCTTTCCAGGAAATTTTATTTTTATACATAAACATTCCCAAGGTTGCTACGCAAAATTTTATATATGCAAGCATTCGTGCGAATGCTATGCAAAATAATACAATACAATACATTGCATCCATCCTTAGTGATAGTTGATAGATGATTTGTATGTAGCATTGGGTTGCCAACTTTCAGCAATAATGTTTCTTGCAGTGAGCTTTGCACCGGAAAGAGTGGTCAATCGAATAGAGAAAGGAGCTTGGAGAGGGGTACCGCTGTTAAGAAACTAGTTTACTCCCCATTTATGTGTCATTTGTTGCCACAATTGAGAGTTTGCCTGCATGCAACAAAAAACAGAACAAATATATTACATACAAAAACTATATATGAATAATCCTCTTATACTATAAATATAAAAATAGAATACTTAGGAAAAAGTGAATTTAATACTTGTTGTAGTTCAACTGCTCCAAAATCACCATCTCTTGCTTCATATTGAATAAATACAACGAAATAGTAATTGTTGGCTCCTCAGTCAATGAGAAAAGAAACATCGATCCCAAAATATTGGCAAGGAACCCTACATAACATAACAATAAGGAAATTAAGCATATGAAAACGATTAAAATGAAATGGACAAATCAATGCATGAAAATTGATGAGTGATTTCATTAGATGAATACTGTTGGAATAATATAGGTATGATTCCAATCTTTTGGAGGGCTT